>VXAC01007566.1:21037-171073 GCA_013399225.1 Rhipidura dahli | reverse complement strand
GCGGGGGAGAGAGAAAATGAGAGAGAGAGAGAGAGAAAGAGAGAAGCGCTGTTTGGGTGACTCTGCTTACAGCCCATGAAAACTTGCACTTGGTAAAGATGATGATCTTGAGTGAGGCACGACTTGGTTTATCCCTCCCAGGGTGTCCCTGGCAGGACAGTTCTCAGCTATCTATGCTCATGAGGGTTATGACTTGTTCAAGTTTGTAGGCAAGTTTCTGTTTCCCAGCCTGGTCGTCTTGATCGAGGGCTCCGAGAATCTGGAAAAGGAGAGAGGAAGAATTGATAGGGATTTGGGGGTTTTCCCCACAAAGACTGAGTCCAGCACCTTAGAGCAACAGAGCAGGGTTAGCTTTCTCTAAGGTAGGTCCCAGGCTTAGCTTAGATCATGCAAGGCAGGTCAGTCAGCAGGAGGGAACTAGGCAGGGAGTTTGGGCTTGATCTGACTCAGTGCAGTCTTCTGGATTGCAACCAATCAAATGGATCCTTATCTTGGAGATCAGTTACTTATAAGCTTTATCCATCATCTGGCTATGCATGCCACTTGAGATGCCCTAAGGAGCCTTATGTGGCCTTCAATACACAGAACCACGCTGGACACCTTAAAGTGTGTGTTGGACCATTTTTTGGGTGTTTCAGGGTATCTGGAATGACACTGGGCACAGTCCTTAGGCTACTTTTGGCCACACTGGATGTAAAGCTGATGTAGGGCTCCTCTGCAGTGAGTTAACACCTGACCATCAACTACTTCAAACCAGCTGAGCCTGACTGAACAAGAGTGGGAGACAAAAATAACAGGGATCCAGGCAGAGCAGTACTGAGGAGACCCAAAATCCCAGCCCTTCCCTTCCCAAACCCCAAGCCTTGTTTCTCATTCCTTAAATCCATCGCCTCCCATGTATCAGTGACCCACCCTGGGACTGGGTGGGCTGTCCCCTGGTCCCCCAGAGGTGTCCCAGGCTCTCACCTCCTCGCTGTACTTGCCCACGTAGGAGTAGATCTCGGAGAGCGCGCTCATGGTGTTGAACTCATTCATGTGCATGCGGGACTGCTCGGCCAGGTAGGCGTTCATGTCCTGGTCGCTGATTGCTGGCATCTTGGCGATGTCTGAGTAGTACCTGAGGGCAACAAACACAGGTGCTTCTTAAGGGGAAGAGCAGGAGCTCAAGAAGTGAAATCCACAAAGAAAAAGGGGGGAAAAAACACCCTTAGCGTTGGCGCATCAGGGAAATGCTCGTGCTCTTCTTTTACAGCAAGAAGGGTGACTTGGCCAAAGTGGGAATGCCTGAAGCACAAATCCTGAGCACCACACGTTGTATTCACCCCAGTCTGAGACTGAAGCCTCAAAGAGTTTCCTGTAAACTTTCCCTGTGCCATCAGAGTAGTAGGAGCTGGATTGAAGCTGGATCACTTTGTCAGACGTTCAAGTGCTCTCAGCCCTGCCCCTATTCCCAGAGAGATCTTGCTGCCCACTGGGAGCTCAGGATTTCACTCCCAGAAAACACAATAAGCAAATGGGAGGAACCATTTGCCCAGAAAACCCCCAAATATTTGTATTTTTCCTTACACCATTCTTGCACCAGTACATCTGCCCCATTGCTAACATCACCCACCCTCCCCACTCAGTGCAATCTATGCCAACAACTCTCCTGCTCAGCATCTCCTTTTTGCTCCATATTTTAAGCTGGCCTCATATTTGTGGCAACAGCTTTCAACTCCAGTCTGACTGGGAAAAATCTGCTTTTTCTAGGAGTCAACACCACTCCTCTGGAGCTCAGGAGAACTGGGGATTTATCCATAGGATCTGGATCCCCCAGAGCCATTGCCCAGCAGGCTTCATCTGCAGAGTGGTGTCTCTTTTAGGAAGTTGCTATTTTTGATGTCCTTCGTCCCCCGGGTAAGGCAGGTCTTGGAGGACAAGGTTTGCAGAAGGTAATCAGTCACTGTCATTCGCAGCTGTGCTCTGCTGTCAACTGGTTAATTAGACGCCATCATTTACATTTTTAATTTCTGCAATTTGACATTTTGTGCACAAGGAAAAAAAAAGAAGAAGAAGAAAAAAAAAAAAAAAAGCCTGTAGCTGCAGCAATCCACAATTTTATAATTAGGAGGCAGAGGGGACGGGGAGCCAAAAGAGCTGACAGGTGTCCTGTAAACAGCGTGGAGACACCTGCTGAGATGGAGGCTGTTTGCCACTGCAGAGAAATTGGACATTGAAGTGCTGTGTGATGAGGATCCTTGAGGTGGATGGGTGGGAACACACTCCCTGGGACAGAGCAGGATGCTGGAGTCTCCCGTGGGAGGCAGGGCAGTGCAAGAGCACGGGGGGAAACCCTTCTGCACCAGGAGGCTCCAGCTGTGCTCAGTCTGGTTTTGTGCCCTTCAGTCCCACCCTGATTTCCCTCAACGGGTCAGTCTCTGTTGATATCCTGGTTTTGGTGGTGGGATGTTGATGGAATCCCTGGGAGAGGGAGGCATAGGAGGCAGAGGTCCTTCTTGTCTGATTTTTTTCCAGAGCTAAACTCAGTTTCACCATAAAAACTCATGCAAACCTCATTAATTTTACTGTAACTTCCAGCAGGCACAAAAACATCACTCTCCCTGGAGTCCTGGCATTTTGTCTTCTGGGCTTAGGACCAGCCAGAAATCTTAGTCCAACTCAGTACCACAGTGTAAATAATTCTCATTCCCAGTGCTCCAGTGAAAAGTGGTGTGGGTTTGTTTTTCTTTGCACTCTGCCTAACCCTCCATCCCCAAGTGGACCTGGACAGTTGTCTGTGGGTAAAGTCCTGCAGAGAGATCCCCAGGAGAAGATGCTGAGCATGATGAATAAATTCTAGACTTTTGCTACTCCCAGAAAAATCTTAAACAGGTCTTGGGATCACCTGCTGGAGAGAACCAGATCTGTGCTACTCAAGGGAAAGCATCAGGAATTGGTGGCATCCATAACATTGCTGAGAAAATGAGGAATCTTAGGGTCAAAGAGCAAGGTGTGCCTTGGCACTGGAAAAAAAAAATACCTCCACGAGCCACCAGCACATTTCAGAGACTTGTGGGGAAAACAGGCTGCAGTGCAGTGAAACACACTGATTTATGGGCCCTGAAAAGAGAGCAGCTCCTCATGAATGTTGGATGGGCACCCTCCTGATGGGTGAAAGGAGAAGAGAAGGGGGCTCATCACAGCAAAAATACATGGGGTTGGTGGAGGAAATCAGAGGTGCCAGTCTGGCTCTGACAAACAGTTAAAATTCTCCTTTTCCTCTCTGTCTGGTTGAGCTGTCACCAAATGGTGGTAGGATAGTGGGTGTAGGGACAGGGTGCTCCCAAAAAGTGGAGCACAGACACACTTATCTCCCTCTCCAAGTTTGTCCTGTTTCCTTTCCACCTGGTAGCAACACTCTTGAGTCTGTGACTCACAAGGGTTTGAAAGCTTCCCCGTCCCTTTCCAGCCCTGCAGAGATCATTCCCCGGCAGCACAACACTCCCATGACTCATCCAAACAAGGAAAAACAACATGAAATGCTCCCTGGAGCCAAGGATGGGATGCACAAATCTGAGTTTCAAGAGTCAGAGTTTCAAAGCTCTGGCCAGGACAGATCACAGCTGTGATCTCAGTGTTCTGGGGCCATCACCCACCAAGTATCCTGGTCTCCTCCAGACTCAATTCCCTGTCATCACACACCTTAAAGTCATTTCCCATTAAACCAAGGTAGTGGGGGGGTGTGATTTGTGGCAAAAATAAAAGCAAAAGAAAGGGGAAAATCCCCATGTACCAATACCCCAATCTAGATGAGCGAGGAGACAAAATATCCTTCCACCCAAATTCTGCCATGGCCCAACGACTTATTATGCAGAAGAGTTCCTAATGAAGCCATCACTGTGCTCTCTAAAGAAATGATGAATGTGTGTATTAAAGCATCCTAGCAGGGAGATGACAACATCCCTGCTGAGTCTTTATTTACCTTCGATCCCAGCCAGGATCCTCAGAGGTACTTAGAGAGCCTCTCTGCCATTTGCATACCCCTAATGCAAAAACCACTGAGAAGCTGTCACCAAACCCCAGAGGCCCTTACATTTCCACTGCTGGAATTTGCAAGGCTGCCTGTGCCACTTCCATCACCCCTGCAGCTGACAGCTCCCACACCAGAGCTGGGCTGGGAGGCAGGGCCAGGGGCACCGAGGTGCTCTGTCACCTGTGCAGGGCCACCAGGTCTCACCTGAGACAGGGACAGGTCTTTGACTCACACTTCCACAGCCAGCAGGAGGCTGGGAACACAAGACTGAGCCAGATTCCGTCTGAATGAGACAGAAAGGTAGCAAAGCAAAGCAGCAAATTTAGCTTAACCTGCCTTGCTTTAAAGGGTCAAGAGTGAGAGTCTTGAGCAGATTTGCTGCTACTTCTGTACTCCAGCTTTGCTCATCTCCAATGGATCCTTCCCCAGCTGTTTCCAGAAGACCCTTAGGTGAATATCAAAAGATCCAGCCTTATGTGTCTGAGTTTCCCCATATTCACAGGAGCAGCCTCCATTCTTACCTCAAGGCTCTTCATCCTCTGAAGTGACAGGAAATTTGTTCATTTAGACTTCATGAGCAATTAAAATTATGAGGAGTTGGGGTAAACCCATCATTCCAGCACTCCAGCTCTGATGGAGCATGTGAAGATAACCAGGCCATGGGATCTGTCCTCACAAGAACCATGAGCACAGCAGCTCAGCCCAGCCTGCCTTGAACTGGAGAGAGAGCCCAGGGGACTATCCATTGCCACTGATGGATGGAGAAGGATTTGGGATGTACCAGGACATAGTCAGTACTCTCATACTGAAAAAAATAATTATTCTTGTTCCTTCCAACCTCATCTTTCCCTGAGTTGCCTTTGTTCTGTTTTGGTTTTTGTTTTGTTTTGTTTTCCCAAGGAAAGCGACACAGCAGTGACCTGTGAATACATCACAGTGACCTGGGAATACATTTTGTCCTCTGTTTATCCAGGGACAAATGTTCTTTCCCTCCATACCCGACGGGGAAAGGCTCCTTAGTGGAGCTGTTTCACAAGAATGATTGTGCCTGCTGCCGCTCAGTAACTCATTAACTCATCAAAAGAGAAAAGTCGCGTTGCCAGTGCTTCCTCCCCAGCCTGAAATTTCCCAGCACAGCCCATGGTTGAGGCAGCTTAGCATGGAGCTAATTGCCTTCCAAAAGATCTTTTTGTCATGGCTGTTGTTTGTCGCTGGGATGGGACTGCACTCATTAATAATCATTTAAGCATATGAAAAGCTTGTAACGAATCCATGTGCTGCAGACGGCAGACACAATTACAGCAATAACATAATTAGGGTTATGCAATAGCCGGCTGCATCCAGACCACTGAAGGAGGGAGAGGTGCGTGAAAGGGATATGGGGGGACTGTTCCAGCAGGGAAGGGCTGATGGAAAGCTTGGGAACAGCCAGCTCTTTTATGGGATGCAGTGAAGCACTGCAAGGACGTGCTGTCAGTTCCTGCACTGATAGGAATGGCAGTTTGAATTTCCTGGGAAGCATCTGAGCTGCTGGTGAGGCACTGGAACGGATTGCCCAGGGAAATTGGGGATACCCCATCTCTGGAATTGTCCAAGACCAGGCTGGAGGGGGCTTGGGAGCAACCTCGGATAGTGGAAGTTGTCCCTGCCTATGGCAGGGGGTGAAATGAAATGAGCTTTAAGGTCCTTCCAACCCAAACTGTTTGAGGGAACACGGTGTGTGCAAGCCCTAGAAACAACAATGCTTTTATTTTTCCTGTGCTTTCCCTGCTGCTTCTCCTCTCAGAACAAACAGTGGAGGGTTGATGGACAGCACTGACTCGACGTCTGAAGAGTGAATTTGGTGCACAGGTTTCTTTGGGAGACAGGGTCACCCAGCCCCACCTCAGTGCAGAGGATGTGTGGGGCTGCCCCCTCCTCATATGGGCACATTTTCATCTTGCCTGCTGAAAGCTGCACTGTGTAAGAACAGCTTGTCACCGTGACGAGAAAACACTGGGATTTTTTTCAAGGTGAAAAGTGAAGAAAGACAAGTGAGCAGTCTTCAGATACACCAAAAGCTGCCCCAAAGAGATGCAAGGAATGAGCTGTACCCCCTGCCCTGGGGATGCCTGAGCTTTAATTACAGCCAGGCAGATTTCGGCTGCCCAGCAGGGAAAACACTCTGATGGGAAGGACAGGGAAGCACAGGAATGGATTGCCTGAGGACAGCAGAGGCTCTGTTGTTGGAGGCCTTTAAGAAAGGGGTAGACAAGCATCTGTCAAGAAGGCTTTAGACAGAGCTGATCCTGCCCTGAGGCAGGAGATGGTCGGGTTGACCTCCTGAGGCCCCTTCCAGCACTGTTTTTTATTATCTCCGTTGACAACACCCCCCTGCCTTGACCCTTGGTATGCTACTTCTTGAGCCTTCTTTCCAGCAGAGGGAGAGGGGGCACAGAAAACTCATTTTTTAAAGTAGAGCCAGGATTTGCACCTGTCATGTGATGCTCTTTTTTTAAAGCCCTCAGAGTTTCTCCTTAAAACCTCAATAACTCACAGTGTTAGGGTACATGCAGCTTTTTATTGTATTAAACTGGCTCAGTTTGTCTTTCTTCCTGAAGTTATCTGCAAAGTGACCAACAGACATCAATTGCACTGCACAGGTAGAAACTTCCTGGTGACCTGAGAGCCCTGAAATCCCAAGGGGGCACACTGTTTAGGTGAAATCCCAAAGGGGAACAGTCTGTCTGTTTTGTGTACTCCAAACACTCTCCAAGCACTTCCAAACAAGATCTAGACCTTGACATCTAAGGGCTAATGGGATGCAAATCATAGTTGCTTCATGAGTCATCAAATCAGAAGGGTTTGGGTTGGAAGGGACCTTAAATATCATCCAGTGCCACCCTCTGCCATGGGCAGGGACACCTTCCACTATCCTAGTGTGCTCCAAGCCCCATCCAGCCTGGCCTTGGACACTGCCAGGGATCCAGGGGCAGCCACAGCTTCCCTGGGCACCCTGTGCCAGGGCCTTCCTACCCTCTGAGTAAAGAAAGTCTTCCCAGCATCTCAGCTAAATCTCTCCCTTTTAGTTTAAAATTGTTCCCGCTCATCCTATTAACTTTCTGCCCACGCATGGGGAAAAAAAATTAGATCAGATCATGGCCCCAGGAGCCGGGTAGCACCAGCCAGGTCAGGCAGTGTTTGCACCCAGGTTAACACAATAAAATGCAGATATTCTAACTCCAAATCCCACATGTCAGATCACTTTAAGCTTCTTTTGATCCTGAACCTGGCAAACCTATTCTGAATGGTCTCCATTGGAAGACTCTCAAGTTAAGAACACTTCTGATGTTTCCATTGACTTTAAGGTTTTCTTCGAGGGGCTATTTTCAACACACAATAAGCAGCCAAAAGGAGACCAAGTCCCTGCAGGGATGAGGAAGAAAAAGAGCACCAGATCCTCTCCTTGCAGCCCTGCAGGTGTTTTGGGCACCAGTGTGAAATGGAAAACTCTTTGGCTTCTGCTTTTTGTGCTCTGCCCCTTTTCAGTCTCCCACATCTCTGCCTCCGTGCCAGGCTTCAGTAGGGAAACATCATATTGATTGTGATGCAGGCAATTAAATGGTGTTAATGAAGTTCAAACAAGTGTTATCATAAGCTTGGCAGCATGGAGAGAAATGAAAGGTCAGCCACAGCCCTTTGTCATCTTTTCAGTGTGGTCTTGAATGCTAATGAGACAGTCCCAATTAGAACAGGCTCCCCTTTGTATTGCTTGGGGATTGCATCAAATGCTCCCAAGTTCTCCAGATTTCCAGGCTCAAAGGGGACATTTGAAGTAAACTTGAAAAGATGCAGATCTGAAGCTGCTCTAATGTAAATTCAGCAGAGCCTATGGAGTTTTACCAACTGAAGTCAGATGAGATTCTGCTCCACCGTTCCCATTCTTTTCCTCTTCTTTATTTTTTTTTCAATAGACTCATATAATGATAATTGAAAAGCCTCCACTTTGTTTTAGAACTACAGCCTGACTCTTCGTGGCTTCAACAAAAGCCAAATAGCCTGTCCCAATTTTCCTGGGTTAATTGTCCTGCCTCATCAGGCCTCATGTTCTGCAGCAGGAAATCCAAGATGTGGCTGCACCAGGACACTTTTTAACCATGTTTCCAGCTCTGGGTGTATCATTTGAACAGTGAACCTGCTTTTCCCCAAAAGCCAGAATTTCTCAGCTGGATTGTTTCAGCAGGCAGAGTCCACCTCTGCTTCCAACAATGTCATAAAAGGACTATCGTAAAATCACAGAATAGTTTGGGTTGGAAGGGATATTTAAAGGTCATCTAGTCCAACGCCCCTGCGATGAGCAGGGAATATCTTCAACTAAATTTAACTAATGCACAGTAATTTTTTGTTGCTCTTGTCAGCAAATGCATTATCTTGATTAATTATAGAAATGGGCACTAAAACAACCAACCTGTCAAAATGTCATGGGAGATCTCAATTTCTTATATAGGTTTCCATTAAGTTGACATGAAATTGTAAAAAAATTGGTAAATTTTAAATTTTTTTAAATTAGGCATTGTCATACATCCTCATTCTGAAGGCAGCACTTGACTCACCACAAACGAGTAACTGAAAACATGAGAAGATCCTACGCTAAAACATGAGCCAAACAAACAAATAAAACCCTTGGGGATTCCTGACAGTCCTGCTGGTGAAATCTTTTGGAATCAAATTTCCAGTTGACCACCCTGTGGAGGCAGACCACTGGTCAGGCCAGAAGCTGTAACTATTCCCTTCCCAATGCACATTCCCTGGTAGAAAACTGAAGGATTGGAGGGAAGTCCTTTCATCCCTGCCTCCTTCTCATGCCAAGGTCATTCCCTGCTCTGAGTTTTGTGAGTCCGGAAGGCTCCACACCCAGAAACCAGAGGTTTCAAAGGGATGGCTTGGAGTAAGCCAGCTCAGCTCCACTTCCAGACCTCTAACTCCAGGCATGTT
This sequence comes from Rhipidura dahli, assembly GCA_013399225.1. NCBI lineage: Eukaryota > Metazoa > Chordata > Aves > Passeriformes > Rhipiduridae > Rhipidura > Rhipidura dahli. The sequence goes on along the minus strand of VXAC01007566.1, from coordinate 162,087 downwards.
TTAATCCGCAGTGCCTCAAGTTGGGTACAGTCTACCACTGTCTAATTACCCTCTTGGAGTTTCCTCTTCGTCAAGGAAGTTAGTTTGATTTCAGGTTCTTCTGATTTACCCAACCACTTCTTAAACTCCCTGACTTTTTATCTCGTGAGTCACTCTTTGAAGAAGTCTAGTGGTCTTGAAGGATGCCATCTCCAGCTGATGCTGACTACAGAAATAGCTCAAACCAGCACTGGAAGCCTTTGGATTTGGAATAACTCCCTCAAAGCACAATCTCAGAACGGAGAAAAGGAATTCATTAGCTCGGGGTGGAACTCAAATTATATTTTATTCATCCCTGATAGGTTTTTTTCTTTCATCTCCCACAGCATCCAGGTGCCACTGCCTTGAGTCAGTGGAGCTGACACACAAAAATAAAAGCAGGGAAGAAGCTCTAACCATATTTCAAAACCTGCAGCCTCCCCTTGGGCTTCAGTTCGAGTTGTCAGACATCAGTGCAGATAACAACCCAGCACATGCTGGGGACAGGAATCCAGGGCTGTTTACAAGCAGCAGGAGGTGTTATGTACCTCGTTTGCAAACCCAGTTGTTTGGGAAAACTTCCAAGGAAATGCAGCACCTATTGCTGAAGATCACTGGGCACCAGGATTTAGCTCCAAAAAGTTGTAAAGTGAAATCAATACTGGAAAAAATAAAAATGGAAACTGCAGCCTTTTGTTTATCCAGAGGGGGAAAAAAGAAAGTGTTTGTTGCTTAAGGAAATATCTCATTCTCCACTTAAATACCTGAGTTTGTCACTCAAATGTAGCATCTCCCAGGATAAAATCAACCAGGTTGATTGGAAACAGATGGAAAACAAGTTATTTGTCCACAGAAAAACCACCCACCCACCTACCCATACAGAGTGTTGCTAAAGCATCGCTGGAGAATGACACCTTTGGGTCACTGGTGCTACAAACTTGATTTCTAAATGGAACACCCAACACTTCCTTCCCATTATCCAGGTCAATCCAGCAATCAGCCTCAATCCACGCTAAGAAACTTGGACACGGTACCAAAAGTAGGTCATAATTAAGCAAGGTAGCTCATAAGAGCCTTGCAGGTTGCCTAGAAACGACATTTGCTGAAGTGTTTAACCATATCTAAAAATAATTGTCCAGACAAATCACAGACCAATGGGAGAATTGTTGGAAAAAAAAACGCTGCCTCGTGCCGAGCAGGGGACGGAGCTGTTGGATCAGCCACACTCCTTTCACGAAATGGGAGAAAATCATCCCCAGCAAAGGCAAGGCAGGGATTTTACAGCACAGTGTGAGGTGTCTGCAGCAGCAGAGGCCTTGTACAACCTGCATGACACCGTATCTGTTCTAGGCCATGCCTGGGAAGCCATCCAGAGAAATCGCTGCTGAAAGCTGGATGCAGGAATGATCTGCAGGATAAACCCGCCTTTGTATTTACAGAGCAGCAACCATTCCCCATCTGTGCAGCTCCCAAACCTGTCAATAATGCCAGGCAAGTGCAGAACATTGGAAAGCAAAGCACAGCTCCTGCTGGATGAAGAGCAGGATGTGCAGTTGGCTTCTCCTGGGGGAAACTCTACAGAAGCTGAAGCCCCAGCGTGCTGCAGGAACAGTTGTTTTGGTTGTATTCCCTGTGGAGCAGCTCTGCCAGGCACTGATCCTCGGTACAGCAGATTGAAGCACAGCCACAGGTCTTGGAGGTGTGGACAAAACGCTTGGAAAGACCTCTGACCTGACAGAAAATACCTGCAGAGCTTCAGTCAGCAACCTGTCAATCGTCTGGCGTCCCATTCAAAGCACAGAAGAGCCTCCCAGGGAAGTTACTGGGGGATAATTCTAAATCCCTTGGGATCTGGGCAGTGTGGGGACTGTCACAGCGATGCTGAGAGCAGCAGACCACTTCTGGCCTGTGTGGAAAGACTGAGAAGCCTGTGTGCTTCCCAGGGCTCACACATCTCCTCCCCTTCCTTCCTCCCTCTTCCACTTCTCCACAGCTTCTCCTCAAGAGAAACAGTGATGGCAAACACCTTCAGCTTCCACCATTAATTAAATTTCCATCTCTGATGAGAGGGAACACAAGGCTAATGTGGAGATTCCCACTCAGCAAAAGCCAAAGACAAAAAAGCCCCAGGGGCAGCTCCCAAAAGCAACAGCGATGCTGCCTCCTACCTCCACCCACACTTTGTGTCATTCCATGGCTAAAACTCACCTTTCCACCCAGTTCTTGTAGCTGGGGATGTCCTTGGCGTAGAGGAGCTTGTTGGAGGGGGAGTCTTTTCCCAGCCGGTGCTCTGAGGTGGAACAGGAGTCCATGAAGGTCTGAGCCACCACGGACAGGCAGGCGTCTGTGATGCTGTTCTTGTGGATGTCGAAGACAAACTGCGGGTTCTTGATCATGTTAACCCAGAACCGCAAGGGGAGGCTGCAGGAGGGGTGGGAGAGGGGACACAGTCAGTGCACAGCTCACGGGCTTTGCTGTGTGACACCGCAGCAGCAAACGGGGTGGAAATCAAAGATGGTGATGTGGGTGTGAAGATTCTGGGATGAACTTTGATATGCAATGAAATCCTTCCCTATAAAGTCTAGGGATGGCAGTGAGGTCACCTTTTGTCCCTGTTATCCTCACAAGGCAGATTTGGTCAGTCTCAAAGTCAATACAACCTTGTTGGAGGTGCCCATGAATTAAAGGGAGTATAATTCAGGTTATGACAAAGACTCTGAATCTCCCTGTGTTAAGTTGCAATGCAAAGTTGACCCTGTTGGTTGCTCCATCAGATGAGGACAGGCATTGAACCCACAAAAGTTATTATGGTATGGGTTATAAGGTACTGGAGCAGGCTGCCCAGAGAAGTTGTGGATGCCCCTGGATCCCTGAAAATGTCCAAGGCCAGGTTGGGGATGGGAGCAGCCTGGGCCAGTGGAAGAGTGTCCTTGCCCATGGCAGGGGGTGCCACTGGATGAGTTTAAGGTCCCTTCCAACCCAAACCATCCTGTGAATCTATACATTGCTCATTGAGGGGCTTGGCTTTTAGCCCTCACAGCAGTCCCATGGGAAGAGAGGTAGGTCGAGCTCCCCAGTGGAGACTGGGAATGCTCATGGCACACCCTGTGTGTGCTGGGGCACCGTGTCCTGTCACTCTCCACTGCTCCAGCCCAAGCCTGAACATGATCCCAGTACCCTGGCAGGAAGCAGTTGCTACTTGACAGGGAAAGCCTTGTTGCCTCAAGGTGAAAAAAAAAAAAAAGGGAACTGGGAAACAAGTATCACAGCCTTTGATATGAAAATATATCTGCCCTAACCAGGGAAATGCTATTCCAGTTGCAATCCAAAGCCCTTTTCCCCCCTTTTCTCCAAAGAGCAGCTCATTTGTATGAGATGCCCCTAGGTACCTTGTATGAGATACCTCCAGCCTTTGCCTCAAGGCTTTTTGTCAGGGCAAATGCATGGCAGTGATCATGGCCCAGGAGCTGGGATGAGTCACTGAGCACAGAGCCCAGCTCCTGTCTCTCTCTCTCTACCTTCACTCTCTCCATCTTCCAGCTTAGCAAATTCTCCTGATATTCCCCAGTTCCTCCCATTTGCTCATTGTGTTCACAACACTGTAAAAAATTCATCTCTATGTCTGCTAGATTTTGGGTAATGACCTTGCTGACAGAGGGTTGACACCATGATTTTCTAAATCTCTCTATGTGTTCTCCTGAGCCAAAATCACCAAACAAATGTAAGGAAAGCCCCACATGGGGAATCCTGTCAGCCAAGTGCAGGAGAAATGGGAGATGCTGGAAATCGTGGATTTATAGAGTGGTTTGGGTGGGAAGAGGCCTTAAGGATCATCCAGTTCCAACCCCCTTGGTGTAGGGACACCTGCCACTCTTCCAGGTTGCTCCAAGCCCCATCCACCCTGGGGCAGCCACAGCTTCTCTGAACAACCTGTGCCAGGGCTTCAGGGAAGAATAAGTAAAAAAATGACAGTGAGACATGGTGGAGTTGTGGGATTTTTAGGCTGGGAATGGAGAATCATCACTTGGGGGATGAGGTGGATGAGTGAACCTTGCAGAAGTCCTTGTGCAGGTGTTTGGATAGGAGATGCTGCATTTGAGGAGGAGCAGAGTTTGTATGCCTGGGTGTAGGGAGGGGACTGGGGACGATGTCCCTGGCTGGGAATAATGAAGCCCTGTGATGTGACTTTGAGTTAATTCGATCTGATTGAACAGATTTCTTCACACTGCCCCTTTTCCCACAAACACACACACTCTGCCTTCCCCCCCTCCCCCCTTAAATAAACCTCCTGCTCATTTAGGCTGAGTGGCTGCAATCAGCCTTAGATTAGTGCCGCAGATAATGTTAATAATATGCTAATGTTTCATTAGTCGAAAGCCTCTTTGGTGCATGGGGTTTCTTTTTTTGTGTCACCGGGCCCTCTGACGATCTGCCATCAGCATGGCTGAGAAAAGGAAAAAAATGCATGAGCTGGGAGCCCCATGGCTCTCTTTTGCTGTTCCTTTTATAGACCCCGTGTTTGCACAGGAGAAGGGGAGGGAGCCATTCCCCAGGGAGCTCTTTCCAGCAGGGAGACTCGGCAGAGAGGAGGTTTTTCTCCACCGATCCTGGCTTTTCCCACTGTCCCCTCACAGGTAAGAGGAGGAGCTGGCAGCTGGAGCAGGGGGCTGATGCCACACTCTGTCACTGATGTCACACTTTGCCACTGATGTCACCCTTAGTCACTCACTCCAAATGAGACTCACATCCAGCCCCAGACCCCTGGAATTCTTTGTACCATTGGAGATGCTCTCCTGGCCTCCAGCTGCCACCCAGGAGGGTACAAGTCTCCTGTGGGTGCTCCACATCCTCTGAGGATGTCTTGGATACCTTAAAATTCTCAGCTGGCATGAGACACCTCTGTGTGGGCAAACAAATGGAGCTGGGAATTCAAACACCCAGTGTAGACGAAGCCAGTGGTGCTGAATCCTCTCCCATGACTCCCTAGATATTCCTATGTGATCCTGGGCACTGCAGCAATTAAAAACTTCATTTTTCCTCATTGAATCCCTCAAAAATCTGTCAATTTCCATGTAATGCAGGGCAAACTGGGACCTGTTTAGCAGAAGTGCTCCATCCCTGGCAAAATCCTTTGTATTTTGGGGAATTTCTGGCTTCCCTATTGGCTTGGGAAGACTGAGCCTGGTGCTTCAAATCCCATACCAGGGTCCTCAGCTCCCCCACATCCCTCTGCTCTCCTTCCAGCCCAGTAGCTGGTGCTGGACTGTACTGGGCTGTCTCACTCACTCACCAGTTGCTCTTCCAGGTGTGCCGCACGTGGGGGTCGTGGATGTTGTGCTTGTCTGCCTGCTCATCCAGGAAATCAAACATGTACTTGATGGCCAGGGGGAGGGCACTGCCACGGTGAGCAGTGCTGAAGATGGTCTCAAACAGGTCATCCACGAATTTCTGGAGGGTGCCCTGGTGGGAGAAGGAAGGAAGGAAAGAAGAGCGTGAGGTAACAAGTGGGGAGAGGACATTGAATTTTGGTACCTCACTAAAAACAGGGCATGTCTGTGGATCAGAGCCAGGTGTAATTGAAAAGTGGGGGCCAGCTAATATTGGTTAAGTGTGACATTGAGGCCTCAGGTTTGAACTTTTCTATTTTTTCCAGCCCTGCAGTGCCCAGTGTGGAACTCTGGAGTTTCCTGTTCCCTGTTCAGTGCTGCTCTCTGTGCTGGGCACACACAACAAAGCCTCTCCGGGGCTGCTCTCCAAGGACACCCAGCCCAAACTGGGCCCAAAAAGTACAAACCAAAGAGCCTCTGAGGGGGGCAAGCTGAGGGCAATTCCAGCATTAACTGCAGCTTTCACTGGAGAATGAACCCTGAGATGCAAATGAACCAAAGCTAGAAAAGTGGGAAGAACTCGTGGCCTCTCAGGGTCCATCTCGGGGCCCATCTGGGCAGCACCTCTGGCTCCCCAGGGGTACCTTTGAAGGCCTTTCCAAGAAATCCCCACCTTTATTCCCTCACTCCTGTCTGGGCTCTGCTTCCAGGAGGCCTCTCAAGGCATCAGCATGACCTGGGAATTTCAGTACAGGTGTCTATTGTCACAAGAACGTTTACACCTTATTTTCACACAGATTCCTCTCTCTGCATCCCATCCTCAAAGTCTTAACACATCCATGAGACCAAACTCAGCCATTTTCTATGCTGCCTTTCACCCAGGGCCATTGTTTAAACTGGAAAGAGAAGTCAGCAGGAAGAGAAGCTCTGCTGTAGAGCACAGCAGGTGTCATGGGCACAAATAGGACAAGAGAACGTGGAGAGAGGCAGCTGGGTAATGTGTGACCAGTGTCATAAATAACACAAACTTCATTCCCAAGAGGCCTCCTCATTTTTTACTCCCCACTGGTAGGACAATCCCAGATCCAGGGCTTGGAGAGTCATCCTTGCAAGGACAGCTGACTTTTAGGCAGGAAGGAGAGGATCTGGAATATCTGAGGGTGACCAGGCTTGGAGAAGGGGACAGCTGAGGAGTTCTAGGCTGGGTTTGGGATGGAACCAGGCAGGGCACATTTTTTTTCTGTCACCAGAGCTTCACAGGCCCTGGTGTGAACCAACCACACAGCTGCTAAAATAACCAAAACTGAACTGAATCTCCAACAAACATTCCCTGAAATGAAAAATTTCCTTTCCTGAAAGATAAAACACTGCCCTTTCTCTGAAGACCTAGGGAAGAAATGTCTCCTTTCTAGAAACAATGCCCCAGGTTCCACCAGAGTGGCTCAAGTTTACCTAGAGCTAACAAACACTTAATTAGAAAGCTGGTGTCTCTGGCTGATTCACCACTTGATTTATTCTTCAGGAAACAAATAGAGGCACCTTTTGCTTTTGTGAACTCCTGCGGGGCGAGTGAAGCCCTGCAGCACATGTCTGACTCAGAAAGGGCTCCGGAGGGGAAATCCTCTTGGTCTGACATGGAAGAGCTGCCCCCAGGTTCAGTTCCTGGAGGGAATTAGTTCTCTACATGCTCGCCCTCACAAATGCCAAGAAAACCTCTGAGGCTTTTAGGCAAGAGGCTCTTAGGTATCAGAGGTCAGGGATGTGCCAGAATAAAAATCATTGTCAGTTTAATGAAGTATTCCTGGGGATTGTATTACAGCAACTGCTCTCTCTCTTTCCCTCCCTATAATTGTCACAATGAGAAAATTGTTTGGCCCAAGAGAGGAAACAATAAAAGCCCAACCTTCCTGCTTTTTCTGTCACTGTGCAGGTTTTGCAGCTGCTTTTCTGTCATCTCCATAAAAACAACCAAACCAAACCAACCAACAACAACAAAAAAAAAAAAAAAAACCAAAAAACCCAAACAAACAAACAAACAAAAAAAAAAAAACTAAAACAAAACAAAAAACCCCACAGAAAACCAAACCAAAACGAACCAAACCAAAAAATCCAACAAAACCAACTCAAGTGTTGAGTTTGTGACCCAGAACAGAAAGCAAAAGCAGTTCAGTGGTGGGGTAGGGGCTGTATCCCCAGACAACATAAATCAGCACCAGTCTAATGCTTGCTGGTCTACACCAGCTGGGGCCTGAGCCCCGGGGAGCAACATTTCCTTTTCATGTTGTGTGATCCATAAAAGCCTCCTGATGCTGGGGAAGTGGGCATGGACCAGGGGCTAAAGACAAAGCCACTTTACCTCCCAATCCCTCTGCAGCTCAGACAGCCTGAGTGAAGCTGCAGGGAGAGCCAGACATCAGAGGTAAAATGAGTTGAGGAGTAAATGTGCAGGTAAATCTGGAAAGTAGGACTTCAGTGATGGAAATGTGTCTGATAGCAAAATCCAACAGCATTTGCATGAACACATGGAATTTTGTTTGTGCCTATTCACACCCTGACAAAAACTGGTAACAGTCAAAACTCGAGATACATGTCTGGAGACTCAGGTCAGGATGTCCCTGCTCTGTCCCCACTTGATTTAATCTGTATTTTCTCTCTGGAGACCCTGAGTTTTCATACCTCACTGTAAGGTCAATGAAACCCCCTCCAAGTTATCAGCACAAGAGTCTTCATTGGCCCAGGGGAAAGGTGGAGAAGGATTGTACCACAAAACTCAGGATTTTGTGGTATAGGAGCCCCCATTTCACACTGTGAGGCCTGACACATCCTTGGAACCTGCTCTGAGCACCTGCCCTGGCTCTTCACTTGCTCAGTTTTGGTACAAAATTATGAACCAGTATAATCGACAACTCCAGGACCTCCCACTGTGCTTTTTCCACCACTCTCATGGCCCTGGATTGTTACTCCTTGTTGCTTTTCCAGTGTCCCTTTTCTGACTCTGCTTTCAAAGCTCCAGCTCCTTCCCTACATGCAGGGAGCTTTCCTCTTGCTCTGTTCTCCTTCTGCTCATCTCTCTTTTCCCACCTTTGTTGTCCTTTGAGTGGCCTCTCATTCCTTGCCATCAAGAAATTCCACCACAGCCTCAAACCAAACCATCCCCTGTGCCCTGTCCCCACCACGTACCTTGGTGGCCAGTAACCTTGTCAGGTAGATCTCAGAAACCATCTTGCTGCCTCGGTCACCCTCTTTTTGGTCCCCATGCTCATGGTTCTTGACCAGGTGCCACATCTTGACGCCGCTCTCCAGGTCAGGGGTGATCATGGGGGTGCGCGAGCGGAGGCTGTCGGGGCTGCCCGTGTAGCGGATCATATTTTCTGCAGAGACAGAGATCCAGGGGTCTCCACATGTCTCAGTAGCTCTTGGGGTTGGGATTTTTCAGGAAAGGTGCTGGTGGCATGCCACCAAACGCGTTTTTCAAAGCATTTTGTGCGAGTGGTTGGCTCAGCAGAGGCAAACTACGTCGCCGAGGCTGGTGTGATGTCAATGTTTACACTATTAAATCAAATGAGGTTCAAACACTGGTTTCTAGCTGTCCACGGGCTTTATCTCTTATCATATTCCCTGGCAAGTGGTACTTCCAGCATCAGACACTTCCCAGGACTGCTTCAGAGGATAGCACCAGTTCTTTATGGTAACCAGTTCCTTATGTGACTGGTTTTCCCCATATTTTTTATCCATGCCCTGCTCTGCTGCTTGACATAAAAATATTGATGTCTCTAATGTGATCTCTTATTTAGCTCCTCGTCCTCAGATTTAGAAGGAGCTGCCTCCCCTCTATCCCTTGGCATCAAAGCAGACAAACAACTCCTGCCCAGTCCTCCTCACTCCCTGCTCCAAAGTCTTGTTTTGACAGAAAAAAGCCAGCACCCCAGGTGGACCCCCACAAATTTCCTCTCCAGGAACACTTTCAGCCTCCACATTTTGCCTCTCTTTGCCTCTGAGTGATAGCACAAGGCATTCCCCTCTCCCTGACCTTCCAGCAATGTTGCCTTTTCCAACCATAATTATCAGAAGTGTTGCACCTTTCTGTAGCAAGATCTGAATCAACCTCATTAATGCATTACCAATCTCTACATATTAATTATCAGATGGAATATCCTTTTTCTCTCTGGATGCTGTTTTCTTAATTGCAATTAACAATCACTTTTTGACCCACCACATCTTCTCCTCCCCCTGCCTCCTTCCCCATCCCCTCCCCCTGAAAAAATCAAATGGCAAAAGAATTAAAGAAATCCAACAGATATTAACCCCCCTCAAGTCTTCCTTTCCAAAGGTCACAGTGTCTTTCAGTAATTGCAACAACATGGCAAAGAGGATGAATATTAATAAGGCCTCATGGATCATTTATGTCCTTGGAGAAAGTGGAAGGGGGCATCTCTGGACATTGAGTAACTGCACTTTCCCTTAAGATAAAGGGAGTAAGAAGGATTGGAGATGCTTTCATAAATTAAAAATATTAATAAAGGGATATGACAGCAGCATTCAGGTTGGAGGGGGCGGTTGCAGCAATCTGGTTGTACGTTAGGGATGTTTTGTTTTGCTGTCCAGCATCACCTTAGTGAGACATGGCCTGGATGCAACTCCAGTGCAGGGGAGGAAGGTGTGGGAGGCGGGGGTGACACTCAGGAGGTCCCTGTTTGGCTCTGCAGAGGAGTTTCCACCTGGTGTCCCTTTCAGAGCTGTGCCACTCTCAGCTGTCTCATGGAGACGGTGGGAACAACCATCCACTGCTTCGATATGCTGATAAAGACCTCCGACTCTAAGAGTGACAATCAGTGACCTAAGAGGGAGGCAGTTAATTTTACAGACTCCTCCTTTCGTTAATGAGGGAGGAGATCCTCCCAAGAGCAACCCAACTGTTGCATCAACAGCTTGAACAAGATGCCAGAGTTTTTAGATGGCTAAATCCTCCCCTCCTGCCTCATTTAACCAACTAATCATCTCCCCATCAATTTTCCTGATGGTGCTCAGAGTCTTGTGACCATTGGGAGGTTTGGGATCTCTTCCCAGTGCTCTCCCAGTCCATCCCAGTACACAAACTCTTACCATACTTGCTGGCTGACGTCCGGGACACCGTGGAGTTGTTGACTGCGTTGTAGGCAGTGACTTGCTTGGAGACCAAAGCCACCACAGACCCATCTGGAACCTGCAGAAAAAAGGGGGACTTGGTCAATAAACTCCTGAAAAGTGGCTGAGGACCATGCCCAGGGCAGCAGAAGCTGCAAATCAGTGTCACTGTCGGCAGGGCACAGTTTACCCGTAAAGCTTCAATTTCTTTCTTCAGTGAGTTGGCTTAGTAATAAAAAAGGGACAAAACCTGCTGTTACACAGCCAGAATCCTGCACTTGGACCAAGGTACGACTGGTGACAAACAGATTCTGCTCCATTCAGGCCCTGATTCAAAGCCCAGTGACGACAATGTGAGTCACAGAGTCATTTGGGTTGGAAAAGGCCTTTAAGATCATGGAGTTCAACCATTAACTGAGCACCACCACGTTCACCACTAAACCATGTCCCCAAGGGCCACATCCAGAGGCCTTTTAAACACTTTCAGAGATGGTGTTTGCATTAACCTCAGTAAATCTGACAATAGGTTCATCCCAGGGAAGCTCTTAGGCAGAGCAGGAGCATGAGAATAATAAAATCATCTGAGCTGCTTCAAACAGGCTTGGCTGGCCCGTTAGGATAATAAAACCAACATGAAATGTTCCATTCCTTCCTCCTGGAGTGCAAGGGATGTCTGGGTGCCCGGTTCAAAGAATTCCTGTCTACATTTTCCACTTTGATCCTGTCGACCTCTCACCCTTCCATGTGACAAATGCACTGCTGGACTGAAGGGACTGCCAAAACTTCTTTCTCTTTGTGGTGTCCAAGGGTCTCAGATGTGGAAAAGCAGCAGGTTTGGAGTGGCTGATGTCTGGGATGTCACGGGACAGTGTTTTGAGGGACCACAGGGCTTTTTTTGAAGGAGCCAGCCCTCCCATTTCTACAACAAGGCAAATCATGTGGGTCCCCTATCAGAAATGTTAACAAGCCAGTGGCTCAAAAGAACCATATCAGGAACATCTGTGATAAATAAGACATCATAAAAAGGAGACGGGTAAAAAAAAAAAAACCCTGATAACGACATCTAACTCTTGTCTGTGTAATAATAATAATAATAATAATAATTAGCACTTGCATGGAGTTTTTCATCTTCAAAGCACTGCAGAGGCTAATTAAATAGCCCCTCGGCTATCACGGAAGGCAATAATTGGCTCTTTGTAGTTTTAGCCCCACACCACAGATGGGGAAACTGAGGCAAAGGGAATCTCAGTGTCTGTCCCAGCATGCTCCATGTCAGCCTTCAGGACAGCCAGGAGAATGATGTTTCCTGAGGACCCTGCCCAGCTCATCATACAGCTGGGAGCTCATTGCTTGAAGCAAAAAAAAAAAAAAAAACCATGGAAAAAGCACAGAGAGGGGAGAAAATTATGCCTGGCTTGTTGAAGAAATAAAGCAGGAAACGTCCTTGCTCTGTCTGGGGAAAAAAAAATCATCTAAATAAGCCAGCAATGCTTCAGTCAATCTGAAGTAAAAAGTTTTGTTTCCTTTTCAAATTACAAGAGCAAATAATCTTGTTATGAAACAGAGATTGCTGAGGTGTGATGGAGGAAATGACAAAATCATCAGCGATGGATTAAACTTAATGAGGTCTTTTTTTGGGTTTTTTGGGGTTTTTTTCCAAGGGAGAAGCTTCGACCAAAACTCCATTTTTTTTCTTTTAATCTACCACTTGTGTAAGATATTTTCAGACACTTTTAACCCTCTCTTATGGATTTTCAGGTCATGAAGTGATGAAGGGAAGCAGAGCAGGTCCCCTGGACCAGGACAGGGATTGAAAACAAAGGTTCCTTGCAGTGACAACTCCACTGCACCGTGGTCTCCAGCCATGCTGATTTCCACCTCCTTTTTCCAGTCACCAAGCCTCCCTCTTTCCATTTTTCCCTCTTCCATCCTTCTGAACTCTGCTTTCATTAAAAGGCCATGGATACACTGGAAAAAGGGGCATGGAAGGCTTTGGGTTTGTCTGTCTACATAAGAAAAATTAGCTTGTGTTGTCCTCATCTTCTCTTCACCACCTTCACTCACCAGGGATGTCTTTTGAGAGACAAAGATATTTTTCTGCCTTTGTCTTCATCTCTGGCCTTGTTCAGGATAATTTGGACAAGGACAGTGGGGCAGCGGGGATGTGCTCAACATGGGAGTTGTGACCAGTTATTGCCCACTGAACCATTCTTTACCTCTGCATCTTAGAATGATAAAATCACAGAATTATTAAGGTTGGAAAAGACCTTTAAGATCATCAAACCCAACTGTTCACCCAGCACTGCCAAGGCCACCTCTAACCTATGTCCCCAGCTGCCACATCCACAGGTTTTTTGAACACTTTCAGGAGTGCTGATTCCACCACTTCCCCGTGCAAGAGAAAAATATTTTGCTTTTTATTTTGTCTGAAATGAGATCTAACTCCTACCCACCCCCTCCCACAGTCACCTGGTAGTGTGCCAGCGTGTTGAGTCTCTTCCAGTCGTTCTCTATCTTGGTGGTGATGTCCTCATCCTGAAGGATCATCCTCGCCCCGCTTGCCTGCCGCCACTCTGCAAGGAGAATGGGGACAAATGAGACAGGGACAGGGTCCTGGCAATCCCAGAATCCACCTGTGTGGGCACATCACTCATCACCTCTACACCCTGATGACTCACAGTGCTTAACTTTTAATTTACTCACAGTTCTGCTTGTGCTCCAACACGGCTGTTTCCAAGACCAGCCCGTACTTGCCTACATTTGCGATCCCCGTGAGACAGGAGCAAAGGTCACTTGTTCCAGGGAGGAAAATCCTGCTCCTCTCTCTTTTAGCAGCACAGACAGTGCTTTCAGCAGTGCCTGAGATCCATATCCCTGCCAGGACCCAGCCCAGAGAGGGGTCCCCTGGGTACAGCAGTGTCTGGTTTGGCACAGAACCTGTGTGGGGCTCAGCTCGTGGCCATTGGTGCTCCCACAGTGCTTCTTGCATCTCAAATCCCCTAATGGAGAGCAGGAAGCCCATAGGTACAGGCTTAGCAATGCCTACAGATTTTTGCTTTTTCTTTATTTCTCATATGTTTGTAGCTCTGTAGACCACTATTCCATAGTTACATAGCTCCTACTTATATTTTAGAATGATAAGCCAAGCTTCTAACACATTCCTGAAATACTCTTCAGTCTTATTTTCAAGAAGAGGACCTACAAGAAGAACATTCTGTTTTCCAATCAGAATCTGAGGAGGCACAACAAGAAATGGAGCAAAGAAGCCCTGGACCAACTCCAGCAGGGCAGTACCCAGGGAAAAGTTACCTAACCAACCACTCTTCTAATTGGCCAATGTTTGTTAGATATGATCATCTGCTAAACTTTTAAAAATTGTAGAAATACAAAACCGAGTGTACCCATGACCACTGGGACACCTGGAAGCTTCCAGATAAAGTCTGCTTTTTATTTTAGTATTTTAACCCTGTTGCAAGAGTTTTTCCCTTTTGATATTAGGCACCAATAGTAGAGGCACAACGGGGGGAAAAGCCAGGGACAGGTCCAACCTGGGCTCCGTGGAGGATTCAAATTTTACGAGCCTTCAGCACCTGCCTGTGGGCAGAAGGGCTCCTGCTTCTGCCACTTCTCCAGCCTTGACCCTGGAATGATGAATTCCTGCAGCACTGGAGCAGCCCCTCACTTCCCAGGGTACCATTTTTTGCTCCAATCTTGAAGAACACTCCATAAAATCATTAAGATTCATTAAAATCATTAAATTCTAAGATCATGGAGTCTTGAGGAGGATTGCCCCAGCTTTCCCCACAGAGGACTCACAGACTTGCCTAAAGCAAGGAAAACATAACCATGGCCAAAGGGAGAGAAATGCTCTGTCAGGGAAAGCTGTGCCTTCATCACAGGCAACCTGGAGCATTCAAAGCTCTCCTCTTGGTTGTCACGTTTCAGTCACGGTGACCCAACCAAATACAGCTCAGCCAGAGCCAAAACAAAAAGTCCATTCATTTGCAGGAGTTAATTAAAATGAACTCTTGGATATGGAGACATCACCTGCCACCCTTGCTTGTTTTTCCTAATACAAAAATGCAAGGACCGTTGCAAATTTCTTTTGGTTTCAGCACTTTTCTTATCACATAATTAAAATGCAATGGGAAAGCTGCACTTGCCTTTATTATTCATTTAAATTAGCAGGAAGAGGTCAGCAGCTGTGTTTATTGCTGGGTGTTACTTTGGCTGGAGATACTCAGGGTGAGCAAAGGTTGTGTTGGCTGAGCACTGATCCTGAACTGCCCTTCATCTACTCCAGCTCCTCAGATCCTCACCTACATCACCCTTGTGGAGCCTGAGGATGATGCTCTCTGATCATCCCCACCTGGACCAGATTCCTGGGATCTAACAGGTCCCAGGAACTGCTTAGAATAGAAAAAAAATGCTGAAGTGTGGGCTGGGATGGGAAATGGTGCTCTTAGAAAGTGCCCCACTCAATGCCAAAGCTAATTCTGCTGTCACAGAATGGCTCTTGTTGCCTTCCTCGTGGTCTCTTGGGGACAGTGTCACTCTGACCTGCCTCCTTCATGGCTCTGCACGTTCCTGTGGTCATTTCCTCCCCTGGCTCATCTTTGGAGAGGCACACACTCGTGTTTTGGGAGGGATGCACAAGTTCTTGGTGTTGCACTGGGCTCTGATTTTAGGGCAAGCGCAGCTTCTCTCATTCCAGGCTTTATTTGTATTCCAGGTGCTCAGAGCAGATTTCTCTCTGCTCCAGGGACATCCTGAGATGTCCCCACAAGCCTTTTGTGCTCCTGCAGAGACTTAGAGGAACCTGAGCCCTTTCCTTTGGCCTTCCTGCAGGGAGGGGCCATGTGAGGAAGAGTCGGGGCCAGTCTGGCTGCACAAGACGAGGAAGAAAACCTTCAGGGCAGGCTTAGAGTTTCCAGTTTCAGTTTTGCAGCCTGATTTCCCTGCCCAAACACCAATCACTTCACCTCTGGGACCCCACCATGCACCTGAGCACTGACAGGGGAAGGATCCTCAGTTGTCCCCGACTCTTCCTGGTCTCACTGCTCCCCTTCTCCGTGAGCTCAGGGGGTCTCAGAACGATCTGCAGGGAAATGCAAAGGGAATGGGAAGGGAAAAGGTGACCCTGCCATCCATCTCCACAGCGCTAAGTGAACCCTGCCAGCTTTGTCCTCGCTGGCAGCACCCTGTCCCCTCTCTGCTCGGATCTGAGTACTCCTCTGAGCCAGCACAAAGGACAGACACACTCCAATCCAATTTGTTACACTTCCACCTTCCAGAGAGAGGGAGGAGAGGGGGAGGGAGGTAAAAATCCCATTAACTTTATCAAGCCTTCCAATCAGGAGCAGTGGTAAATGCAAACTCAGGAGACAGCTGCTGTGAAGCCTTTATATTTCATTCAGCAGATAGTGTATCTTTTTATTGCACGCAGGAATTACTTCTTCTTTGCCTCTTTTTTCTCTCTCTTTTTTTTCTTTTTATTTTTTTTCAAGAAACAACCTTTCTGTTCAACTTGACTGGGAAAAAGGAAATTCCAGGGGCCTTTGACAAAGAGGTGCTTTTTTGAGCTGCAGCAATGCCTGGCTAGGGAGTGACTCTATGGGGAGATGTCACCCTGCACCTCAGATCCTATAGAAAATGTTACACCTCCCTCGTGCCTTCCCTCTGATCCAGGTCTGGGAAGAGAGGAGAAACTCAGCTCTGTTTCTGGGGTGGAGAAAGGGCCACCATGGCTGGGAAAAAAAAGTTCATTTTAGAGCAAGGAGGTGAAAGATGCCTGGGAAATATTTGTATGGAGTGAATCACAGAATCCCAGAATTATTTGAGTTGGAAGGGATCTTAAAGATCAGCCAGTTCCACCCCCTGCCATGGGCAGGGACACCTCCCACTGTCCCAGGTTGTTCCAAAGCCTGTCCAACCTGGCCTTGGACACTTCCAGGGGCAACCAGGGGCAGCCACAGCTTCTGTGGGCACCCTGTGCCAGGGCTTTATCATCCTCAGAGTAAAGGATTTCTTCTTAAAATCTAATCTAAAACTCCTCTCTTTCCCTTTAAAACCATTTTCCATTGTCCTGGCATTCCAGGCCCTTGTCCAAAGTCCCTCACCTTTCAAAAATCACTGAAACCCAGGCAAGAGCAAATGCCTCAGCATGAAGCCAGATTCCTGTATTTCTGATCCTCACACCTTAATGTTTCCCCAAAGATGGGGTGTTTCGTGTGTGGAGACATCTTTCAAAAATGATAATAACAAAAATCGCCGCTGTGGAAAGAAGTCTTCACTTACAGGGCCGCAATTTGGTGGGGGGTTTGGACTAAAACGTCACCTCAGGGTGTCCAAAATAAGGGCTTTCAGCTGACAACTCCCTCCAGGAGTTGCCTGGGCAACTGCCAAACGTGGTGACATTTGCGACACACACAAGTCCCTCTGCCTGCAGCTACCCTGCATTTAACAGCTCCAAACAACTCATTAGCTTGTTTGCTTTCTGCCAGCGTGGGCAATCTGGCCTGAGTGTGGACAGAAAGCCCGGAAAATGGTCATGGGAGCAGGAAACGATGCTGCTGCTTGAAAGCCACGAGTTTCAAGGCCAGATTGCAGCCATCTGCTCTGCCTTGCTCTGCGCCAGCCCCTCCGCAGCCCTGAGCACCCAGCCCTGGCCAGGCTGATCTTGGGAGATCTGTGCTGATTCCTGAGGGCCAGCAGTGCTTTATGCTCTCCCCTTGCTGCCATCAGCATCTTCTGAAGGATGCCAGGTGCCAAAGAGCATCTTTTCCCTGCAGAAAAGCTGGGATGGAGCTGTGGCTGGGTGTGTGGATCCTCTTCGTGCTCCAGCCATGGCAGCCCTGCTCCTCCCACCGTGTTCTCTGCATTGCTGCTGGCGAGACTCTCCTACTGGTTTAGGGTTTTGTATTTGTGTTTTAATTTTCCCCCCCCCAGTTGCATCGTCAGTTCTCCTGGCCAGAGCTGCTCATGAGCCAGTCTGTTGCCACTGTGGGCAAGCCTGTCCTCTGAGGGGTGCACACCTTCATGCCAACTTTCTGGAAGTTTTTGGTCCTCAGCACCACTCAGAAGGCCATAGAATCACAGAATGGGTTCGGTGGGAATGGATCTCAAAGTTCCAGCCCCTTTCTGTGGATGCCTTCCACCAGACCAGGCTGCTTCCAGCCCTGTCCAGTCTGGTCTTGAAGAGGTCAATATTTCTTAGAACAGCAGCAATTCTGGGTGCAGAGCTGACAGGCTCCAGCTGGGACCCTGCACACACAGACTTCCCATTCTCAGGACTGCAGTGGAATCCAATTTATCCCAATATTTACAACACGCAGGTAAAATTCCTGCATCTCATTATGGATGCCTCATTCACCTTCACTGCAGAATGAACACTTCCCAGTTAACACCCAGCCTGAGACCTGAAGGAACTGGGCTGTGAGGTCAGGAGATGTGGCTGTGAACCCCATTCCTCTGCTCTGCAGTTCCCTGGCACCCTGCCCTGCCTTCCTCACTCTCCCCCCACCTCTCAGCGCTCCCCTGCCGACTCTCAGCAGCTCCAGAGCCATCGTGGGTCTTTTCTGGATGATGTACGTGGTCTGTTCTTTACTGCTGCTGGTTTTGGCAGCTTGTTTCATTATTTTAACTGCCTTTCATGAGCAATTTCTGTCAGGAACTCCTCCCTCTCATGCACATACACACACTCAGACACTTAACTTTAATCCCTGACCTCTCATTCCTGCCTTCATTATTGCTGTGAATTGTTTCTTGGCCTCGGTCCACTCCTTCTCCTTTTGGTTCCTCTACAGCTTAGCTGGTTTTATAGACTCCATCATTTTCCAGCCCAGTCTCTTTCACTGAAGGTCACTGAGAGCAAATTCT
The DNA here is from genome assembly GCA_013399225.1 of Rhipidura dahli. Taxonomy (NCBI): domain Eukaryota; kingdom Metazoa; phylum Chordata; class Aves; order Passeriformes; family Rhipiduridae; genus Rhipidura; species Rhipidura dahli. The sequence continues at coordinate 143,740 of VXAC01007566.1, read as the reverse complement.
GGCAGATTCAGCCACAGTGGAGTCCCCAGCCCTCCACCAGACACCTCAGCAATGCCCCGAGAACATTTTTCTACATTTTTTCACAGTGCTGGTACCACACCTGCCTGTGGACCCCAAATTCAGACACCCTCTCCTCCCAACATCCTCACTCCAGGTATCCTTTTTCCAGGGGTCTTTGGCAAGAGAAAAAGAATAGTCCCACTCATGTGTTTTCCAGAACCTTGTCCAAAATGAATTCTGTGGGCAGAAAAGCAGGGTACTGGTCTTTTTAAGTCCTCAGGGCCAAAGATTTCCTAAGCCAGGAGCATAAATATCAACATAATGTCTCCTCTGCCCTGTCCCTGTCACAGCTCTGCCCTGCAGAGGGTCTGGAGTGATGCCTTAGGTTTTAACTTTCATATTTTTCAAATCCTGTACTGCCTGGTACAGGTGTAACTCTGAAATTTCTTGTGGCCTGTTCGCTGCTCTTCTCTCGTGCTGGTTAGACATAACAAAACCTCTTTAGGTTTTCTCTCCAAGGACACCTAGATTGTCCCAGGGCCCAAAATATGTAAACTAAGGCTTCTGAAGAGGAGGGAAAACTCGGGGTGGTTACATCATTAATTGGGGTTGTAATTAGAGAATTGATCCAGATATGCAAACGGACAAAACTCATAAAAGTGTGAAGAATCCGTGACCCAGGGTCCATCTTGGGTGCAGCCTCTTGACTCTCTGGGGTGTACCTTGAAGGCCCTTCAAATAAACACCCACCTTTATTCCCTTATTCTTTTCTAGTCTCAGTTTTTAGGTGGCCATCTCAGGCACCAGGAGATGACTCCCTGCCCCAGTAAAGTGTCTGGATGGAGTTTGGCCATCTCCCCCCCTGCCCTCTCCCACCCTGGCCGGGAGCAGAACCGTACCCAGGTCCATGTCAGCAGCTTTGGGCCGGTGGGAGCAGGGCACGTTCTTGAAGATGGCATCGAGGATCTTCTCCTTGACCTGTGTGATGGTGTCACAGTTCAGGATCTTCACGGGGATCTCGGGGCTGTTCACGTTGTCGGGGTTCACGCAGCTCAGCACCTGAGAGAGAGGCACCATACATTTCACAGCGGCACAGGAGCCTGCTGGCTGCCCCCCTCGTAGTGTTTGCATCCCACAAGAGGGGTGTAGGGTGCAAGAGTGGGAAAAATGGGTACCAAGAGTATTCCCTGCCTCAAGAGGGTGCAGAGATGTGGTTGCACGTGGGGGTATCTTCATTATACTTAATCATGGAGTCGCAGAAGGATTTGGGTTGGAAGGGGCCTCAAAGATCACCTCATTCCACCTCCTGCCATGGGCAGGGACACCTTCCACTATTCCAGGTTCCTCCCAAGCCCCATCCAACCTGGCCTTGGACACCTCCAGGGATGGGGCAGCCACAGCTTCTCTGGGCAACCTGTGCCAGGCCCTCACCACCCTCACAGTAAAGAATATTTTTTTAATAACAGAAAACCCATGAACACCAGCTGAGGTTCTGGTGCTTTCAGTAAAAAATGTTCATTGATATGTCAAGGTGACCTAATTCAGGAGTGGCCTCCTTGCATTGCCACCTGGTTTTGATAATTCCAGTGAAAAGCCCTGAGTTTGTCCATCTGCACACCGTGGAACTGAGCAGACCCCTCTCAAAAGAATGTTATTAATCTGAAATGCAGGGCTTCAAAAAAAAATGAAACACAAACCAACATCGACCTTTGCTTTCACGTACAGAAGAAAATCCACCCAACTGGAGAGGCCTCTCTTTTCTCAGAAGGAAAATTTAATTTTCTCCGCTCTGCCCAAGGGTAAATGCAAAGCATGTGGTGAGGGGGGATACCTTAAACACAGAGTATTCAACAGCAATCTCCTTGCTAACCCTTGGCTTTGTGTCTGTTGACCATTTCTGGTTGCAGAAGTGTGAAGTCCATAAAGTTTTATAAACTTAGCACACCTTTGCACTTGAAAGGAGTGCTCACTGATGCTCCAGGCTGTACATGGCCATTAAATGTTCCTGTGGCACTTTTACAAGTGCAGATATACTGGTTTTGGTGCCTTAGACAAATTTTAACTTGACTTAAATTCCCTTCTGTAGCACTCAAGAGGTGCTGGACTCTCCACCACTTTCCATCTTCACGTCCTAAAATGCAGTGGGAACTCAAAAACGGGGTGAAATCCTATCAGTCTAATTACACACTCCCTCTCCAGGCTCTCTTTGGTGATGTTATGCTCAACTAAGAGGGACTTGTGAAGATACTGCTTACAAAGAGCTCTGTGATCTTGCTGGATGAAAGGGGAGATGTAAATAGGAGATATTGATTAGATCATCATGCTATTATTTATATGTCACTTCCACAAGTATTGAAAAAGCATCAATTCAGATAGTAATAACAGCACGGATTTACAGTTCTGGGGCACCTTTCATCTCAGAGGATCACAGAATTGTACATAAAAGGCACTGTTGAAATGAATCCAGTGCTGAGGGTCATCAGTTGGTGTTGCCCTCTGCAGATCTCCTGGGTTATGCCCATTCCCAGCCCACAGAAACCTCTTCTTCTGCAAACTCCTTGGGTACATCCAGAAAATCCCACCTGACTGCTGAGAGCTCGTGCTGGTGTTTAGCTTATGGTTTGAGTCGATGATCTTAAAGATGTTTTCCAGCCTAAATTATTCCATTACACACCTGTAGGGAAATGGAGCAGTGATGGCAGCCTGGGACAGCTCCTTGGGGTCACACCTGGTTCTGGGGACCAAGTTAGTCTTCAGGTTCCTCTCTCAATGGTCTGAGCTCAGCTAAAACGAGCTGGTGCCAGTCAGGGCAGTGATAAATCTCCGATACAAACAGCTAGATTTTGGCTCAGTTCCCCACAGAAGGTACTTGGTGTTCTCTAAAATGATCTGACCTGCCCTGCCAGGCCAACATCTGCTGCAGAAGACCCAACATCTGCTGCAGGTGCTGACCAGTCCCCCACACCAGTACTCACCATCCAGCTGGAAGGTGACAATGGTGATTTGCTCTGGGTTATCCTTGGATTTCACAGGGTGCCAACTTTAGATGTCAGGAAAACTCCACCTGAGTGCACCACATTCACTCACACCCTGACTACAGCAATCCCTGCTTTCCTCTTTTCCAGCTCAGCTGGAAGAAGAAGGAGCAGGGAAGGCAATTTTTCAAAGGGTTGTTCCTCTGTTTCAAGCAGAGATGGGGTGGTTGGTCACCCCTGAAAACCCCTAAACTTCTGTGGGTTCATTCCAACAACTGTCAAAGGTCTCCCTCCAGCATTTTAGGGAATTCAAACAGCAGTTATGGAAGCCAACCCCACTCCCAGAGCACTGTGGCTTTGGCACATACTCCCCAGGCTTTACACCATCTTTCCAGTGGAGTTTTCCCAGCTGTCCTCATGTGGAGCGTGGAACTTTTCTCTCTACTCATAACAACCGAGCCAGAGGACAAATCTCACTGCTCCTGCAGTGCTGCTCAGAGACTTCTACACAATCTTTGATGTCAGCTGGTGAGCAAGAGACCCTGTGGTGGCCTGGGTTGTATTCTTACAGGATTGGACACTCTGAGGGAAATTTTGTGATGTTGATCTCCTAAACAGTCACTGTTGCTGATCCATCACCCACCACCTTCCTTTGGGCTTCAGGGTCACTCAAGGATGTGACTATTTTGGCACTGAGAGGACACCAGCTCTCGGCACTGCTGTTTTGTCAGTCACTGGGGTCTTTGTCCTACCAGCTGTGGGGTCAGCATGGAAAGGAATGGGAGCACAGAGAAATAATCTCCGAGCCCTGCTCTCCCCCTGACTCTGTGTGACCTTGGGACGTCTCATTTCTCTGGATTTGTGTTTATTGACCTTTTACTCCATCCTTGGGCTTTTTTTTTTTTTTATCTGCCAGCCCTCCCAGCCATGAGCTGTCTCTAAGTGTCTGTGTACATGCAAAGCCTGGCTCAGCTAAGCCCTGATCTCCACTGCAAATTAGTGGCATTTAAATTATAAAGGTGCAGTTTAGGATTACTCACATGGTGACCCCGGTTCTGAGTTTGAGTGGTTTTTCCTGAGACCAGGACATCTCTACAGCTCCTGTCTCAGGGTCAGAAATCCTCCTCTCCCTTCCAGATTAGGCTGGAAAGTTCCATGGGGTTTTCATACAGTAAGGTTCAGTGGAGAAAAAGAGGAAAGACCCCCAGAAAAAGCCAAGCATAGGAAAGCCTTCTGAGAATTATAGAATTGTAGAATAGGTTGGGTTGGAAGGAAATTTAAAAATCATCTCATTCCAACCCCCTGCCATAGGCAGGGACACCTTCCACTATCCCAGGGAGCTCCAAGCCCCATCCAGCCTGGCCTAGAACACATCCAGGGATGGGGAAGTCACAGCTGCTCTGAGCAACCCACACCAGGGCCTCCCCACCTTCACAGGGAAGAATTTTTTTCTAATTTTTAATCTAAACATACTCTCTTTCAGTTTGAAGGCATTCCCTCTGGTTCTGTCACTCCAGGCCTCTGTAAATATTCTCTCTCCATTTTTCTGTGGGAATTCCCGGATTACAAACACTGACTCGGTTCTTGCTTTATTCCATTACTCTACATTTTTAATAAAAGATGTCAGGCACCTCAAGGAAGGTGAACGAAGGACAAAATGAAACAGAAATAAAGAGAAACAGAAATGAAGAACAATCCTATTCATATTCTGCTCCTTCTTAATCTCCTTCACCAGAGCCGATCTCTGTAAATCTGCTGAGATTCCTATCGGGATATATTTGTCTGCTCTTGAGATGTAAGAGGGAGAGCTGATTATCATCAAACAGCACAAAGCCAGCGGAGGAGAGCTTTGTTCAGCCTGATGTATAATTACTACCCTTTGCTGGAGGCTTTAGATCAAGCCTAAAAGGATCGGGGGGATTTCCTTCGGTGAAAGTGATCACTCTGTGGCTGCATTTTTATTCCCTTCTGCTCGTTTTCTCCACCTGTGATCAGTCCTCTGAATTTTCAGACCACCACACGAACAGCAGAGAAGCACCACGCTGCCAGTTTAGTAGGAAAGTCACGTTTTTCATATGCAAAACAAAGCTGTGGCCTTCTTTAAGAATTAAGTCCACCCCCTCATTGGACTTGGATTTAATCAAAGCTCAGCTCTAGACTGGAGTTAAAGAACACAAAAGGGCATTTCTAGCATCAGTTCACCTGAGCTAAAGTCTAAGGCAGGTCTAAGACAGACAGGTTAAGGTCTAAGACTTGGAATTAAATAATCTTTAGGTTTCCCTCCATCCCAAACCATCCCATGATTCTGTGATTGGACTCAGCTCTCAGACGTATCTGGGGCTAAGTGAGATGAATGTCCCTAGTTTAAAAGTGCAAATAAAATAATATGATCCGTTTAGAGCATCTTCTGACTGTTGTAAAATTCGGGATTTTCTGAGAATAAAGATGGGAAATAGAAAAATTACAAGGATCATTGAAGGCTTAGAAAGTGTTCTTCACCCAGCAGAGACTTAGAAGCTCAGTGGATTTAATGCACCCAGGAAAGAATGAAGGCCCACAAACACACTAAGATGAGATATCTAATGCTCTTTAATTGATGCTCTTTAATCAAGTGGGAAGAGGGTGTAATCTCAGAGCAGAAGCTAAAGCTGCACATGTGCAGCATGGATCTTGCACCATGCAGACAATTCCATTTTAAGGCAAATGGCTCAGTGACAGGGATTTTTTTCCCCCTTGAAATCTTTAAATCAAGTTCCTTTTCCTTTGAATTGTGTTTTCTCAAGAGGGAGGACTGCACCAGCTCTAGAGCTGACCTAATAGGTCTCTGCACTGTGTACCTCTGACTATTTCTTGTTGCTGAAATCCTCATTGAAGAAACACATTTTTTAATTTTAACAGTCAGCCTCCTGCAGCATTACCCTGCTGGGATACAGGAATAAATAGTCCCAGAGGGTCAGTCACTGGTTTCTGCTCTCTAAATCCCCTTTAGCCAGAAGATTCTGGACAAGCCCACGGGAAGGGGTGCCCAGAGCACTCACCAGGGTCTTGTAGTCGATCTGCTGTCGGATGAGCTTGTCCTCACTCAGCGAATACCGGGCCTCCCCTGTGATGGAGTCGATGGGCCCCTTCTCCATCTGCTGCTTGATGGCACAGAAAAGGGAGAAGAGAGGCTCTCCAGCACACTCCTGCAGGGATGAAAGGAAACCATGAGGTGAAACTACAGGACAGAACTGAGAACCCAACCTGGGCATCCCAGTGACTGCCTCGCTTCGCCATCCCAAACCACTCCTGATGGATACATCAGTGGGAACCAGCCTGTTCCAACAGCACAGGATCAGAGGTGACCCTCCACTTCCACAGGGTGCAAGCAGCCCTTGGGCACCTGGTGGGAACCTTGGGTATGGTCCTGTGCAGGGCCAGTGGTTGGACTCGATGAACCTTGTGGGTCCCTTCCAGCTCAGGATATTCTGTGACTCTGTGAGTGTCCTGTCATGGGTCTAAGGTGTCATCGTTCCCTGGCAATGCTGGGGTTGTTCGAGGGGTTGCCACCAGGCCAGAGCTTTGCCCTGGGGCAGGTGGTGGGATGGGTCCCTGGAAGCAGCTCATAAAGGGAGATGGGTGGCTGGTGCCCCATCCTGGGTGTCTGGGCAGAGTCCACAGACCCCCAGAGCACTCTCATGCTGAGGGCAGATGTGGCCCTGGACCTGTGTGGTGGTGACAGATGTGTGAGGTCCAGCACAGGACAGCAACAAGCAAAGCTCATCTGTCCCTAATTTCTCCTCATCATTCCCACTCACTGCTGTCCCCTTCCCACACTTCTCCTGCCTTGCTGCCCTCCCTCAGTTTCATGCTGCCCAACTTTCTGCTCCTGCCTCCCCTTCCCCTTCATCCCTCCTTTCTTCCTCCCCTCCTCTCCCTCTCCTCTTGTGCCCCAACTCAACGAGCCAGGTCATTTTCCTCTGGTGTAAATCCCAGTGAAAACAAGTTAATAATCGGAAGCAAAGTGGCCCCTTTTTCAGTCCCTACACCTGTCTCCCACTTAATTAGCTTATCTGCCAGCAGCATATTGCTTCTGTGTGCCTGTCTCCTGCCCTTATCAGGCCTCTGTTCAGGCTAAGGCAAGAAGACAAGTAGCTGAGTGGGGTGAAAAAAGCCTATTACAAAAGCAGCTCTTTAGAGAGTCACCTCCTTATATCCTTCCCTTTCAGCTGAAAGCAGGGGATCTGATACCGAAGTCACTGAAATTACCTTCCAGAGACCTTCAAAACTTTCCCATGTGCCTGTCCTTGAACTGGTCGTGCCTCGGGAGGGCTCAGGGGGATTGGGTTTTATTTGTAGAGCCTTGAATTGCCAGGCAGAGGTGGTTATTCTGTCCAAATGAGGATGTGAGGTAGGAGGATATTTAGCAGCTGCAGTGGGAGTGGGGGAGAGGTGTAGAGCTCAGCTGCTTCCATAAAGACTGGCTCTGAGCTTGGTGCCTTGGAAATTGAGATTCTTGAGGCTCAGCGTGGGTCCCCAAGGGGAAATTGGAACCCCCAGCAGTCAGTGGCAGGGCTCAAAGACTGAAAGACTTTTTTAACTACACCAACCCCAAGGAGACCTTCCAGGAGGAATGAGAGAGCTCAGGAAGTGCCTCAAATTCTTCCACTCGAGTTCTTCCACACAGCTTTGCTCATGAGTGTCCCTGCACTCCTCCTGGGGCTGGGCCTCAGTTCTGCCTCTGAGCTGGGGTGGAAGGAGATCTCATTCCATTGTACACTGAAAATATGGGTCACCACATGATGGAGACCTCAGTCAGCTGGAAAAAGGACAGCATTTTGCACACAAGCCTCAGCCAGGCTCTGAAATCCTCCCCATTTCAGCACTGACCCTTAGATCTTACCTCTGTACAAGAGAGAGACCAACAGGCTGCCTCTCTGTACAACCAAGTGTCCTTCTCTGTTTTCCCAGGGTCAGAACACAGCCCATCTCCTATTAGGCAGTGACCTCCTTCCAGAGGCAAAAAAAAGCCTTTAACTTTATATCTGGGAAGTTTTCACCCCAACTGAACCTCAATAAGAAGAAATGCATTAAAGCAGCAGTTTTTCCAGGCTCCTCTTACCTTGAGGAACTTGTAGAGGAGGAAGGTGAACCAGTTGGTGAGCATTTTCTCAGCCACAGACTCTGTCCTAAAGTCGACCAGGGAGAAAAAAGCAAATGGGAAATGAGTCAGTGATGCTGCTCCTATCAAAATACTGTCCTTGTCCATCTTCCTGCCCAGCAGGAAATGTGGCATGGCACCATCAGGATTTAGCTTATCCTAAGTTTTAGTTTTGGATTTAGGAAACCTGCAGGAAAGTCCTTGCTGCCCTGCTGATTCTCCTGTGACTACAAGTCCCTTTTTGTCTGTTTTTCTCCAGCAACTAAAAGGAGTTGATGACATTTGAGGGAATCTTCTCCAAAGAGCTCAGGGGGGATAAATCCATCAAATCTGAGGAGCTCAGAGCGAGGCCATATGTCAAGTAGGCTGTATAAACATTCAGGAGAGACAGATCTAAGTCTCCAGGGAACTTTTATCTGGCACTGCCTATCTGCCTGGCATTTGGGAGTGATTATTCTCCTCAGTGTGTCAATGTGGCACATACACGGAGCTCATCCTTCTGCCCTTGAGCACCCTGTCCTCAACAGAACAAAAATCCATCTCGAGGCTTCAGGGTGAGCTGCTCCCACAGAAACACTGACTCAGACCTGTAAATGTGGTGTGGACATCAGGAACAGGGGATAAAGCTTTGCTGGCTCCACTACAGGCGCTGGAGAAAAGCCAAGAGAAACCTAGAGGAACTTGGAGAAACCAAGACAAATGAAGAGTCCCTGCCTGGATGAACTAAAGTGGGTCCTCCTTGTCTTGGTTCTCACCAAAGACATACAGAGGTTCTTGCTTCTTGTTGTTTCTCTCTGCCCTGAAAATATCTTTGGGGCTGTAGATTTCATGTGGGATGAGCACTGGATGCAGGTGAGGTGGGAAAACCACTCCTGCCAGCTCCTTCCTTCTGTCAAACACCTCCAAAACTGCAAGAGTCCCTTTCACAGACTCATGGGGAGGGAAGGGAAGCATCAAGTTGAATCCAGCTGTTCCAAAGAGCTGCTCTGAGGACCCCACACCAACATGTGACCCAAGGCATTAAGATATTTATGTGTTCTGTTCTGGTGCTGCTCAGTGCAGAACTACCCTGACTTCTCCTGGTGTTTCCAGGGTTTGGAACAGTGGATATCCCTTCTTTGTTCATTGGCTGTCCTTCCAAAGGCCACAATTAATTTCCAACGAAGAGGATTAGAGTTAGAAGAGAACTGGAAGAAGGAGAAAGAGGAAAGATGGATTGCTCAGGACAAGACAGGAGTAAGCAGCAAGGGAAGACAAAGAGACAGAGAAAGGGGAAGGAAAAGGAGGAACTGAAGGGGGGAGGCAGCTGGAAGGAGGCACTGCCATCCAGCATCAGAGGAGAAGCACAGACAGGAAGCCTGGGGACAGCTGGAGGGTGGTCACCAGCCAGGCTGTAGGGCTTGAATCACATCAGAGAGTCAACAGACACCAGAGCAAAGTCCAGTCTGCCCCTGGCATTGCTACCCTGAATGCCAGGAAGTGCCTTCTGCTCCTTTTTTGCTGGTTCTCCACAGTGGGCTGTGTGCCAGATGGAAAACCTCCCAGCCCAGCAGGCACCAGAGGTCTCCTCCATGTCCAAGCCACCCATCATAATCAACTGAGGGCTCCTCAGAGTCAGCTCTGAGCAGTGGCAAAGGCCACTCATCTCCAGAAGATTCCCCCTGATTTTACTTAGGGTCCTTGAACCAGGAGGGATGGTTCAGTCTGTGAAAAGGAGATGAATCTGATCCTAAAGGGAGAAGAGGCAGCACTTCCCTAGGCAGGGAAAGGACATTAATTACAAAGCAGTGGATTCCTAATTCGAGGTTTCCCACAGAACTGTGGAGTTTAGACTTTAGACCAGACCAAGAAGCACCAATCCAAATTTGTTCCCTGTATGAAACCAGTTCTGTTTTCCTGCTCTTCTGCTGATTTCCATGAACTCCCAGCTCTGGGAGAGAAATGAGATCCTACAATGCAAACGAAAGCTCTCCATGTGTCCGTAGTTAACTCAGGAACAAGAAACAAAGCTGGGAAATCCACATCCCAGATAGGAGATGGAAGAAGTTGCCATCTTCTCCCCAAGGATTTAATACACCATGTATGTGATATTCTTTTAGGTCCTACACAACATGATTGGAGTTTTCAGGTTAAAAGGAAACATAAGCAAAATTAACACCGTAAGAACGCAAAGAGCCCAAAATAAGGATGGAGCTTTTTCTATCCTTATGAAACTTTCTGGAGGATCCACGTAAAAATCCAGAGGTGGATTAGTTCTGTAACTTTTTAATCACTGACTATTTTTTGGTCAGGGAGGAGATGGAGTAAGATCTGTATCTCCAAAGATGACTGCGATGTTTACGAGGGCACAGCTTTCCCAGCCCAGCTCCCTCCATGCCCAGGCATCCTTACCTGCGGAGCAGCAGCTTGGGGTGGTTCTTGCTCTCCAGGTTTTTGTCGATGAGGTCGGCCAGGAGCTGTTTGAGGACGTCGGTGGCGTACTCCAGCTTGCTCTGCAGCACCGTCATGATCAGCGAGGCCACGTTGCCGCGGTCCCGCATGGAGAAGCTGCGCTGCAGCTCCAGCGTGCGGATGAAGGTCAGCAGGAACACCTTGTTGTTGATGAGCTGGGCAAAGAGCTTCAGGCCCTTCTCCACCCGCTCCTGCCGGTAGCCAGGGACCTGCACAAGAAGAAAGGGAGTTTTTCCCTTTCTCTCATTTTCCCACTGTCAAACCTCCCATTGTCACACCCCCTTTGCTCCCTCTCTGCCCTCATCACTCCAGCTCCTCCAGATAAGGAAAGGCAGGAAGAGAATCCATGTATCATCTAATGATTAGGAAGGCTGACAAAACTCCCAGCCACATCCAGATGATTTTTCCAACCCTGTGTTTCCGCCTCTGAACAGTACATCCAAAAGGGATTTCTAGTGCCTTAATGTGCCGCTGTGCCGCCATTATATTGTTATTTTACTCAGACTGAAGTCTTACTCTGATTTTATCCAAATGTTCTTTCTCATCCCTGCAAGAAACCTGCTCACAGAGGTTTGGGGTTCAGCTTTAGGGAACTGGGAGAGGCAGCAAGAGAGTGAATGGGAAGAGAGGCCGGGGTGAGGTTTTGAGGAGATGAGGAGATGCAGTGAGGCAGTGGCTGAGATGGTGGCATTGCAGCTGGGCCTTGGTTTGGAGAGCAAGGCAGGTGAAGGTGTGAGAGGACACTCTGAGCTGCAGTAGAACCCCTGGGTTTGGGAGCTGAGGTGTTTTGGAGACAGGGAGATGGATAAGTCTCATATTTCTTAGCTGTGAGAGGCCGGTGAACTCATTTTTTGTATGGAAAAATTTAGGACCTGAGCACTGGAGCCTGGGCTCCACCATGGCCTTTTTTGGTCCTTCTGGCTCTAGGCATTAATGAACCTAAACAGAGAACCTCAAACTCATCCCTCCATGTTGCTGAAGCTGTTCCAGCCCTTGAAAAACCTTCCTTGGAAGCTGGAGGGTCTCACCACAGAGTGACACGTGTCATCAAGGCATATATGAATTAATAACCACCCCAAGTTGGCACTTTATTACAAAATAAGTTGGCTTGCCTAAACAGCCAAGCAATGCAAGGCCCCTCATAGATTCATTACTTTCTCATTCTGGAAATTAGAGTTCTCAACTCTTTTTGCATCCAGCAAATAAATTACTTCCTAAATAGCTTGAGACAACCAACCAACAAACAAACCACCACCACCCATCCCGCCAATAATTATTTTTAACTCACTTGCTTGAACATTTAATATTGTCTGTCCCTGGGTTATTATGGAGAATTAAAACAAAATAACAAGAAAACTATTTTGTGCTGCATCTAGAAGCAGTTAATTAGCAAATGAACTGGAAATAAGAAAGACCTCCTCACTGTGGGGTCTGTGCTGGGGCCTTTTGCAATAAATAGGAATTCCTTCTGAATTCTCCAGACAAGGGAGCAGAATGAGAGCTGCCTTCACGTTGGAAGCCAAAGATGTTGACACTGAGAGAGCTGGCGAAGCTTTACAAAGGATTAAGGAGAAAACACCATTGGATGGAATGAAAGGGAGAAGAGATCAAAGGTGCTGGATGGAAACATCACCTCAGTGTGTATCTACACAGGGGAGCATCCGTGCTCAGGCCTCTGCAGGGGTCAGATGCTGTTCTGTGATCAGCTGGATGGGGTTAATGAGTGTAGGTATTGTAGCTGGCTGTGGGGATAATGGAAGTGTTTGTGTGCACACATGTGAGAGGCAGATCCAGCACCCCTCGTTTCTCCTGCTCGTTTTTTGGAGCTGCTGAGCTGCCCATCCTGAGGGAAAGCAGCTGGAGGCCACTTGACCTGCACCCCAAATCTATACAATAATTATGTGCAACTCAGCCTCCTACCCAGTCCCACAAGCCCTCCTTGCTGTCAGATCAGGTTTTTTAATGTCTCTCTCTCCACACAGTCGGATGAATTTTGGCTCTTCCGAATGGCAGGAGCAAAACTGAGCAGGCATCTCTGATTACACAGCCAGCCAAGCATGGGCCTGTCTGTGCCAGCTCCTGCTCCTCCTTTCTGCCAACCAAGCCCAGTCCTGGCCTCCAGAAATCTCCCAGGCCTGTGCCAGAGCCTCTCTGAAGCTCAGAGCCTGCCAGAGGCTTTGCAGAGAGCTCAGCCAACACCTTGGCCATGGTGTAGCTCCTGATTCTCTGGCCCAGGTATTCCTAGAGCAGAGCCTGTCCATCTGCCAGAGCCTGGAGCAGATTTTAGCCTGGCAGATCTCACCTGGGCTCCCATCAAGCTCCTGTCACACCACTCAGGTAGCACAGTCTCAGAGTAGACCCCAAGATTTGTGAGCAATGTCTCGCTGTCCTCCCACTCTCCCTCCAGAGATTTGAGGTGGAGGAGGAAGATGTGGGCAGGGTATGGACAGACTGACACTGTGGTTTTCTGATGTCACTGCAAACCAGAGTGTAGCAGAGGTGAACCTCCCTCAGTGACACGGGGGATATTTTATAGCGGTTGCCACAAAAAACCCCTGGCTTCTTGGTGGTGTGAGGGTCATGCAAAGCTGGATGGCACAGGCAAACATGCTCCTGTGTCATACAATGGGTTTTCCTTGCTCCTGCAGGGTAGAAAATATTAAATCCAGTCTAAAAATCAAGCCACAGAAGGGTTAAGACCCAAGAGAAGCTTAATTGAGTAGACCAAATGCATATGGATTTATGAGAGTCTTCCAAACAAGTGAGTGATCAGACAGAATTTAACAGGTAGCAAGTGACAGGATGAGAGGAAATGGCCTTAAAGTTGTGCCAGGGGAGGTTTAGATTGGATATTAGGAAAAATTACTTCACTGAAAGGGTGATCAGGAGATGAAACAAGCTCCCCAGGGGAGTGGTCAGATTACAATCCCTAGAAGTGTTCAAAAATGTCTGGATGTGGCATCTGGGGACATGGTTTAGTGGTGGAATTGGCAGCACTGCGTTAATGGTTGGGCTCGAAGATCTTAGAAGTCTTTCATAACTGAAATGATTTTATGATCTAATATGATCAAAGATAACAGCAAACATTTCCACTTTCAACCCGGATTTTTAATGAGGACCTGTTTCACCCCTAGTAGGACACAGCATAATCAAGTCATCACATCCCCACCACTGACACAGGATCTCTGGAATTCAGAACTGAACAGAGAGGCAGAGGGAAGCCAGAGGCAGGAAATGTTGTTTTACCTCCAAATCCCTCAGGACTGGATGATCTTCAATGCCAGGGAAAAGCACTCTCATCGTGTAGGTTCGGTAGTCAAGGAAAGGGATCCCAGCTCCATCCAGGTCACTGGTCAGCTCATGGATGTCTGTCTGTAGCTCTGCAAAGGCTGGCACAAAAACAGAATAACTCATGGAGCAGTGAAAATGCAGGTCACCCTCACCAGGATGAGAAAAGCCCGCAGACCCTCGTGCACAAGAATAAGGAGAGGCAACAAATGGAGAGGAAAAAGGTGTACAAGAGCAGTATCCCTTTCCTACAACACAGCCTTTCCCCAGGGACATGTGCCAAGGCTTCCCGTGGGCTTTGAATTATGAAATCCAGTTAGGACAGGGTGGAGAAAATCTGGATTCAGGGAAAACAGGGAAAGTCACTTTAGATCCAGGCTTGAGCCAGACCCACAGTGTTTAACCCTGTGCTATTTTAGCTCAAAGCTGTGTGGCTGCGTGGTCCCTTCTACCAACATTGCCACAGTGTCATCCTGCCTTCCTCATCCTACCTTCTTTGCACTCCAGGGCCACCCTGGACTCCAGGTTGTCCATCTGCATCTGCAGGCGCTTGAGGGTGAGGTCGCTCTCCCTGGACTTGCGCTTGTACGCGATCAGCACGGCCACGATGAAGATGATGAGCAGCCCTCCGGCCACCGCAATGCTGACGATGGCTGGCAAGCTCAGAGGGCTGTCTGGGGAGATGTAGACCATCCCTGGAGAGAACTCCATCCCTCCTACACGAGCCTAGAGGGAAAGCAGCAAAGAGCTGCGTTGAAACTCTCAAAAGAGCAGGAGCACAGAAGAACTCCATCATTGTCCAACGCATCGTCCTGGCCGAGGGTGGATGGTGACATCCCCTTGTCTCCCAAGGCAAAAGGGGAAGTATTTGGATATGGAATAGCTTAAAAACACCTGAAATGCCAGACAGAATCACCTCTGTTGGCAGAGTCACCATGAACCAACAAGAAAAGGACTTGTGGTGAGACAAGTCACCGGTCACAGTTTCTCGGTATCAGTTTGGATTTCCCTCTGGGTTGTTCATTCCCCATCCTGATGTGTTGTATGGGGCAGTGATGTCACTTAGTCCCAAAACACAGACAGGACACAGAGCTCATGGTTGTGGTCTGATGGGTCCTAACCCCACAGTGGAGCAGGGGACTCCTGTCCCAGTCAGTACAGTGGGACTGCAGAAATCAGTGTCAGTATTTTCTTTTGACTCTCCCACCAGATAAAACTGTTCTTGGAAGCTTCTGGGATAGTAAAAGCAACACCACAAACCCCACAAAGCCTGGCCTGTGCTTTTTACAGCCCCCTTTTTAGCCACACATTGTCGGGATAACTGCAGGTGCTCACCAGTAGGAGTTGAACACAGCTTTTTTTTTCTCCATGTACATCCAGAGGTGCCCAGAGCTGCCTCCGGCCTCTGGAAGAAGCTGCTGTGCAAGGCCTTGTTTTTAACAACTAGAAAGAAACCCTGCAAGTGTTCCTGTTGCAAGCCCAACAAAATGTTCTGCTGAAGCAAGTCCTTTAGAACCCCTTTCTACAACGTGAACAACACTCCCAACAGGAACCCCACAGGATACTGCTGGCTTCAGGCTGCTACAAGGCTGTTAAAAACTATTTGTAGAGAAGGGAAAGCTTGAGTGGTGGGAGAAAAGCTCTGCTGGCTGGACTGAAGTATAAAAAGGCTTCTAGGGCTGAGCTGTGGTTTGGGAATGCTGGTTGTAAATCAGAAGAAAGCTGGGAAGATGCCATGCAAAGAGCTCAAAGGATGATGAGCCCCATCACTTCACCCCAGCTGAGCTGTGTCACAGAGGGGAACAGCACAAAGGAACTGCACAAAGAGCAAACTCTTGCTGCCAGGCAGAAATGCACTCAAGACCCCAGGGCTCAGTGTTTCCTACTCCCATTGCACCTGGGGCCACTGCAGCGTGGAATTAAATTGCTTTCTTCCTCCGTTGTGAGGAGTTCTCCCCCATGTCTCCTAATGTTTCTCCCCCACACCCCAGCCTGGTGTTCAGCCTTGTCCTCCATCCCACTGGCTCTCAGTTACTCAGTTTGTCTCCAGCCTGCCTGGGCACATATTAATCCCAGATCTTCCCATATCTCAGCTCAGGCACTTACTCTGGTTTCCTCTCTAAGCTGCAGGAAGAAGAAAATGGCCCAGCTGGAGCCAGCAGAAGAGACTATGGAGCAAAATCATGAATTAATGATTTTTCCCGGGTGGTCTCCACCCCAACCCTTTCTGGGAACATCAATCTCTGTAACTTTATCATCTCCTAGAAGTTATCCCAGTTGCAGCCTCAGGGAAGATGGTTGTTTTGCTCTACCACCAGGTGTAGGCTGCTCCTCAGTAGGCCCTGGCCAAAGAGACACAAGTACAATCCTTATGTCACAGACAAGACCAAAGTGAATGTCTGAAAACAGCTGATTTCTATCCACAAGGTTCTCTCACGCCATTTTGGGATGGGGTCTAAAAGATAAAATGTCCACGATGAAAAACAAAACTAATCCTAAACCCCTCTAATCAAGTAACAGAATTTCAAGATGACCCATTGGTACCACGACACTGATGGCTTGTAGAGCATTTTTGGTGGCCAAGGAACCTCAGACCCTTAGCTGGGGATACAGCAGCAATGAGTTTTCCCACCTATTTCAAGATACAAGATCCAACTCACTCATAAATCCTCAGGCTTGGTGTTGGAATGTCACCAGCTCAGCTGAGCAGACAAACTGCCAAAATCACATCCTAATCCATGCACTGGAAGTTGTTCCCTTTTACCCTAGGCCGCTGTCCCAAATCCTCCCAGCAAAATTTGCTCACCAACTTACACACTTTCCTTCCTGCCAGTGGATTGATAAACAGATCAATTCTATTTCATTTTCTCTTTCTCCAAGCCCTGCAGTCAGACAAGTCTGTTCAAGGAGTATCAGACTAGACCCAAACAACCCCCATCCCAAATCCCAGTTGGGGTCCATCCTCAAAGCTGGAAGAACAGCCTGTCTCCACGGATGGGATTCCTCTCACCAAATATTCCGCACACACATCCAAGTCAGACACTGCAGCATGATTCCAGAGTCAACAAAGAGAAGAACCACTTTCAGGATGTGATTTATGTGAGCTGCTTCTGACACCTTTGACATTGGGATGAGACATTTCATTCAGTGGAAGTTCCCATTTCTCTCCATTAACGAAAGGGGATCTAAGCTCCCAAAAAGCAGGTGTTCAAAGTGAGGCCCAGTGTGTTCCTCTTTAAAGGTGGTTTCATCACTGGGAAAGTCTCACAGTCTGCAAGTGAAGCTGCCATGATCTGAGGGAATCTGGCTCTTGAAGAAGAAAGTCTACGAGGCTGCTGTGTTATTGTGAGCTTTTAAAAGAAACACAAGAAAATTTGCTCATATAGACCTATTTTATTTATTAATCCACTGAGTGTTTTTGGAGGAATCTATTTTTGCCTTCCATAAGACTGAACATGAACCCACCAAACAACAGCAATTTGGCCATTTTTAAAGACTATTAATCATCAATTTGTCCTAAATTGCACTAAATGTTCTAAATGGACTCTACGTCAGAGCCCAGTTTCCCCCAGCAAAGTCTTAGTGGCCACTCCATAGGAGTTCAGGAGTCTTTCCTGGTGCAAATTTGTCCTGGCCAGATGAAATTATCCCACTTAGGATGAGATGAATCATGCCCTGAACTTCAGCTGCTGCATTTGACCATCTCTCCATTTGTTATAGAGAGTTTGCTGTGATTTTCCAGCCTGCATCAGATACCAGCAAACCTTCAAATGTATTCCACATCTTCCCTGCAGATCTTCTCTGGCATAGCCACTCATGGATCTTCCTCACATCTCCTTCTTTTCCCTGGAAAAAACTTGCCTCTTAGTTTTAGTCAGTCTTCTTTTTTACCATCACTCAGGTCTTTTATTTCTTTGCTATTTTTTTTCAAATACTTAACTCTGTCATTGTGTAAAAGACAGCTGAACCAGATCAAAAGTGTGTTGACATCAATGTGTGTCATTGCCACTGCTCCTTCCCTTGGAAATAATCTCTGTTTTGCACTGGTTGATTCACTCCCATGGCCCCTTCTCAGCTCATGGCCACCTCACTTTGCAAGAAAGGGTTTCTTCAAAAATTTCCTCAAGGTCACACAGTAAATCTTTGGCAGATTCAGGAGGAGAAACTACCTGTCAGTTATCCTGGCCATCAAAGAGTTGGTTGTGTGAAACATGGGGATACATTTGCTCCCAGCACAAGCAGCAGAGATGCTGTGCCATGCTGGAGGAGGCATTTCCCAGCCCTGGTTTGATGCCTTGAGAGGCCACCTAAAAACAGAGCCCAGACAGGAGGAAGGGAATAAAGGTGGGGATTTCTTGGAAAGGCCTCCAAAGGTACCCCTGGGGAGCCAGAGGTGCTGCCCAGATGGGCCCCGAGATGGACCCTGAGAGGCCACGAGTTCTTCCCACTTTTCTAGCTTTGGTTCATTTGCATCTCAGGGTTGATTCTCCAATGAAAGCTGCAGTTAATGCTGGAATTGCCCTCAGCTTGCCCCCCTCAGAGGCTCTTTGGTTTGTACTTTTTGGGCCCAGTTTGGGCTGGGTGTCCTTGGAGAGCAGCCCCGGAGAGGCTTTGCTGTGTGTGCCCAGCACAGAGAGCAGCACTGAACAGGGAACAGGAAACTCCAGAGTTCCACACTGGGCACTGCAGGGCTGGAAAAATAGAAAAGTTCAAACCTGAGGCATCAGGTTCCAGATGCAAAGTCCATCATTGAGCACCTCCATCATCTTCCCAGTTTCCCAGCAGCATCCCTTGTTCCACCAGCATCCTCAAAAAGGGATTGTGTTTTAATCTTTGGCTTCATTTAAACTGTACCAAGCTGCAGGAGCAGGGGAGTCTTTCCAACAAAGACAGCCTGGCCAGATGTCCATCATCCTGGAGCCCCAGGGGTTGATTATTGCTCACCTGGCTTCGAGTTTTCTCTCCCCAGGATCGGCTTTGTCGGTCTCTGACTGACCATATGTTTAATTATATCCATGAAAATGACAGAGAACATTTATTGCCGTGCTCAAAAGCTTTGGTTTTCACACAGAGAAAATCTCTCACTTCATTATTGGTCCACTTGGAGTGTCTTAATGTGCTTTGCAATGAATCGAGAGTCATGGTGTATTTGCATGGCTGGAAAGGATTATTACCTCTATTTTCCAGATGAGAAACTTTGGCACAGAGAATTTAAGTAGCCACTGCGAGGGATCCCAGCAGCAGCCACAAACAAGACCCAAAATGGTCATCATAAACTCTGCTTCCTAAAAGTTCCCAGAAAAATCTTTTTAAAGATCAAACTCTCTGAGTCTCACTGCACTGATATAAATAAATGAATTAATATGTGATGGATACAGCTTTGAGGGAGGCACCAGAAAAATAAGTTGTTCACAAGGAATGAGAAACACTGATGTCAGTTGTCAGCTTTTGTTGCTCCCACCCACAGCTTGGTACAGCTTCAGGGTGTTTGCTGATATGCTGTTTATCAAGCAGCAGCATCAAGGAATTCAGATTATTGAGAGGAAAGTAAAAAAAGGAGTAAATAAACAAACAGTGAGAGGAGGAGAAGCTCCCACTGATGTAATCACCAGGTCCATTCTTCACAGGCTCCAGGAAGGATTTGCAGGAGCACACTAAATTTTATAGGAGTCAAAACCCCAAAGTTCAGCCACACTCTTGTCCACATCCTGCCTTTTTTTTTTTTTTCTCTCCTACATAAAGGCAAATTTCAGTCACCATCATGTCAGTAAGTGATGGGAACAGCACTGAATTTAACAATGTCATGTAGGAACATGTTACATATGTGGTCTCACATGAGCATCCAGTGTTTGTACAGCCCATATAAAAACAGAAGAGAGGCAAACTCCCCTGCTGGGGTTTGATCATGAAAAGTTTCTCACTGTTCACAAAGATCTCCAGGTCACTTTTCCTCTGTTTCTCACTGTTCACAAAGATCTCCAGGTCACTTTTCATCTGTTCTACTTCTCCAAGCTACCCTTGATGAGGATATTCTATCAAAAAGGAGCCCTGATGCTCCTGGAAAGGCAAATGGTGATGCAAACCCCTTGGACTCTCTGCCAACTCTTCAGCACTGCTGTGCCCTCCCCAGCCACCCAGGGAGCAGGGGCTGAGGGTCAGGCCCCACTTACCATCACCTTGTGCCTTCCAATGAGGTTTGGGGACTCGCAGAGGAGCTGCACGTCTGACACGGTCACGGCACAGGGCTTCTCACCCACCAGGACGGTGTAGTTCAGTTTGGCATTGCCTCCTGCCACGGGGGGGATCAGATTCCTGCCCTGCACAGAAAGGAATATCACACCCCAAAATAACCAAATAAACATCAGGAAAGTGTTTTGTTTCCCCCTCTGGTTCATTCCATTGATACAAGTGTTGATACTGCATTTGGTAGGTGTGGATGGCTGATCCCTGACAATGCTCCAGGCCAGGCTGGATGGGGCTTGGAGCAGCCTGGTCTAGTGGAAAGTGTCCCTGCCCATGGCAGGGGGTTGGAATGAGATGGTCTTTAAGGTCCCTTCCAGCCTAAAGATGATTCTATTATGGCATTTGTTGTTCACCGTTTGCTAACACAGAGAGGAAAAGCCAATTTCCAAAGTCATGCAGAGAACAGCTTGAGTGGCTACAGACTCAAAGCAGCCACAACAGCCTGTCCTGCTCCTCCCTCTCTGGAACTGAGTGAGAAATGTTCCATTTAAGTCCTGCACAATAAAGCCCTCACTGAATATAGTCAGGCAAGTAAATCAGACTTTTTTCCAAACATGCAAAAAGCATCTGCAGGTAAAATAATTTCTTTTGAACATCAAAATACTGATACAGAAATGCTCCATCATAAAATTCCTTCTCTGTGTTGCTGTGCAGATTACAGAAATGGCAAAGGACTGGATTGGCTTTAAACAGGGGTCAGAAGAAGGTCTTGAATGCCCAAGAAAGGAAACACAGTTGGGTATTTAGGTGTCAACCCCATTGAAATGGTAGAAAATATTCTCTGGTGAACAGCAGTGGCTGCACACAGGTTTGTGTGCATCAGGAGTTTATATTTTTTATTTATGAGTATGGGAAGCGCTTGGTGTTTGCTGGTGGTGACTCTCATATGGTTCCATAGGGGATAAGGAATGGAGAAAATTCCTGGAATGGAGGAAATCAGGATGGTTTATGGGGCTGCTGACAGGCACAGAGAGGGCACAGGCAGAATTTGTTTGTCCTCCCTCATCCAGTTTTTGGTCCCCATCTCACCTTCAGGATGATGGGACTTCCAGGCTTCAGCTCCAGGATCCCTGAGGGATTGAAAACCTCGAAGATCGGGTTGGGGTAGTAGGTGAAGTTGGTTTTGTTGAGGATCAGCAGGGACTGCACGTTGTCAAGGATGAAGCCAAACTCCTCCGGACGCTCGGCAAGCTCAGACTGGTGATTGGGGTCCACAGCCAACGCTGGGGCCTGGCAGGTCATCTCTGTGCTGTTCTGCACCTCGCAGTTCTGGGGAAAGAGACCCAACACAAGGAGTTTTATGGAAAATATGGAACCTGCTGGGTCATCTCTGTGCTGTTCTGCACCTCACAGTTCTGGGGAAAGAGACCCAACACAAGGAGTTTTATGGAAAATATGGAACCTGCTGGGTCATCTCTGTGCTGTTCTGCACCTCACAGTTCTGGGGCAGGTGTGTTTGTGTTTCAGCTGGGCATCCTGTGCCTCTTGAGAGCTCAGCCTCTGGGGTTGCCAGTCAGCCCCGTTCCCTGACTTTGTTTCCTTCTGGAAATGGAAATTTCTTCCCTTGTTTTCACACAGCACAGATTAGTCATAACCTCACTACCACCCTGCAACTGGGTCTCACACTCTGGGTGTTTCTGGGTGTTTGTGCAGTGCATGCTCATTTGTGCTCAGGATTCCAGTCTGGATATCAGGTTACCTGAAATGAATCTCAGCAAGCTGGAGAGCCAAAGGTGAAGGTCTCAGAAAACCCTGAAGTTTGGTCCCAGCCCTGCCAAAAACTTTTTCTTTGTGTCCTTCAGGTACTGTGTAATACTTCTGGGAACAAATCATGCCCTTGTTTTTGGGCTGCAATAGGAGATTTCAAGCTCCAGAGCTGTCATACTCACATTGATGTGCTCCTTCCCGCCGTGCTTTGCCCGGATCTGAGGGTTTTGGATGAGGTCCAGGTGAGTTCCCCACACAGCAATGGGAGTGTTGCCACTGGAGAAAAAGAAATGGAATTAAAGAATGAACCTGGTTAATAGATATCAAAACTCATCACACCAGGGATGGGTGATCCATGTCCCCAAATGTTGGTTGCACAGTGTCTGACCACGGCTTGTGGCCCCATAGGGAGGGAAGGAAGAACAGAACAAATAATTTTTTGTTCTTTCATTCATAAGGGGAGAAATAAGTGAAGACAAATGCTTGCTGAAACTGCCATGTCAGGCAGCCTCTGGGTGGTTCTCATTGTCAGGACTCAACAATCACAAGCTTTGGTGATGAGAAGAAGAGCAGAGATCTAATACAGGGTCTTTAAAATGGTCCACAGGCTGGATCTCACATTTGACTTCAGTCAGTCACAGAATTATAAAATACCCTGAACTGGAACTCACATGGATCATCCAGTCCAGCTCCTGGCCCTGCACAGACACCCCAACAATCCCACCATGTGCAACCCTGAGAGCATTGTCCAAACACTCCTGGAGCTCTGGCAGATTTGGGGCCGTGACCATTCCCTGTTCCAGTGCCCAGCCCTAAAAGCCCTCACAGATACAGTCCCATGGAAACAGCTCTTAAGGATTCTAGGTCGAGGTCTATAACCCCATATCAAACCTGCTATCAAACCTCACCCTGAACATGACAATGTCACCCCAGTGAACTCTTTGGTGCCACCAGGGAACCCAGCCCTGCAGCAATTAGAAGAAACTGAGCCAGAGTCTCCAGCCTTGGTGTGCATAAGACCTGGATTCCATGTGGTGGTGGCCCAGGTAGATCAGGATCCAACACAAACAGAGATTCCCAGTCGCTGTGTCCCCTTGCTCAAAGCCCAATTTCCTGAAAAGGCCAACTCACACAAGTCCCAGCCCTCAGGCATCTGGTAGATTTTCTCACTCTTATGGGGAGATGTAGCTGGAGCCTTCCTCACTCCCTGCAGTCGCTGTCACCACAAGGAAACAGCTCTCAGGAACACCCTTCTCTCCTTTCCCCTGCCTCTTCCAGCTGCAGCCAGCAACGCTGGTTGTGGGACTTCAGGGAATGCAGGGGAAGGAGGCAGGAAACTGGGAAACCATTCCCAGGCTTCACAGGGTTGGCTGTGAGCACTACATTAAGGAGAAGGGTTCAGCACAGGCAGCTTTGGCCATCCCAAATTAAAGCAGCTCTGATCTACCAGGGTGAGCTCTGCTGTTGCAGCACGAGGTGGGAGCAACGTGATCCTGGGCTGAAGGGAGAAGAGTTATCCAGGAAAGCAAAACCTTCACCTGTCAGGGCTCACACAGCCAGGACAGGATGAGGAAATGTCATCAGCAGACAACCCCATCTCTGAGGGTTTCCCAGGGTGAGAAGTGCTCCCAGCAGTCTCAGCACCGACCTCTATAACTCCCTTGGAAACTGTCCAGGATGCAATTTATTTCCTGCTGGGAAGGGGAGGCCATGTGGAAATCGGTGGGATTGTAAAAAGAAAGCTCAGAATCCCTTTCCTGCCCCCAGGTAAACCTGCACGTACAGGAAAGGTGAACACGTGCAGTAAAAAGTGAGAAAGCACCAGGGAATAACACCCTGTGAGGATGAGCCAACAAATCTCCCCCATTTCTGACCTTTGTTTGCAGTGCTCCTCATTTATCTTCCATTATTAATCAGCTGGAGAGGCAGGAGTGAATGCAAACATACACAGAATAGCTGTCAGGTTTGGGTGAGCTGTGCTCCAGCCCCTCCAGCTGCACCCACACCGATGAACCAAAGAGTTTGAGTTTATCCAGAGAGAATTGGCACAACCACATCTTTCAGCAGATACTCCTGGGACACCTCTCTGGGATGCTCCTCAGGGTCTCATTTCCCTCAAGGACTGGAGAGGTCCATGGTTAGGGCAACATTTGACCTTGAGTTTTGCAGACTATCTCAAGTTTTTTCTCTCTGAAATCATCAACTGTGACAGGAAATTGCTAATGGCAAATTTTATGGGGCAAACCCACATTTTGATGCTTCCATAAAGATCTGCTTGGATGAGTTTTCTTGAATGCACAGAGGATCCTGCTGAAGTCACACATCTGCTTACAAGAGAAATTCCCTTCCCTGCCTTACAAAAAAAAAAAAACACCCTCTCCCCAATATTCAGTTTCCCAGTAAGTATTCCTGACATCATCATCCAGGAACAGCTTGTTCACCAAAAACCAGAAGTGTATAAACCAAATTGATCTTTCTCCACTGTCCTGAACCTTCTGAATTTTGTCTGAGAGCCTTTTTATTACTAATAAAAACCATTATTTTTATTGCTATTATTATATAATTCAATAATGATATCATTACTAATATAATTAATCTCCACTGATTCAAACTAGAAAGGATTTTGCATCTTTACTCAGTGGAAGGTTTTACGTGTTCCACACAAATCCAAGGTGTGAACACACATACAGGTACGTGAGTGTGTCCACACATAAACACAAATCCTTTTATTTAATCAGCCAGATCTGTGCTCACAGCTTTAAACCCACAGGTTAAAAATCCTCTGTTTGGGTTGGAATCTGAGCGTGCAGGCTCAGAGCACAGGTAATAAACACAGCCACAGCACCTGAGCAGAGAGAGGGAAAGAAAAAGGCAAAGAAGTTTTTTTGTTTGCTGAAGACATAAAATCACCCCCAAACCCTCTCTGGCTTGAAAATAAGGTAAATAAAACTGTTCCTTGCCTTGAAAATCACCAGCCATTGGCAGTTGTGCCTGCAGCTGCATGCTCAGCCAGGTGGGAGCAGAGCCTGGAGAGCTGCTGCTGCTGCCCAGCAAAACAACAGAGGAGCCAAGAGCTCTCTGAATTTAACTCTTTATTGCCCCAAAAGACCCTGAGTATCATTTTCTGCCTGCAGACTCAGGTAATTGCTGGATGTAACTCAAATCAAACCCAGATCAAAAGTATTCATGGAGCCTCATAAAATTTTATTTACTTGCCAGCCCAGCATGACATTTTGTTTTGGGTTTGGTTTTTTTTTTTTTTTTGGCTATGGAAATTAATTAGCAGCAATCTTTTCTTTATTGTCTGGAAAAACTGTGCTTGGGAAGGTTTTAAGCCAGGCTTGGTACTTGCATTCACTGGTTTTTGCAAAGTTGGTTTAGCAGCAATCATCTGTCCCTGGGAACAGCTCAGCCCCATAGTAACAGTGCCTAAAACTGTCCCTGACAGCCTGAACCCCCGTGGTGATCCTGGATATTTCATCTTCTCTTTCCTGTGCACCTTTGGAGTGACTCAGAAGTGCTGAAGTAAGAGGATGAAATTGGGTAGGTCTGGTAAAAACCAGGCGTCTGTTGATGCTCAGGTTGATGTTTCCTGATTTCAGATGAGGAAAGCAAAGGGGAGAGGTTGCACCCAGAAATGCTCCATCCCTGGAAATGCTCAAATCATCCCTGGAAGTGTTCAAGAGGTGTTTGGATGTGTCACTTGGGGATATGTTTTAGTGGTGAACATGGCAGTGCTGGGTTAAGAATTGGACTCAATGGTCTTAGAAGTCTTTTCCAATCCTAATGATTCCATGAATGAGGAGGCAGGTGCAGTCCCAGCCGTCCATCCTGGCAGTCACACACCCCCAGATAAGCTGGTACCCCCTAAACAAACACCTCTCCTTCATTTCAATTATTTTGGGAGCTGGGATGGGACATCCCATCCATCCAGCCGTGGGACACAGAATCCCTGCACCTCCAGGCTGGACAAAACTTCGCCAACAACACCTGAGGCATCTCCTTGGCTGCTTCCTCACCTCTGACTTCATCTCTGCAGCTTCAGCAGAGAAACCAAGGAGCAAACAGGCTCTGGAGAAGTCCTCACATCCCAGTCTGACCTGAGGCCAGATGGAGGAAGGTGCTGCAGCTTTCCAGAGGATCTTCAGGAATTCACCCTCCTAGGCTGTCAATCTTGCACCTTTTAAGCAGCACTGAACTCGCTTTGTAAGGGAGTAAAGTGATTTCTCATTTCACTGATAACCTGGACTCTGACTGAAAATAAAAGCCCTGAATGGAAAATCCCGACACTAAAGCTTCAAGCCCAACGTGCAGAGACTCAATCTGGCTAAATCAGTAAATTCCCTCATGGTAATTAAAGGCACTAATTGATTTGTGAAAACATCTTTGGGAATGGAGCTGAACTGGGGGGATTTACAAGCCCTGCTCCTAATCCCCAGAGACTCCAATCAGTCCAGTTTGACAGGGAAGCCGAGAGCTGCCCTGGGTGAATGAGGGGAGGCAAAGATTTCTCATTTTGTGTCTTTTCAAGGAAACACCAGTGCATTTAATGACCAATTCCTCCCTTCCTGAGGCCATTTCCCCAGGCTTCTGATAGTTTGGGTATCACTTTGATGCCTTCCACAACCAGAGCAAACGCTGCTCTCAGGCATCTTCATGTGAACCCTGCGAATTCACCAAAGCAGCATCAAGGGGATGAAGAGAAAAAGGGATCCCTAACGAGGAGAAAGGCTCTGGATAGGGCAGGGAGCAGGGCTCCTGTTGTGTTTCATCTCGGGACAGAGCCCTGGGGCTCTCAGGCACCATGGCCAAATAGGCAGTGCTCAGTCCTGAGGCATCAAGTCAATGAAGGCTGTGGGAAATGTAGGAATTTCAAGTCCATGAAGGCTGTGGGAAAGGTAGGAATTGCAGCTTGTAAAGTGTGAGAGACTGAAATGGTTCATGGCTTAAAAGTTGCTAAAATCATGGAAAGGCTTTTTCCCACTGTAGCAAACTGCAAAGAAGCAGCTGCTCACCTGCAACCACCCCTCCCCAAATGCACCTACAAACGGAATTTGGAGTGCAGGGAGAACTCAGGGTGAGATAAAGGAGATGCTTTTGTGCAGTTATCCCAGCTCTAGAGAGAAGGATGTATCCAGAAGCAAGACTGGAAGAGACACTGGGATGCTGGTGGCTCAAACATTCAGGGGAAGCTGCTGAGGTACAAAGCACCCATCCAGGTGCTGAGCACAGCCCAGCTCAGGCTGCAGCTGGTGTTGGACCAGATAAGGGAAGAGGTGAACCCTGGGAGAACTTTGTCTCTTTGTCCTTATCAAGTGAACCCAGCTGTGATAATGCCCCTGCCCGGACAGTGCGGGGAGAGCCACACGGAGCCTGAAGGTGCTGATGGACCATGATGGACATAATGGAGCCAGCTGGGCTGATACAAGAGGCAGCTGTGTTGTCTTAGGAGGTGTCAAAAACTCATGATCCACAACCTTCCATCATCCAGGTGTCCTTGATCCACAACCTTCCATCATCCAGGTGTCCCTGATCCACAACCTTCCACCATCCAGGTGTCCCTGATCCACAACTTGGATGTTCCTGATCATTCAGCAGGGAAACTCGCCACCCCAGGAGAGGCAGCTGGGCATTCCCACCTGAACCTGAGTGAATATAAACCCAGGAGAGGGTGTGTTCTGAGGGTTTTCTTTATCATTTATTTGGGATGTCCCTTGTCATCTGATGGATCCAGTGTGTGACCATCATTTCAACTAACAGAAAAGAAATGCAGCGGCCAAGTTTTGTGAGGCCTGTGAGTGGTGCAATCATTCTACTCTCCTCCTTTCCTTCTCTTTCTTATGCATTTTCTTATGGGATATTTTTAGGCTTTTATTTTTCCATATTGCTAGCAACAATAACAACCAAAATGGCCACATACTCTGCCACCAAACTGTTCTAAAATACACATCTATATGTATATATTTGTATATTTACAAATACTGATTATTCAGTGTTGTTTCACTCTAACTGAGGGATCTGTTTGGCTATGGGAAGTATCTTTGCACAAGTTCTTGGTGGACACAATGCTTGGAAAGCATTTTTCTGCACCAAGGATCAAAGTTATCACAGCAGGGCTCCCTTAAAAACCATGGGAATAGGGAGAGGGTTCCCATGGGAGGCTCACCTGAAGATGCTCCACTCAGGCTCGATCCTCAGGATGGTGGGATCCTCTACATATTCATAGTGCAGCTCCTGGTGGATCTTGGCCTTGTCCACTCTCACGGACACCTTCACCTTCTCAAAGCCCTCATAGGAGGCCGTGGTGTTACAGACAATGTGCTTGGTGGATCTCCTGAGAGGAGGAGGAGGAATTAAATGTGAACTGGGTGCTACCAGCAGCAAAATGGTGTTAAAAAGAACCCAACTGCTTGTTCTTATGTCCTGTGATCCAAACCTGTGCACTGAAGAGGTGAAACTCAGTGTGTGAACCATTAATGTTCCTGTAGCTGTCTCTGGAGAAGTGGCATTGCCTTTACACTGGTTTAAATAAAAACCACAAGAGCCCTCATCTCCTGGGTCTCAGAGTAAAATCTGAACCCCAAGGGCAGTCCAAACCAGGCCTCTCTCCAGAAGTCTTTCTCTGTGATTAAATATTTGATGGATATTTCCTTTCTGCCTGCAGACATGTGCAGCAGCAGCTCATAAAAGGAGTGTTTGCACCTCAGCTTTGCAGTCTGGGATCATAAAGTTTACTTTGCATTAGGACTGTAAGACTTAAGTGCAGTTTCCAGCATGCCTAGGACTTTTGGAAGTGCTAATACAGTGGGAAGCATTTTATGATTATATTTAAAGAGGATTCTGCATAAACCTTTCCTTTTTTGGCAGGGCTCAAAACCAGCTCCAGGTCTGCATTTCTTTCAAAATGAGTCAAAAATCAAATCATCAAACATCCTCAGTCCCCCCAGTCCTGTGATTTGTGATGCAGCCTCATCTTATACCCCTAAAATGGGGGTGTAAGTCACCTTCACTGACTGCACCCTCAGATGCCTTCTAAATTCCCCTGAAAGACAGTGCTTAACCCCTCCTAAAATTCTTCAGCTCCCCCGTGAGCATCTCCAAGCAGCTGTAGCTCCCACTTGGCATTTCAGCTCACAGGCTGTGACTTCACCCTGCTGAATTTTGGATGCTGGATCGCTCCACTGTCATGACAGGCAGCTAAAGATCCCCCCAGCCAGCAGAGGGAAGGGCATTGCCCCAGGGCAGTGCTCCCAGGCCTCCTGTGAATGAGCCCTTCCTCTGCCAAGGACATATTTGGGAGAAATGTGCCAACTTCATCTTCAGCCCCCATCGCTACTGGCAACAAAATGTGAAGCCCTGGGTAGTTCTGAGCTGCAGGAGCCCCTGGGAATGGGATTCAGGCTCATTCTCACAGGGATCAGGGAACATCCAGCAGGTAACACTGACATTAAGCCTCTCTGAAGCACGATTGAACAGGAGCCAACCCAGAGCTGAAATGTTGCAAATCATCCATTTCTTAGCACTACAGGACTGTTCTGGGATAAAAGGGAGGTGGTTTAGTACTTGGAGCTGATGTTGTCAGATTTTCTTTGTCACCTTTACTAAAGCAGGGACATGAAAATGAATCTTTTAAACAACGCACTCCCAGAGCAAGTAGCAGAGCGCAGGACCGTGGGGAATTGTACTGAAATTTGACAAGAGGCCACGGGAAAAAGCACATCAAATACCAGTCAAAACAATGAAATAAATCCTATTTTCTCTCCCCAAAACATGCCCAGCAAGGCTGTGCATGGTGCAGAATGCACAAGTCCCGTTGCTGCATAGACGTGGACGTGGGCAAAGGAGGTGCTTGAGGGACAGGGTGTCAGGGGCTGCAGGAGAAGTCTCTTGACTTTAATTGGCATTTAATCTTTCACACTCAAGACAGGAGCAGCAGGAAGGGCTCATCTGTACCTGTAGAAGAGGCAGGGTTGTCGCCCAAAGGTCACGATGACGTTGCTGCCAGCGTTGAGGTTGTTGCCTGTGATTGTCACCTGAGTGCCACCTGACACTGGTCCTCGCTTCGGCTTCAGGTCAGAGAGGGTCAGAGTCTGTGGAGGCAAAGGGAGGTGTTGGAAGCACAGCAGAGGAGCAGAGGGACCTTCCCTCCCCTGTTAGTGATGGAGAGAGGGAGGCACCCCCAAGGATTAATCAGGACTTCCGAAGCTGGCCATGTCTTCTGGCACATAAAGGATTCTGGGGTGACGCCAGTTCTGTCAGAGACCCTCTGCTCAAATGCCAAGTTTGATGGGATGAGTTCAGACCCAACCTCTGTCTGTTCTCACCCCTCCAAAATCATTTCTGCCCTTGTACCCACTCAGAAATACTCTTATGAAGAGTTCCATCCCTGAAGCACCTGAGTCTCATCTTCAGTGCTTGCTTGGCACAGCTCAGGGGTCTTTTTGCTGTCACACAGTACCAGCTCTGCAGGGTAACTCAGGTCTTGAACTGGTTTGATTGGATCTTAATTGGGAATCTCAAGCTCCAAACTGTGGAACTCACAAATGATGGTTTGGTCTTGAAAAGATCACTCAACTTTGATTCTCAGAATGACAGAATGGTTTGGGTTGGAAGGGACCTTAAAGACAATCCAATCCCCCCACTCCTAGCCATAGGCAGGGACACCTTCCACTGTCCCAGGTTGCTCCAAGCCCTGTCCAGCCTGGCCTTGGACACTTCCAGGAACAGGGCAGCCACAGCTTCTCTGGCCTCACAACCCTCACAGGGAAAAATTTCTGGCCAATATCCCATCTAACCCTGCCCCCTGGCAGTGGGAAGCCATTCCCCCTTGGATGAAGGACAGCTGTGGCTCAGCAAAACATCTGAGTTCATTCTTGCCTCACCCACTCAAGATCCCAGAATCAGTGAGTTTGGAAAAGACCTCCAAGACCATCGAATTCAAGTTGTGACCAATCCCCACCTTGACAACCAGAACAGAGCACATCCAGTTGTTCTTTGAACGCCTCTAGGGATGGGACTTCATCACCTCCTGGTAAAATTCCAATGTTCAACAACCCTTTCCATGAAGAAATTCCTCCTGATGTCCAACCTGAACCTGCCCTGGTGCAAAATGCCCACACGACCCTAAATCTTTCTCTTATCAGACTTGGATGTTGAGACAGCCTCGAAGTGTCCTGCACTGACACAACTCGATGGTGGTGCTCCTGTCAAGGTGTCCTCTGTAATCCCACAGCCACAAAAGCAGCACTGCCCAGCTGAACAACTTTTCCCTTTTCCTGCTGATTTCCTGAGCCTCTTTTCCGAGCCTGACACAGCGCTGTGTTAATATATCAGAAAGGTGCACAATTCCTTTAGAGGCCTCAAATCTCAAAACTCTTTTTCTTACCCTGCTACCCTCCCTTCTTCCCCAAATCAAGATAAAATACTCGCACTCTGAAGGCACAGATCACCCTGTTACCACAATGCAGAGAGGAGACATCAATATTCAGGGAGAAATTTGGAGTTACAGTTTATTCTTTCATTTGCATTTTAATAGAAAAACTTTCCATTCAGTCCCAAGTGAAAAGCTACTATATGCATTTAAATGAAGATTATTTCTTTCCCCCTCTCTTTAAGAATGATGACACAAGTGCTTGAAGCTCTCAGCTCCTCTGAACGAGCAGGTACATCACGCAGTCACCTTATTGAGCTTTGGAGACCATTAATCCATGTTTATAAAACCACCTGACACACACCACAGCTCCCACTCTCACACACAGAGCCACCTCTGTTCCCTGGCCCCTCTGGTTTAATCATTTTGAAAAACAGCGGCAAGATTTCCATTTTTCCATTTTGCTCCTATTCAAAATGCAGCTCTTGGAGGAAGGGCGGAACATGAAAATCAGACTTACAGCTCTGTAGAAGGATCTATTGTCAGAGCTGGGCACTTTTTGTGTTTATACCTGGCTGGTTTTCACCTGATGGTTTGGGAGCTGGTTTTATACTCAGAATCATGGAATTTCTGAGGCTGGAAAAGGCCCCCAAGATCAGCAGGTCTGAGCATTAACCCAGCACTGCCAAGGCCACCCCTCTAAGCACCTTGAACCCTTCCAGGGACAATGATTCCACCACTTCCATGGGGAGCCTGTGCCAGTGCTTGGCAAGATTTTCATCAAGAAATTTTCCCAGTATCCACCTGCCCCTCCCTGGCCCAGCCTGAGGCCGTTCCCTCTCCTCCTGTCCCTGTTCCCTGCCAGCAGAGCCCGACCCCCCCCCCCACTGCCCCCTCCTGTCAGGGAGCTGTGCAGAGCCACAAGGTCCCCCCTGAGCCTCCTTTGCTCCAGGCTGAGCCCCTTTCCCAGCGCCCTCAGCCTCTCCTGGGGCTCCAGACCCTTCCCAGCTCCGTTCCTTTCCCTGAGCAGCCCAAAGCTGGTTCCAGGATTTGATGTGGGGCTTCAAATCCTGCTGGCCACACTATTCCTGATACAATCCAGATGCTGTTGGCCTCTTGCCCACCTGGACACACCTGGCCTCATGTTCAGCCACTGTTGACCATCACCCCCAGGTTCTTTTCCACTGGGCAGCTTTCCAGCCCCTCTGTCCCAAGCCCAGAGTGTGATTGTCTGGGAATAGTCTCTACCATTCTCTTTTAGTGGGTTAAAAAATGCAGGAAGAGTATGGAATTGCAAAAGATGCACTTCAGTGCTGCTCCTTTATATTTTGGGTGCAACCTTAAGTTCTGACAGCTACTCCCTTGTTGACAGACACCCCCACCAGTGCAAATTCCTGTTGTTCATGATGGCTGATGCTGGAAGGTGACCTCCCACCTGGGAGAAAATGGGTTGGGAATGGCCACCTTAGTGCCCAAACCTACACAACAGCACTGCAGTGGTATCTGATTCAAAAATCATAGGGGAACGTCCAAGTTAAAGACCCAAAAGACCTTTGTCCCACCCCTGGGTGGGTTCCCTGCTCTCTGCTTGGAGTAGATAAAGCAGCCATGGCCTTTTGAGGATCCTCACAGACACACCAGAGATGTTCCTTGGCAAAGCGGTGCTGTGTCCCGTGCCAATCTTACAAATGGGTTTGTGGCTCAGCTTTCAAAGTTGTGATCAACCATTAATTATTCACAGTGGCCTTCATAAATACTGCACAGCACATTCACAGCAAAACCCCAGACTATTCACCATTTCCTCGCTGGTGGATGGTGGTGGGAAATGCAGAGAGGGTCTTGTGGATGGGTGATAGGCTGGAGAGTGACGATGAGGGAAAGAGGACAGGAAATTTTCTGTGTCTTTCTAGGACATTACCTACTTTCCTCAGCTCCCAACCCTTTCTTTCCTCCAGCATTTCCTGCACATATGTTTTCCACAGAGAAGCATCATTAGAGCTGGGTCTAAACTGACCCCATGGAGCTTGTGAAGACCTTGGTTCCCATTCCATTCCTCCCCGTGAAGAGAAAGAAGAGACTCAAACACAGCTTGTGCACCTGGGTTTCCTTTCTAGAGATTCCACAGTAGCAGCAAGAGAGGAAAAAATGAAAGGGATGGGTGGGAAATGCTCTCCAAAACAAAGATTTTAGGAGCAGACTCAGAAGAAATGTAAAGTAGCCCACAGCACCTACACTGAGACAGAATATTTTCATCTGAAGCCAGAATAAAGGCAAACTTTCTTCAGCACCTGAATTGAGAAGCGAATGTAATATTTTTTTTCATTGAAAGACTGGGGCAATAATCACAGCAAGGAAATGCATAACTGTAAAAAAATAAATTTCATTTAGATCATCATAAATTTCATTTCGGTTTTGTTTCCCTCTTGGCTTATTGTACTTTCTAATGCAATTTGCAGGTTTTGATCACAGATGAGTTTAGAACAAATGAGCAGCTATTTGAATTTAAAAGTTCTAGTTAGAAAGGTGGAGAAGAATTGTTCTGGCATCTCTAAACTAAGACACCTCTTTCTTAAAACACTGAAATTAAATACTCTGTTGAGTCCAAACCATTATCTTTTCCAATTCTTGCAGGAGAGGGAAAGGCTGAACGTATTGGCCAACTTTGACCAAGTTTTCCTTCAAAACTCTTGAAAAGCAATTTTCCAGAAGATTTGCTATGAGTCAGGGAACGACGTTTATCTCCCAGGTGATGCCCTTCCTTGGTTTTCAAACATCTTCTTTCCCTTCAAGCTGCCACGCACCGCTGCAGGATGCCAAGGCACGTTGAGATTCCTGCAACAGCATCTCTGCCCTCCTGGAAGAAAAATCTGAGGAAGCCAAAAAAACACAGCTCCAACTGTGAAAGCACCGGACACGGGAGAGGGAATATGATAGGCAGGCTGGAGAGTGTCTGTATTTTTGTGGTTTTTTTTTTTTTTTTTTGTGTCTAGCACAAAGGTATCGAGGTATTCAGCAGAGAAAACCCTGTTGACTTCGTGCTCGCGCCCTGGCAGCCGGGAAGGCGCCAAGCGGAGGGAAAAGCTGTCACAGATGGACACAGATGATCAAAACTAGACAGTAATTCCAAGAGTAGCAAAGGTGACATGTTGAAGTGTAATGTCCTGGAAAGAGCCCTTCTGGCTGCCTGGTAGGGGCTTTCTCTCAAGGTATTTCTCTGCCCCCGCCACCGCAACACTTGAGCGACATCGGAAAGCAGAGAACAGAGAAATTTCTGTAGCTCGAGGGGGGAATCCAAGACATTTGCATTCATTACAAGTTCCCTTCACCATAAAGAAATGCTCAGGCATGTGAAAAATTTCAGAAGAGACCCATTCCCTTGTAGGAGTCGAGAGCTTTTGATGGGAACAAAGGGACCCTCTTATCTCAAACCTGCATAGATCTGCACAGATCAAGACCAGACAATGCTTGCATGTCCCCAGCAAGGGGCCTTAGAGGAATAATCAGATCTCTTGGACAAGGAACATCATCAGAAAGGAGAAAAAAAGTGCAAGCCAAGTGTACAACATGTGTTTGCACTTGAACTGAAGTTCAAGCTTGCAGGTGTCTCTCGTTTCATCATGGAGCATCCAAAACAGTTGCCCATCAGCACAGAGCCCCAGTCTCATCCTACAGCTCGCCAGTAGCCTGAGCTGGATCAGTCCTCATCACAGTGCTCCTGGCATGGAGGGGATGAAGAAACACCCAGGGGAATCCAAGAGTGAGGAGAGAGAAACCGAATCATGATCATCACACTGCTGCTGCTGAAGATGTCGGGGTAGTAATGAGTAGTGGCAACCCCCATGTTTCTTCTGGAGGACACTGGTGGCTCCAGCCATAGGGGGGCTGGCAACAGGAGCATCACACCCCCCCCAAAAAAAAGATACTAGGGAAGTTTTTTCCCTTTTTTAGCTCTTTTTTTCCTTTCCTGTACAGCACTTTTAACTATTAATAAGAATTTTCTGTACTAATTTGGACCGCAGTTGAGTGGAACTGTAACTGGACTAATAATCTGGACTATTATTAGGTTGTTAAAACTTTAATTAGACCAGCTATTTTTGCTCAGAACAAGAAGATGTTGAAAGGAAAAGGAATGAACAGTTTGGTTCACCCGGAACGGCGGGGAAGAGCTCAGAGGCTCAGTGTGGTGAAGGACAATAGACAGAGGGAGCAAAGGGAACCAAAGCCAAGGAGAAAGTTTTTCAGGAACTTACCATGAAGTAGTAGAGCTGTGAAGACCTGGCCATGAATTCTGGCTTGCACTCGGCCACGCAGATTTCCACGAATCCGGCGTGCTGGCTGGGCTTGGCCTCCCCCATCTCACACACGATCCTGTGGGGAGAACACCAACCATGAGCAGAGTTTGAGGGTTGGTTTGGTGATGCTGGTAACATGGAGTTGGAGCAGAGAACCCACAGTGCTAGGGGATGGACTGTAGATTAACCCAGCCCCTTCTGTCCCATCCAGAACCCAAATTGTGGACTAAGTTGTTCTTTAGAAAGTGGTGTTTTCTGGCTGGGACAAGTGCTGAGGTGGTGCAAATCTACTTAAATACACAGAGAAATGCTGGGCTGAGGTCTGGCTCCATCCCTCTGAACTCCAGCCTGGTGTGGTGGAGGCAGCTCTAAGGTTTAATGATCACTCTTGCACTTAGCAAGAGGCTCTTCAGGATTGCCACCCTCCAAACTAGAACTGGATACCTTGGGATGACTGCTTGGTGAAAAACAGAATAACTTCAGGGCATTTGCCATGAGATCACCTAAATATGCAATCCAAACAGAGTAATAAATGGATTATTAAAGATATGGATTATCCTGAGCTGTATGTGAGGAATGGCCTCCTCCATTCCTCAGTTCCCAGGTTGGAATGGATCCCTTGGAAAGCCCTACAGGTAGGAATGTCATTAGGTGTGCTGTGGCCTTTGCTCTGCCACACACCCAACTTACTGCTCTGCTGGGATGTACCCTTCCACCAGTGGCTTGCACTCCACGCCGGCCACTTTGACGTGGGACGCGATATCCCGGAATTCCAGCCCCAGGTTCTCCCCACGGATGGTCACTTTGGTGCCTCCTTCGCGAGGGCCCGTCACGGGGTTGATCTGGGGAAACAAGCCAAGAGAAGGGAGAACAATCAAACCAGGCACCAGAATCCTCTCAGGAGAAGGAACAGATGATTTTTTGGGATTACTAGAGACGCTCATAAATGCTGAACAAGTGAGGGAACAAACCTACTTCAGACACTCAGAGTATGCGAAATTCTGCCCCAGAGCTCATTTACTCTCTTGTAACTACTTGCAAAACCTCCAGAGATGAGTAGAAGATGTTTTCTAGGCAGGAGCAGGGATTTGTGGTGCTGCAGCTGAGCTCTGCACTCCGTGGACGTGAGCCATGGAAAGGCAGAAGAGGGGCACGGTGAAAAGAACAAGACAAGAACATAAGGGGCTGAGCCAGTCCCTTGAAATCCTAAATTCCCAGGCCAAAGCACATGGAAGCTTTGATCTCTTCTGGAGGCTGGTAATGGCCATGCATCAGAAACTCAGCTAAAAGCATCCACCTGGAATAAAACCAGCCAAGCCACAGCAGGAACAGGGTGTCAGCTTAGGTGTGGAGGAGGTGGATGGTGACTGAGACAGCAGCAGCAGCTGCTCTGTGCCAACATCTCTTCCTGAAAGAGCTCCAGTTTCCCTTGTGGGAGAGCTGGGGCCATTGGAAGGGCAGGCAGGCAGCAGGGACAGATTATTTGTGGAGCAGGAGGCCTCTGAGCCCCAGCAGGAGATGGTCAACCATCCTAGGCAGCCTAGGGGCTGCTGGAATGATGTTTGCATCCCAGCCTGGCCCTCTACCAGACCCTCAAAGGGTCTTGCTCCATCAGCCTTGTTCAGAGCCAGGTGGGAATCAGCACTGGAACTGTGTCCTGAGCATTGGAACAGCACTGGAATCACAGGGCTGACCCTTAATTACCTCCATGCTGCCCTTCCAAATGCTCACGGTGCTCACTTTGCCACGCAACTGCCTGCTGGAAGGGGTTCCAACACTTCTCTCCCAGGCTGGTCCCTGCTGCCCTCTCAGGATGCCACGGCTGCCATCTGCCAGCGCTGGCATGGCTCTCTCTGCACTGAGCAAAGGGGAATTCCCTGTGTCAGGTCTGTACCCACTGGCCCTTGGCTCTGCCAGGTGGGAGCCTGGGGCCAGCAGAGGTGCCCTGAAGTTGGGTTGGGTTGGCAGGGGAAGGGTGAGGCACTGGTGTGAGCAGAGCTGCTCCTCACCACCTCCCAGCACCGAGCCTGGCACCAGGGTTGGTGTAATTCCCACCCAAAGGGCCATTTTGGGAAGTCCCATCTTTGATAAAAGGAGGGAGAGCCAGGCGCTGATAGGGGATAATTAATTTAAGGATATTAATTTTGGGTGTTGTGAACCAGCTCCTCAGTGAGTGTGACTTATCTCTGACTCTACAGGGAACCAGGAGGAGTTTGTGGTGGTTTTCCAGGAAAGGAAGAAGGAGGAGGAAGAAGGAAGGAGGAAGAGAAAGGAAAGGAAAGGAAAGGAAAGGAAAGGAAAGGAAAGGAAAGGAAAGGAAAGGAAAGGAAAGGAAATATTTGCGATTATTTTCCAGGAAATAAGGAAGATGTCCTAAAAAATTAGAATGAAAATGAAATTTCTATTCAAGAAGAAACTAGTACTCATTGTTTCAGTTGGAGACTCAACATCGAAAACTTGAACTGTTTTCCAAAAACAGCGTTTCTCAAATATTTTTATTCCAAATCATCAATAAATATCTATTCAAGCAAAGTTTCCTTTTTGAAACACTTATTTTGCTGATGTCAGTTAATCCTTTCCTGATAAAACACCATATTAAACGATGCCAGAAGGCTGGAATAAATCCCCATACTAAGTGCAATCTAACACGTTCTCAAAAGGAAAAAAGAAACATAAACTAAAATTCCCACATTTTATTTTTATTTCTGTGTACTTGACACAGTTGGTAAGAGAACTGAGCTCCCAATGGAATATTTTGGTTCTGTTTTGTGGAATTAAATTTGTGATCAGATGGTTTTCATGTGCTGTGGGAAGGTAGGTGTCAGGAAAGGTAGGTCTGTGGTTAATTACAGCTCACTTATAATTCAAAGAGCTCACTAACATGGGCACCACACCTCATTTTTTCCTCATATGCCTGGTGTTTTTACCCTAAATAAAAGGAGGTGTAGTGCTGAAAAGGAACACCTTGCTAGAAATGCCATTTTTTTCAGAACTAGGGGTGAGTTTGAGACCAAATTTTCGCTGCAAGAGTCATAAAAAACTCAGTGAAAACGTGATCCCCTTCCTTCCATATCTGTCTAAAGAGGGAGATTTCAAAAAAATTCTTGCTGGGACTCAAAAAGCATCAGGAGGAAACTTCCCAGAGCGAAGCCACCACAGCACCACTGAATCCCTGCCCAGGCAATATTTAATTTGTAAAGGCCAGCTTCAAAACCGACTTATTTCCTTAAAAATGATGGCCTGGGATTCTCCGAGGAGCACGTGGGAGATTTTTTAACCCCATTTCTTATCTCTGCCATCGATTCAAACAGGAGGAAGTTGTTACCAGGCTGTTTTCACAGCAGGGAAGAAAGAGCCTGTTCCCATCACAGGTGAAAAACGTGGAACAAAACCTGTCAGTTTTGGTGAGGAAAATCCAGGCAGGGAAAAAAAAAGCAGCTACCAGGAAGCCTCAGCTTCCTCTGGAAGACCCAGAGCTGCATCCCAATTTCCACTCTCTGCTCATATCAGCTGCTGCTCGTCACTCCTAAAGGAGGTTTTTGTGGCTCAGCAAGTCTCTAAGTCCTTTGATTTCCTTGAGTGGCTCTGTAAATGCCAGAGTTGGTACAGAAATGGGGAGATCAGTGCTGGGGGGGGTGTGAGTGCCCCTACAAGCACAAATACACGCGTTGTTCCTCCTCTTCCCTGCAGAGATCCAGCCCTGGCTCCTCTCCAGGCTCTGGATGCTCCCACCCCACAGCTCCAGACCTACCATTAGCTGCAATATATATCCAGTCACTTGAGATTACTTCCATGCTAATGGCTCAGAAAAAGGCCTTCCAAGAGCTACTTAGGATTGCAGCAGGCAGCTGGAATATTTCATGAGCGAGTGTTGCAATGATCTGTTTGAGCTTGGGGAGTTGTTGGAGGAAATGCCAGCAGAATTTGAAGCACGGCCCCTCTGGAGCTGTAGGGTGGAGAATGAGGGGTTTGCTCTTCAAAAAAAGGCTGGAGATGCAGGGTTGGGGTCAAAGTGTGGAAGAGAAATGTGGGTGAACCTTCAGAACGTCTGCATGCCCAGGTTCTTGTGGTTTGGATTTCTGCTTTAGTTGATCGTCCATCAGGTTCCCCATACAAAACTCTATCAATGTTTCACAAGGTCTGAGAATCTGAAAATATTTTTAAAAATGTTTCCCCCAGCTCCCAGTGATTTTCAAGGCCTCGAAGTTGAATTTTCAGGTATAGCTGTCCTTTCTGGCTGGCTGGATTTGGTTTCATAACTTCAGGTGGTTCAGGTGGGGTAAAAATTACCAGCCTCAGATAAATCCAAGTGAAGTAGAGACCTCCACCTTGGAAACACCAGAATGAGCCATAAGCATCAGAATGAGCTGATCTCCAACAGTTCAACTGAGTGAGAGCTTTGAGGGCTGAATGACAGGGAGCTGGATCAAAATACAGTGAAACAAGATTATTTCAGCAACATCTCGGAAAAATAGGTTCAACGCAGCCATTGCTCTCCCAAAATGTTCAAGCACAGACATTGCTCTAGGGCTTGTAAGTGACACTCACACTTTTTGCATCTTAATAAAATACAACTTTTAAAAGCCTTCCTTGCTTTCTAGGAAAATAACCCACCCAATTATTCTTACTAAACCACCACTGTGGAGGTTGGATTTCCCTATTTTGCATTTCCTTTTATCTTCCCTCTTCCATTTCCCTCCTGACTTTTCCCATTTGTAAATCAGGCCCTGGCCACATTGAAAGGCTGCTGGTGTTGAGTAAGGCCTGGTGACTGAGAGATGCTCAAGGCAGGAGGCAGCAGGAAAGGATGAAGCCCTCATTTTCAAGGCTCAGGTCTGTCTTGTTGCCTGTCCTGTGACCCTGAAAACGTGACTGTTATGCACAGGCATCCTAAGACAGCAGACAAAAGATCCCTTTAGCCTGACTTGCCTTCCCTGCCTTCTCTCCCTTCCTCTGCTCCTCATCTTTATGGCCTTCCCATTCTCTTACTTCCTTTTTGAGCCATTTCTCCAGCTCTTCCTTGGCCCTATCCACACAATCAACAGGAAACTTGCTGAAGAACAACATTATCCAGCAGGTCCTTGCCCCAGCCCTGCCCTCATTCTCTCTTTATCAGGACAGTTCCCAACTTATCCTTGCCCAGGCTTCTCCTGCCTCCTCCTTGAGCCTTCCAAGGAAAAACCTGACAACTCTACAGGGCTTGCTTTGCTCTGGGAAGACTTTTTTCACCTCAAAACATCAGCCAGGGGCAGGACAAACAAAAGGGCTTAATGTCCACTGGAGTCAGTGGAGGTTTGGGTTTTTTTGGACATGGCTTTGTCCATGTCACGCTGCCAGAAAACCTTCCCTCTTCCTTGACCTCCTGTCAGCAAAGCTCAAACCTCTCTGGGATCACTCAACACCTCCTTCTCAGCCAGGCTGGCCAGAGAGGCTGCTCCAAGAGACATTTGGGCTCCTTTGATTTACCCTCACGCCGACCATTAGAGATGTCCCCAGAGCATCTTGTCTCACCTTCAGCTGCTCCTCTAGAAGGCCAAGGTCTCCTCAAGGCTCGATGCCACATCTGCCAGCCCTTTTTTGGGCAGGTCAGGTGCCCTGGGGTTGCTCAGGTTCCTCCAGCAGCTTGTGTTTGGGGTTTGTGGTGGGAATTCTGACACCCTTGGATGTTAACCCAAGGTGACCCCTGGGT
The DNA here is from genome assembly GCA_013399225.1 of Rhipidura dahli. NCBI lineage: Eukaryota > Metazoa > Chordata > Aves > Passeriformes > Rhipiduridae > Rhipidura > Rhipidura dahli. The sequence goes on along the minus strand of VXAC01007566.1, from coordinate 102,585 downwards.
TGTAGACACATGAAATTGTGTTCCCTGCCTTTGAAGCCACCATGGCCTCACATCCCCAGAGTGCCTGAGGCTTTTCCTGACCCAGCAGAACTCAGCCCTGACTTTCTGATCACCAACCCAACCCCAAATCAGGTAAACAAACCAAGGAAAGGGAATAGCCCAGCTTCTTGCAGATCCATGACTTACATCTGTGATCTTGGGGTTGGTGCACTTGCCCTTGGTGCTGGACAACTCCAGCCACTGGCTGTCCTGGGCTGGGCAGTGCTGCTTCAGCGTGCACTGGTTCTGTCCCTGGCACCAGCCACACTCAAAATCGGGGTCGGCTTTCAGGCAGAGTCCGCAGCTGTCCCGCATGGCCCCGCACTTGTACAGGTGAACTGCAGGGACAGCAAAAACACACACGAGCTGAGGGATGCACACAGCACAGGGCAGCGGTGGGATGGCACTGGCAGCAACAGGGGAAGGTGGCTGGGCTGCTCATGCCAGAGGCAGGATGGAAACTCTCCAGGGGTGTGAGTAATGTGGGGGGAAAATGTGAATATCCATCTTGAAATAAAGCACGTTTGTTAGTTCATTCTTCATGAAAAGTGGTTTTGGAAGCTGAGAGCAGAAGGGAGGGTGCTGCTCTCAGCAGGGTGAGGGGTTACAAGCAGGAGGTTGGAGGAAATGCTGCTTGGGCAGCAATTTGGCCTCACCCCCTTCCTTTTCCACAGACTGAATGCCATAAAGGTGTCACCAACCACCAGCCTCAAACTCAGCGCTTCATCCTGAAAGAATTCTCTAGACCTGGCCAACCCACAGCTTAAAACTTGAGTGTGAAACTGCCCAAAACTGTGTGTTAAGGTGATGCCACTCAGGTTTCCCACTTCACAGAAATCCCAAGAGATAAAAATAAATACACAATGGTTCATTGTGAGGCTGATTCCAGGGATTCACAGCCCCTTGTTCTGCTCCAGAAATTCAGTCTGCTTCCCACTTTGAAGCACTGAGCTGATTCCACTCTAATACAGACAACAGTGATTAATGCTTAGCTCCATTCTGGGCTGTTAAGTGATTAGAAGCACTCAGAGGTTTTTCTAATAAAGCCTAAAAATATTGAAACTCCTACAAAATGAGATCATGTTATTTATCCTTATTTTACAGATGTAGAAACTGAGGCCTGGCTTGCACAGGGGACTGATAGCAGATTTCTCCTCCCAGAAGATGAAGGTGACAGAATCGAGGCTCTCAGACTTTTTTTTCCCTGCACTTGTGGGCATGCTGGGAGATTTTCCCTCTGTGCTTCTGTTTTGCTGTGTCCATAGGTGACTGAAGTGGTGTTATCATCATACACAATCCCAAAGCTCAAAGGCTTTGGATATATTTGTGATGAAATGCTCTTATCCTTCCTTCTGTTGCTCATACCTTCCCCCTAGACCTCAACAAGTATTGGCCAGTGCAAGAAAAACTCAGAAACCCTTTATTTCTCCAGTCTGGGTGCAAGAAAAGTATCTAAAAGTATCCCAAAAAGTCTGCAAAACATCTGTCAAGCACGGAGTTTTCCAGACCTCATGGGATACATGCTTTTCCTTAATTTTCTGTGGGATTTCCTCAAATTTGCTGAGTTGTTCTGCTACCAGTGGGTATCTTTGTAGGCAGTTCAGAAGGTTTGGGTGAATTTAGCCTTCCAACCTCCCAGCCCAGCCCATGGGATGCTGGTTGTGAAAGCAGTGACATCTTGGTCACCTCCGTGTCCTCATGAGAGTGTGGTTTTGCCTACATGTGATATCTCCATGGGCACATGTCTAAACTCTCCTCCTGACCAAAAACACTATGATAATATCCAAATTATTCATCTGGGGTAGCCACCAGCCAGTGCTGCATCCCAGATTTTGTCTAGTCAATATTTACAACATTTGGGCTTGGAATGACCCAAGAAGGACCTGTGCCAGAGATGATTCTTGAGTTCATCCTCTGGTCTGGTTCAAGTTACTGACATAAACAGTCCTATAACATGATTATGTGCTTTATTTTACCCCTGCATCACCGAGGATAGCTCAGTACTGCCCAAGAAAAGGATTTACACTTTCGGTGTGGACCACGTTGTGTCAGAGGTGCTCACTTTACAATGGCAGCACAAAACTAAGCAGGACTGGGGCAAGTGTCAAAATTCTGACCTCCAACCCACACCTTTAAAAGTTGTCACAATCCATGGCACTGTTTGGGTCCAGGAAAATTAATGCTGTCCTTGTCACAGCTGGGAGAGCAGGAGAAAACATCAGAGTAGAGGCAGGGTGGCAGTTTCAACATGTGCTGTGCCTGAATGCCAGGGCTGGGCAGGAATCTCCAGCCTGTTGTGTTTGCTGAGTGGATTCAACCCTCAAAAGCCACAGTTTTGGGCTTTTGGTGCAGGAACTCTGTCATTCAGAGAGGGAGGAGGGCAGGATGGGGAGAAGAGCTGCCTTCTGCATTGCTCTCCACCTTCAACGTGGTGTTGGTGGGAGCTTCATGCACTATGCCTCAGCTCGAGGGTGGGTGTGGAACAGTGTGACAGCACCATGGGAGCACCTGATGGGGACAGATGGAGTGGGAGAAGATGTGGGAAGTGTCCAAGACAAGATAAAGAGAGGGAGGGAGAGATTTCATAGAGGTGGTGATGTGACAAGAAGAGAACCTGCAGGTGTGAGCTGCAAATGCAGAGCAGCTGAGGGGAGGAGTGGCACGGGGGGAAGGTTCCAGGGTGGAAGGACAAGAAGGAAGAAGAAGATGTGAATGGACCACCCATCTCCAGGAAAACCCAGCCTGCCTCAGGGTCGTGGTTGGATGTGCAGCCTCCTCTGCAAGGGGCACATCAAACCTGTGCCATCAGTAGGGGTTAAACACAGGTGGTTTTCAGACCTTTTTTTATCATTATAATTTTATTTTGCTCAGAATTCTCCCACTGGCGAGCCGTAGCCTTTCTGCTGCCCCTCTGCCTTCCCCTGTTCGTTACTGAATTGCCTCTGAGCAGAAAGCCCACTCTCCTGGCATGTTAACTTGAAGAGCATCACTGCAGGAGAAATAAAGAGGGGGAGAAAAAGCTGGAGAAGGAGGGGCGTGGAAACCAGACACGAGGATGCGGGGAGAAGCGGGAGGCAGGGGCGAGGAAGGGAGAGGGAGAGCAACACAAGTGGGAGGGAGAGTCGCATTTCTCAGGTGGAATGAGAGAATTGGAGGGCGGGGGGGGAGGCACACAAAGCACTCAAAAATTGGTAATTTGCAGAGTGCAGAGAACAAGTGTGTGCCAGCCAGCACTGGGAGATGGTGGTGGCTTTGTTAAGTGTAGGGAGCGAGGGCCCGTTGCTAAGGTTACCGCTTCCAAGGACAAGTTGAAATAACTCTTTACCTTTGTTCTGTGCTGGGTTGTCAATGTTGAAATTCCCGTTCCACACGACTGTCAGCTCCACTGGCAGGCTGTTAATCTCCATCCCTTCGTAAGAGTACTAGAAGTGGGAGAGGAAAAACAAAACAAAACAAAACAAAATAAAAAAAACCCAAACAAACCCAGACTTACAGAGTGCCTGGAGGTGGGGAGGGGATGGGATGAGGCAAGAGGTGGTGCCGAATGTTGGGAACAAGAGAAATGGAGCTGTCACTCACCTCCCTAATCAGCAGCATCTGCCAGAATGCCACAGGATGCTCCCAAAGCTGTGGATCTCAAACCACACCCCTCACAAAAGCCCATTAGATGAACATTCATAGAATCCCAGAATGGGAGTGGAAGGGACCTTAAAGCTCATCCAGTTCCGCCTCCTGCCATGGGCAGGGACACCTCCCACTGTCCCAGGTTGCTCCAAGCCCCGTCCAGCCTGGCCTTGGACACTTCCAGGGACCCAGAGGCATCCAGAGCTTCTCTGGGAAACCTGTGCCAGGGCCTCACCCTCACAGCCAATAATTTCTTTCTAATATCTGATCTAAACCTTTCTTCAACTTAAAGTCATTCCCTCTTGTCCTCTCACTCAGAAAAATATTCCATGATGTAAGTGTGTTTGCATGTGATGGGCCTTAAGTTGGAAAGACACCTTCTAGGTGTGGAGCACAGCTCTGAAAAGTATTTTGGCAGGCTGGGTGCACTTTTAAGGTGTAAATTACACATTCTGGGTGTTCCCTCCAGCTGTGCCTCTGCTGCGTATTCCATAGGTGCTGAGTACGTACGTGAGGTTATCTACACTGGGGATGTTTTGAAGAACTCTTGGAAGCTGAGTGAGGTCTCAAAATCAGGGAAACCCCTTGAAAAAGGGGAAAATGGAGCCACTGTGTAATTATAGACCTGTCAGCCTAACTTGGCTTCCCAGAAAGAAAGTACATCAAATTATTAAACAATCAATTTATAAGCACCTGCGAGATGATAAGGTGATAAAAATCAGCCAGCATGGATTTGTCAAGAACAAATTGTGTCAACCCAATCTAATTTCCTTTTTGACAGGCTTAATGACTTTGTGGATAAAGGGGAGACAGCAGATGTGATTTATCCTGATTTCAGGAGAGTATTTGCTACTATCCTACAGGAGATCTCCATAAACAAACCAGGGAAATATGACCTAAGAAAGGCCACCATAAGGTTTATGCAAAAACTATTAAAAAAAAATAATCAGATATTTCTATGCCAGACTTGGAGAATATTTCAAAAGGAATATTGTCCTGAGTCTGGCATTACTCAGAATTTTCACTACTGACTTGGATGATTTCATGACCTTGTTCTGGAGAGGGTATAAGAACCTCCAACAGTTGGGTTAAGAATTCAAAACAAACTTGACAAATTGTAGATCTGGGCCAAAATCAACCAAATTAAATTCAGTGCTGGCAAATGGGGACTATTTTTCAGCAGGAGGAATCAATGCAAACAACTCTGAAATGCGAGTGACTGGGCAGTGCTGCAGGAGAGGGTCTGGGGACTGCTGGAGATCATGAACAGACTGTAAATCAACAACACCATATCGCTGCCAAAACCCAAACAATTCTCATCTGGGGATGGAGCAGATTAGGTTTGTTACATGTGTAAACCCCAGGAGGCAACCTCTTTTCCCTGCTCAGAACCAGAAAGGCTTCAGCTGGAGCAGGGAGTATCCAGTTTCCAACAAATGTGTCTTTAAAAGCTGCAAAAAGCCTCTGAGAGAGTTGCTCAGATTTAAACAAATGCTTCTCGGGGCGGTCAAGGTACGCAGAGGTGACCCCAACGAAGGAAATGGAAGCTGCTCTCTGGAGGCCCTCTCCACGTGGTGCTGAGTGCTTTTTTTCACCTGGGTTTTGATTTATCTCAAGCCAGTTCACCCAGGGTTCACCCCACTGCCCACCTCCATCAGCAGCTTCCACTCAAAGCTTCACCAAAAGGCAAAAAGCCTCACAGTGGGAGAGGAGATGGGTGATTAGAGGGCAGAAGGGAACGAGAAAGAAGGGGAGAAACATTTCATGCCTGCTGCTATTGCTGACCACAGTGCCTGTAAGGATTTACCCTCCCGAGAGTGGGAATCTCCCACTGCACTGGGATCCACAGCAGGACAAAGTCCCGCTTTGAAAGGAAAGTATTTTCCCCACTACAAGGTCAACTGTAACTCAGCAAGCTGATTTGGTTGGGCCAAAAAAAGACACTAAAGATTTCCCCATCCCTTTGTGGTTATCCACAGAGATGCCAGAGCTCTGAGCTTTCCAGGTAGGTTGTCCTGTATCCATTAATTGCTGTATAATTATGGAGTGAATGGTCACTGGTGATTTCTGTCCATTGCAGCAGAGTGGGAGCTGCTTGCACGGTGATTGCTCTTTGCAGAGTACACCAAATTAGCCATTAATCTGCAAAACACTGTGATTATGATCCAGTTGTAGGGGATTTTTGGGTATTTGTGGTTTCCATGGAGGTAAAGAGCAGCCCAGGTGAGCCAGGTCCTTTGCAGTAGGGCAGTACCTGCCAGGCTCATTCGGGATTTGCACTTTTGTGACACTTTTGGGTGTCATCGCCAGCGAGATTCAAGAGGATGCAGAGCCCTTTGAACTCACAGCACTGGCTGCTCCCCACTCTTTGGGAGATGGGAAACAGGAGTGGGAAGGAGAGCGACTTAAAAATGGTGAATAATTAAATTTCTTCCACTCAGGAGCACCTGCTTTGGAGGAGCACAGCACTTTGAAAATGCTGATTGGGAATGGGAAGTGGGATATATTCAGAATAACTGGTTGTCCTAAAGTCAGAAGATGAGTCTCAGAAAGCACCCTGCCTCACCAGAGCCTCATGTGTGTTTTGGGCTTCAGCTGGAAGCACAGCCTAGGCAGGGCTGCCAAGGGACAGGCAGCAGGAATCTCCTGGAGTCTTTCTTCCCATGGAAGATCCCACAGCCAGCAGCAGGAGCTCAGCTGGGACTTTGGATCTTATCTGTCTGCAGCACCAGGGGCAAACACATATTAGTCTTTTTAACTCTGCAGGCTCGATCCAGAACTGGAAAGGGATGTGAGGGGATAAATCCCATGGAAGAGCTCCAAGGATGACGCCAGCTGGGATGAGGATGCTCACACTGCCCACACCCGACCCCATCCAATGCTTCATGGGCTGCAGGGCAGCAAAAAGCAGCAATTTGCAAAGGGACAGCGAGGAAATGCTCCGTCCTCCTCAGACCACAGGAGCTGCTGGCTCATTGTGACCTCTCTTCAAAGGCCACTGAACTCAACAGGAGCCTTTGAAAAGGACTTTCTCAGTGACAATAAGGTGGAAATGTGTTTCAGGGGAGAGAAAGGGGCTTGAGCATTGATCTCCAGAAGAGCAGAGCTCCCTGGACACTCCTGAGAAGTGTTTGTACCATCAGGGCTTGTCTCTCCACCTTTCCTCACACAGCTGCCTCCAACACAGGCAAAACATCCCAGAAAATGTAAATCTGACCCTTAAGTCTGACCCATCTGGGTTCTAATCACAATAATCTAATCAAAGCAGAACATTATGGGCAAGTTGGGGACCCGGATGAGAAGGAGAGGCTGTGCTGCCTGGAACACAGACTGGCTCTCCTCAGGAAATGCCAGAAAGCTGCTAGAAGGAGCTGTTGTAATTCACAGGAGCAATGTTTGGAACTCCTGAGCAACCTTTTTTTTTGCCTCTTACACTCTCCAGTAGTATCAGACACTCCTGCAGTTTGTGCAAATCCATATCCATGCCTGACCACTCGCAGCATCCTGCCCTTTGGTGTTTTGGTTTGAGCACACTGAGGATGATAAATCCAGAGTGGTTTAATGGTATCTCCCCTTTGTATCTCAAACAGGTCCAACAGTGGGGAAACTTCTGCAGAATTTTAGCAGAATTTTAGCTTTGGTCTGTTTTCCCTGACACCGTTTTGTGATTAGAGCTCAGATCTGGGGGTTGATTCTGGTACTTGGCTCTGCCACCAAACTCCTTGCATGATTCTGTGCAAATCATTTAATCTTTCTTTGACTCAATTTTCCAGACATAAAAAAGCAGAAAACTTCTTTCTCACTGTCATTCTGTTTCCTTGGATTCTTTGTTTCCCAGAGCTGGGACTGAATTTTTATGTCTGGGTATCACCCAGGCCAACAGAGTCCATGTGGTTATTGGAGTTTCTCCTTCATTTAAATGTAGATAAATAATAATTAGGGAAGTGTATGCCCAAGGATTACATTCCTGGTGGGAGGTTTGGAACTAGATGATCTTCAAGATCCTTCCCAACCCAAACCATTCCCTGATTCCACAACTCACACCCTGTGTGTGTCTTTTGGCCACCCATAACTGTGTTTTCCCAAGATTTCTGTGAATAGCTCCTCTTTTTTTTTTTTTTTTTCCCTCCCCTTGACTTGAAGCACTTCNGTTTTCCCAAATTTTCTGTGAATAGCTCCTTTTTTTTTTTTTTTTCCCTCAGCTGTGCTTTTTTTTGTAGTTTTTTTTTTTTTTCAGCACTCCCTTCGCTGTGAGCCTCACCAGAGAGTCAAATGCTGCAGAGATCTCTTGCTAAAGTGAGATATGTGACAAATAGAACAGGCTTGCTCTCCTATCCCTCAGCCACACCACCTCAGGTCTGGCTGCACACAGACCCATCAAGGATTCGAGACAAAATCGTCAGCAGGGATTTTGCTGCTGGGAATTGGGGTGTGATGAGGCCAGGGGTGGGCAGGAGCCAAGCCAGGATGTGGGCTCAGCCACTGAAGCAGGTGATGGCACTGATCATGGTCATCCATCCCCACCTCCCTCTTCCTCAGGCCACAGGCTGATCATTTTGGGCTGATTGTGAGTGCTGGGGCTCCTGCTGCTTCCCACTGGGAAGATTGCTCTCTGCTCTGATGCATCCAGCAATTCCAGCCCTTCCTGCTGGCATTTTTACTTACTTATTTACGTGTCTCCTTAGCTCCTCTGCTTTCCATCCCCTCCCATGGCTCCGTGTCTGGGCTGTTGGTAGAGCTATCACAAGTGCAATAAGGAATGGCAGGAAGGGTCCCTCTGAGTGATAATTGCATGCCTTGGGTGGTGTGATAGAGGACAAAGCCCAGAGCTGAGAGCCTCAAACCACTTGACAAGAACAATAATTGTCCCAAAAGGTGCTGCCTGCAGTGACTTATTGCTGTTATCAAATGAAATATCTCTGGGAAAGACAGAGAGAGAGGCAGAGCTGACTCCTGACTGGCCTGAGCACCCAGGGACCCTCAGTGCAGGATGTGACATTACTGACAGACAGACCAGTCACAGCTGGATGTCCTTAGAGCATCTTTAACTGAAGCTGGAGCCACTTAGAAAGGGTGTTTAAGCTGGTTCTGACCCCTGGTGTAAATCTTCAGGGATCAGGAAATGCAGAGAAAAAGTTAAGGCTCTTTTCCTGATTCCATCCTGCCTGAAAGTAGGAAAAATCCTGTGTTTTGCTAAAAGTTTTTCTGTGAGAGGCAAATTCGAGCTCCAGGGTGCCTCGTGTGAGATGGGAGAGGGCAGATCTTGAGGCTCCTGCTGGAAAACAAGCCAGAACTGATTGCTTAGCCTAGCATGCAGCACCAACAGAAAGCTCTGCTGGCAGGACAGCATCCCTTCAGGGACAGACCATCACAGCACGTCCTCCCACCCTCCCTTGGACCTTCTCCAAGCCTGCAATGCAGGTGCTACATTCAGTGCCTCCTCCAGCAACTCTGCTGAGTGAAAAAGCTCTGTCAGAGGGGGTTGGTCCAATTTGCAAACAGGCTCAGACAGCTCTTTCCAAAGCCAGGTGACCCCCGGAGCAGAGGCTCATTGTATCACGGTGGCTCCAGCCTGACTGCTAATTCTGGCAGGGAAAGAAATAATCATGATGGAGACAGATCTCCAGCACTCCTTCCCTATTGTCTGTGTCCTCTGCCACCTGCTCAAACAGCCAGGGCTTCTCTGCTGCCTTTTTGTATCTCTCTGAGTGTTGCTTTCTTTTGTCTGGCTCTCCCCTTCCACATCTCTTTCTCTCAGTGTCTGGCAAATTCCGAGCAGCAATGAAATAACATTTCTCAGGGAAAATAATAAAAAAAAAAAAAAGAAGAAGAAGAAGAAGAAAGAAAAAATTCAAATCAAAGAGTCAAAGCTCCTTCAAAAGGAAGGGGAAGAAAAAGGGAGGAAAGGAAAGGGAAGAAAAGAAAAGAAAAGAAAAGGGGAGGAAAGGAAAGACAAAGGAAGGAAAGAGGAGGAAAGAGGAGGAAAGAGAGGGAGAGGGAAAGGGGAGCACAGAGGGAGAGCAGAGGTAGAAGGAGGATAGAAAAGAGTTGGTTTTATTCCCATATGAGCCTCTCTCCCTGAAGAAGAAAGAGATCCACTTGAGCCACCACCAAACACAGGACAAGCATCCTGCAGGCAACACTCAGCAGAGAGGTCATGGAGTGCCTTGGCACCAGCCTGAGGCTCAGCCCTGTCACCCTCTGCAGCTCTGGCAGAGCCTGGGGTGTTCTGGCTTAGGAAAACAGGCATGAAAGTGAAAATGGTGCTGTCACAGCACTCAGGCATCCTATGGGCAAATCCACCTGGGGACTCATCAAACCCCACTTCTTGGCCACTGGAAACTTCTTGGAGCATGCAGGTAGTGTGGGAATAATCAGCATTACCTGTCAAAAGCAGTCTTTTATTGGGTTCTGCAAAGTCAGATGCTGAGGCTGGCTGAAGTTACTCTCCTTCTCAGCCCAACTATGCTTAAAACCATCCTGAGATAATTCATGCTCAATACCTATGTGTGCCAGAGAATTTGTGACCCCAAAGGGTCATTAAAGGTCTCTCTTGCCCACTAAGACTCTTTGGACAGATATAATCTCTGCCCACGTTCATATAATTCCCCCTTCAGCTTCCACCATTTTAAAACAATACTTTAGGAAAAAAAAAAGTGCAATGCCTCCTTAACTTCCCAGTCCACCCATTTTTAACCTCAAACCTGAATGCTCATAGGTCATTAACCACTAAAGGGAGGGAGACAAAGAAACAAATAAAAGAGCATCGTTGGGAAGTTGGTTGTTTGCAACAGATGTAAAATGTGTGAACTGCCTGTAATCTTCAGCTCTGCTTAATGCAGCAGAATATGTTGTGACAAGCAGTGCCCAGTGTGGAGTGGCAGAGCTGCAGTGAAGTGGCTAAAGCCTGTAATTAGCTCTTTGACTAATAAATCATCTCATAGTTGCAGCAATGAAAATGACTCAATGCATATCCTGGAGACGTGAACCTCGTGGAGAAACCTCCGGAGAAGCAGAGGCCTCCACTGCAGGTGGGCACAGCTCCTGGCTGCTGGCAGGTGATTGTGTTTGTCCCCAAAAGTGACATTGCTGTGGTGACAGCACTGGCGTGGCTCACACAGGTTCTCTGGAAGGAGGGTCACAGACTGTGCATTGCAGCTGGGGAGATGGAGGTGGGCAGAGGCAGAGACTCTCCTCAAGGGGTGTGTTAGGGCTGAAGGAAGGTTTGACATGGCCTAAGGTCAGGTTGGATGAGATTTGGAGCAACCTGGTCCAGTGCAAGGTGTCCCTGCCCATGCAGGGGGTTGGAACTGGATGATCTTTAGGGTTCTTTCCAACCCAAACCGCTCTGGGATTCTGTGATCTCACCCTTTTTCTGACCCATTACACGCTGGCACGACTGTTCATATGGGGCTTTATATGTCCCATCATCAAACTCCCCCAAAATACCCTTCACTCTCATGTTGACACGAACACCTGTCCCTCTGGGACCCCTTTTTGTGGTGCTGTGGGGATGTGAGCAGGTTGAGCTGATATTAATTCCTGTGGGTCACGGCTGAGGGGCTCCAGCCCAGCCGAATGCTGGGATCCAGGGGCAGGAGCAACAACTCACTGGTGGCACCAGCCAGTCCAAGGAGAAAAAAGGGCAGTTTCAAGCTACCAGCCAGCCTTTCCCTGACTGTGTTTGGAGCCAGAGAATCATTAAAGCTGGAAAAGACCTCCAAGATCATCAAGTCCAACCTCCAGCTGAACCCCCTGTGCCCACTAAACCACACTGTGAAGTGCCATATCTGTACCTCCTTTGGACACTTCCAGGGATGGTGACTCCACTGCTGCCCTCAGCCTATTCCAGTGCTTAACCACTCTTGCAGTGAAGAAATTTTCCCTGAATCTCCCCTGGCACAACTTGAGCTCATTTTCCCTTATCCTGTCCCCGATTGCCTGGGAGAAGAGCCTGACCCAAACCTCACCACAACCTCCAGGTGGTTGTAGAAAGCACCAAGCCTTGTTTTCTCCAGGCTAAACAACTCTGGTGCCCTCAGTTCGATAAGAAAGGCTGTGACACCACCCCAGATCCCTTGGGGACAGTGCTGTGGACACATCTGTCCCTCTGTGTCCCCCTGCTCACCGAGGTGTTCTGGCACTGCACGCTGGAGCTGTTGAACCTCAAGGCTGGCACCCTCTGCTCACTGCCCTGGATGTTCAGGATGCACTCGTAGCCCCGCTGGCCCGACTGGGGCTGGGGCAGGTTCTTGGCCTTCAGAGTGATGGGTTTGATCACCTCCACGGGCACCAGGATCTTCTCAGCCTGCAGCAGCTGGGGACAGTCCTGGGGAGAGAGCAGACAGCACTCCAAGTCAGCACAAGGGTTTCCCGGCCACAAGCAGAGTCCTGCGGTGCTTCCCAACCTTCTCAGTTCTGATTATGAAACCTTTGTGACTCCCTGGGCCCAGGTTTATTACAGGGCTACTCGAGGAGCATTCCTGGGAAGGCTCAGATAAACAGGTGAGGAAGGATTGCTTTCACCGACTGTCCTTTCCTATCTCCCTGGCTTATTTCAGCCTCCAGGACCCAGGGAAGCCACCTCTGGTGCTTTTTAACACCTGCTCTGTTTATTCAGGTAATGGAACAGCAATTGTACTCCCTCCCTGGATTTAAACCAGTCACAATGCCATGATAAAAGTGAATCAAGCAAAAATTGGAGCATAATTCCTCACTTCCCAACAGCCAGCACACCACTGCACAAAAGACACAGCTGAAACAAGACCTGCTGGAACCTATGGAGTCAGGGATGTCAAAAAGAGAGTTTATTTTGGCTTAGAAGAGGACAAAATATTCATTAGAGATATCTAGACCCAGCTGCCAATAAACAACTGTCACACAAAGCACGGAGATCCCCTGGAAAAGTTTTCCACTGGCTCCCAAAAGGAGCATTTCCAAGTGGGTGTTGCTAAGGCAGTGTCTCCTCGTGTGTCCCTCACACAGGTGAGCTCTGGGCACCCAAAGCTGCCTCACAGGTGGCTGCATTCAAAGTCTCATTAATTAGTATGGCTTAATTAGTGAGAGTGGCCACGCTGCGCTTCTTCATAGCACAGTCAGACAACTGCAAGGTGTCCCTTTCATAGATTCTGGGGAGATATCCACATTTACTGCAGCCTTTGCCTCTCCTGTCCAGTGTTAAAGCCAGGTCCAGTTGGTGCCAGCAGAGACAGGTAACTGTAGGTGTGGGCACAAGGAAAATAACTGATTCGGGGCAGAAAAGTAGGGGAAGGGACTGAAGGGTTCAAAAGTGGAATTTATGGCTCATTGAGAGCCTGGGAGCTTGTCAGAGCAGATGGTGGGAGCCTCTTAGTGAAGCAAATAGCTTAGGGAGATAAAGAAATGGATTAGATGTGTAACATCTGTAGTTACACCAGGCAGGGACAGAATTCCAGAGCCAGCAGTCATCACATGGAGGATGTGAGCTCATCCCTGGCCAGGGGCAGGGGGAAAATCCAGTAACCACCCAAAGCATCCCTGCACTGAAGTCCAGAAGCCTTCCCCAGTCCCAAAGGGGTCTGTCCTAATGGGGTGCCAGAGTGAGGAGTCTGAGAGGTGATTGTTTTATCTGCACTGACAGGGTGATGCTCATGGTGGAGGTAACTGTGAGCTACTGATGGGTTCCAACTGGCCTTGCCTGGGCTGGCAGCACAACCAGGACAGCCAAGCAGAGCCACTGGAGCTGCGTGGAGCTGAACCACCTCTGATCCAGTGGCTCTTTTCCTGAGTTAATCTGGCACAAAGCCTGGCTCAATGTGTGCTGCCAAGGCTTAATACACCATCCCATGAACCTGGCTGGGAGGTGGAAGGCTTGGAGGAGGAAAGCCCACGGGGTACTGCAATGCAGGGATCAACTTTATCACTGCCACCCTCTGCACTCGTGGGAGTTGAGGATTGAGGAGCTACACCCTGCTCCAGCACTCCCTGCTCTCACTGAGGTTCTGTCCTGTGATGAAACCTCTCCAGGGAGCTCCTGATGCTGAAACACAATGGGTAAAATGTCACAAGGGTATTTTTCCTGGCAAAACAAGCAAGGCTTGACCATCAGGAAAATCTTCCCAACCTCAAGTTCAGTGGTTCTACCACACCACGGCACACCAGCATTAAGGCTCTCTGCAGCTATTCAGCATGAGAAAGTGAGGCATATTCTATAATTCTGGTTGATTTGGGATCTATAAAAGCCCCAAAGGAGGTGGTGTAGGCTGTATTAAAGTAAAAGACATTCCAGTGCTGATCACACCAGCAGATACCAGGTGCAAAATACCATTTGAGACCTCAAAGCTTCAACACCCCTGACCCCCACCACCTGCCCAACATGTCCCGGGGCCTCTGCCTCAGCTGCCTCTCTTCCTCCTGGCACAAGAAAAAGACCTTGGCAACAGCCTTCCTCCCCAGCTCCAGGAGCTGAGGGAGAGAGATGCCCTGGCAGAGGGGATCGGTGGGGCAGGAGGGTGGGAAAGCCCTATCTGCTGCCGAGCAGCCGCTTCCCAGGAGTGGGCATTTTGCTTGATGTCTGTCAAAGAGAAAAGCCTCTGATGGGGCCTGCAGGATGGAGGTTGGAGATAGTCCACTCTGTTACCTGCAGGCCAATCCCAGCTCTTCAGCCTGGTCTTTCTTGTGAGGCTTTATCCCGTTCCCCTCCACCACTGGTGCTGTAACCTTTCCGATAACACTTGTTTCAAGTTCATTAACAAGCCGTGATTGAGGCAGCCCCAAAACAGGGTTCGTTTGCATATAAAAAGCTTTGCAGTGCTGTGAGGAAGTTCATTATAGATAATTGAAGAGGCAAGCGCCATAAAGAGGAAATCCTCCCAATGTGGCTTTATCTGATTGACCTAATGTTCTTTCTAATTGAAACGGGGAGGGGAAAAGGCAATTTCATTGGGTGATGTACTGCATAAAACCTCAGAGCCTGGACCAAGCTCTGGGTTCAGATTCAAACACAGAACTCATTTTGCAGCCTGTGTCAAGCTTTGGGTGCCTGGCCAGGTTTGCTTTTGAGGGGAAAACATCAACTTGCCCAGAGCAGACCCAAGCAGGAGGTTCTGTAAAAAAGAGTTATCTCAGGCATTTTACAGTGGAGGCATTTCCTCTTCATCCTTCTCCTTTGCTGTAGACATCATCTAGTCTGGAAAAATACAGTTTTCATAGGATGTAGGGGAAATAATATCATAGACTGCCAACAACTGCACCAAGCACAGGCACAATCCCATCCTTTTTGCCTTTGACATATAATAAATTAAACCTTTTGCCTGCCTCTAAGGGGAGCTGGTTCCCAATCCAGAGAATCATTGTTGATTCCTTTTGTGTGTGTAGCTCCATTCTAGTTCTTGAATGCTTTCAAATGAGTCAGTCCATTTAAAATAATATCCTCCACCCTTGCCAATTACTGGTATCAGCAGCGATGCACACCTCACATCACCAAAATTTTGCCAATTACCAAGTCAGAGAGCTTTTGCAGCGAAAACACCGCACAAAATGGGCTGTACTCATTGGGTCGATGGTAGTTTAATTTTCTTTATTTATAACTCCTCATAGAGCACCCGCAAATGTGTTTTGTTGTAGCTTGCAGGAATAATAAAGCCTCAGAAATATGAGGGCCTTTTCTCTCACATGTGTGTTATGGCTTTCATCAGAACTGAGCCCGAGCCAGTCTCCAGTGAGGGCCATCGTGAGGATGCTGCTAAAGAGAGCAAGGAGGGCTCTTGGAGGCCATGTGGTCTGAGCCCTGAACTAATTAGTTTGGTTTCTTTATGGTGCTTCATACATCCAGAGTTACGATTTCATGGAGGTTTCACTGTGCTGTTTCCCAGGATAAGCTGGAGACTGATCAAATACCCCAAGTTCCTCGCCTAGGAAAAGGCATGTCGGGGTGTTTCACAGCCTTGTGATACTGCACAGGTTTTCTTCCAACCTAATCTTGCATAGTTTCACTCCCCGTGGCTGTTTTTGGTCAGGACTATGATCCAAAGGGTCATCAAAGTGTTTTCCACTCTCCAGTAGAAAAGAAGCTTTATCTTAACAGGAAACACACCCATGAAGGTTTAACGCAATGAGCCCCCCACTACCAACAGCTCCCACCTTACACTGGTGTTCCAGTTCACTCATTTCCACTTGTGCATCTCTTTTCACACAGAGCATTCAGGGAAGGGAAACTTTACAACTTTTCCTTCACAATCCTGCCTCACAATCCCTGGTAGAACTGGCTGGATCTCCACTCTCTACAGAAGGAAACTAAAGCTCCCCTAATGCTGAGGGCATTGCAGGCACCACTGGCCAGATAAACTCAGCCCTTGGCAATGGATTTTCACCCTTCCTTTCCCAGAGGAGTAGGAGTCACCTCCATTCAGGAACAGACCACTAATTCCTTCATTATTCCTTCATTAGCTCATGCCAGCACTGATTCCTTCATTACTCAAAGCATCCAGTTCCTCTTTTCTTCTGCCCTCAAAATCCATTTCTCCATCCTCACCTTTAGGGGTTTAAGACTTTCCTTTCAATATCCCTCATCTAACAACCACCTTTGTGCCTTATCCAAGCCATCTTGCCTGAAAATAAAAAGACCTTAAAGTGAATCCAAGTGGTGACCAAGATTGACTCACTCAGACCCTTTGAGGCCCTATAAGAAATGAAACTCTGAATGTTATTTACTCAGATATTACGTAAATAAATACATCTTTTGTTCATCTGCTCTGCCGAGCTGCAGTGTTCTGTTTTCTCTGCGTTCCCTCTGGCTTTGTCACCCGCCCACTCTGCTGTAATCAAGTCAAGAGGGTAAGAGTTGAGAGGCAGGGATTGGGTTTTTATAAAGATATCTAGACCACAGCATCTGGATGCTCGGTAAATTAAACTAGATTAAAAAAAACCCCATCAAAACAAAAACAGACCAAGGAAAGAGAAAGCAAAGGAAGGCAAGGAATGAGAAAAAGGAGAGGGAAAACAGGAGAAAAAGAGGCAAAACCCCCCTAACACTTCATTGACTTTGGAGAAATCAGATTTCACCTGGATAAAAAGCAGGAAAAAAAACAAATTTACAAACGAGAGGCAGCAGGGACTGCCTGGAATTTGCTGCCTGATTTTGTCTCTCACACCTCTGCACAGTCACACGCGGTCACCACCCTGCACTGCTGCAAACCCAGGGCTCCAGGGCTGACAAGCTGGTTCCTTTTAAACTCCTGCACAGCTTCCCAGATCCTGAACAATCTGGAGAAGGAAGCAGCAAGGAGCTCTCCATCCCCAGTGCAGGAGGAGAAGGGGTGAGTTACAGTCCACGTTGTGTTTACATTATTATACCACTAATTCTTAGCGTCGTAAAAATTATATTTAAAATTTACACAAATGGTGCTGGTGAACATTATTATGTTATAAAGTGGAATCAGGTCAATGCCTTGTAGGCAGAAATCCAAGCTCCATAAATTTCTGGATATACTTCCCCCAAATTTACATCGGCACCAGCAGCAATCAAACCAGCTCTGAAAAAAGCTCACCCGGTCAAAGAATTTTTTAATGCACCATATATTTTATCTGCACTTCCTAAGTTTACAGTGTTGTTAGTTTGATTGATGGTGTGCTTATTTATTGGCACAGCAAAAGTAATAATACATGAGGAGAATGCTCCGAACTTTAAAGGCAGCTGATGAGGAGAAAGCAACGGGATTTATGGGAAGTGTAAACATCTGCAGAGACAACAAAGGAATAATTGAGTCCTTGCATCTCTGTCACTTCTGGTGGCTCCTTTCTACTTAAGAGCCTTCCACGCACTCAGGAGCAAATTCCAGCTCTCTTTTGTCAGGCATTGCAAGGGGCTCTGGTGCCTGGCAAGAGCTGCTTGGCCTGGAGGCTGGTGGCCAGGCGAGGGAAGAGATTTGGCCCTGGGTCAGCTCTGTGCTCTCTGGCAGTGCCACATTTCAGTGGTGGCTTGCACAGGTTGGGGCACAGATACCACAGCTGGAGGGACACCAGCAGATCATAAAATGGGTTGAGTTGGAAGGGACATTAAAGATCATCTTGTTCCAGCCCCTGCCAAGGGCAGGGACACCTTCCACTAGACCAGGTTGCTTCAACCTGGCCTTGGCCACTTCCAGGGATGGGACATCCAAAATTGCTCTAGGCAACCTCTTCCAGGGCCTCCCCACTGCTGGGCAGACCATCAGCTCAGCTGCCCTGGGTCCCTGGCCTCGGTGTTGTGAAGGCTGGGGAGTGATGAGTGATGCTGATCACCAGAGAGTGGCTGCTCAGGAAGCAGGATCTAAATGAAGATAACCAACCTCCCCTGCCACGGCTCACTGCCCATGCCTGGTGATTGGGAGCAAAGTGATTCCCCCAAGGCCACGCAGGCAGTGCTGGGAAACGACCCAGGTCTGTTGGGAGCTTGATCCTAACCCAGGACTGTTCTGCCTCTGAAGTCAGTCCACACATCACTGCTGATGAACATTAATGATTTCACCCTCCTTTAATTCTTTATTAATAGAGTCTTTCTTAGCTGGTCCATTATTTCACGAGGATCAAGGTCAGGCTGCCATAATTATCCAAGCACCACATTTATCCTTTTTAAATAGAGACACAACATTAGCTTTCTTTCAGCCCTTTGCTGCTTTGACACACTCTCAGAAGGAGAAGTAATGATCCAGAGAGCAGGAGCCTTCTGGTCACTGGATTAGGGGAGTGGACTAGTGACAAAAATAGTCGATGGTTCTGTCATGAGGTCCATCTGCTCGCTGGAAAGAGGCTACTGGGGACAAGTGAGCAGCCTCAGTCTTGGTGTTTCCTGAGTTTGGGAATCATAAATAATATGAATATGAGCATTGAGGAAGGTGGTGTATGTGCAAGAGACAAGAAAACCCTGTATTTACTTGGACAATCTGTCATTTGTTAAAGGAAAACCCCAGTTAAGTAAGAGAGTTCCTCCAAATAACTCACACAGGAGAACTGGATTGTGCAAAGCTGTGGAAAGCATGGAGCAGAGCACAGGCAGCTCATAAAACAGTAATTAATTCCTTCTCTAATTATGACTGAATAAATCTGCACCCTTCCCAGCCAGCCTTCTGTCCCTCTATAAGGACTTCTATCAAAAGATCACAAGAACTTCTGTGGATGTTCCTGCCCATGGCAGAGGGGTGGAATTAGATGATTTTTGAAGTCCCTTCCAACCCCAATCATTCTGATTCTATAATAATGACATTGAACTGTCACTCCTCAATGAAGTTCAGTGCCAAGAAATGGGCTCTGCACACGTAAGGGACATTATCCAGCTAAGAATTCCTCAGAGGTGGGAGCCATTCCCATGACAACACTTCTCACATGGGGATTTCTGGGTCAAATGTGACACACTTTCTTCCTGAGAGGAGCAAAAGTCTATTTCTCCTCTAAAGCTGTGCATTTTTACAGAGTCAGTAGGAACTTGAGAACTCCAGACTTGCTGGAACTTTGAGAGCTCCCAGACTTTGGCCCAATGAGGCCAAAAATGGCCAATGAGTTTGGAAGTGAATGGAGGAGACAGAGGAACAGATGGGCTGGAGGTTGCACAGAGGTCACGTTGATGTGGCCACTTCCTTCAGAAACCAGGACAGAAGCCCAGGGAGTCATCCTAGTTTGGCTTCCACAGTGGGAAGGTCAGGACCATGGCTCTTATCATCCTCCCTCTCCCCGAGATCCATGACAGCATGAGATAACACCCAAGCCAAAGCAAATGGACTCGTGCTCAAAGACAAGGCAGGGAAGGAAGGCGTGGGCTCAGCCTCCTGGAGATGCCCCAAGCAAGGCGGGAGACACATTCCAGCTTCACCTCTTATCTGCAGCCTCAACATCCTGAGAATGTTTCTCCTTGGCCAAACCCCAAAGCAGTGAATGCAGCTGATGCTACAACAGAGGAAAAGCAAAATCTTTTGCCTTCCGAGCCAAGGCATCACCCTGGAGTGTCTGAATGGGGAATTGTCCTTCCTCCCTCGGACTGTGGGGTGCCACAGGGATCCCAGCAGTCCTGACAGATATCCAGAGAGCCAGAAAGCCCTGTAGCCACGTGAGGCACTACAATGGCACTGCACTGAGCTAGGCTTTCAAAACAACATAAGCTCTTCCCGGTGTTTTTTCAAGGATGCTGTGTTGGCGGGGACAGATGAACATTACCCTGCCGCATTCTGAGATCACTCTGTCCTGTGGGATAGATAATCCTGCATGACAAAGATGAGCAGCCCAACTGTTATGAAAAACAGCAGGGACACAGTACTGAGTGTCAGATGTTTCTCGTATCTCTCATTCCGACCCAGCTCCCTGAGTTGCTCCTCAAAATCACACGAGCAGGTCCTTGATTAGTCACTCACAAGGTGAGGCTGAGCTCTAAGAAAACAGGACGCACATTAAGGCAGGGTGAACTGCTCTCAGAAAAGCCTTTTTCCATCATTTCTCAGTTCCTGTGGTGGTTTGGTTGAAGGTCTCAGTGAGGGGAGATGGGATGGAGCTGTTGTGCACCAGGACAGATTTCCTGCAGATCCACCACGGCAATTATCAGAAATAGATTAGATATCAGATAGATGAGATGTATATTAAAAAGAAATTTTTTATTCTGCAGGTGGTGAGGCCCTGGCACATGTCACCTAGAGAAGCTGTGGCTGCCACATCCCTGGAAGTTTCCAAGGCCAGGCTGGATGGGGCTTGGAGCAATCTGGGATAGTCCCTGCCCGTGGCATGGGGTTGGAATGAGATGGTCTTTAAGGTCCTTTCCAACCCAAACCAGTCTATGATTCTATGAAACAAGAACTCTCCAAAACCCTGCTAAAAGTTGCTGCAGAAATGGAACAAGCTACCAGCCTTTTCCTCTGCCAGCTGGGTGACTGCAGGACAGAAAGGCTCAGAGATGGCAAAAGATACTCAAAAATAACAGAAGAAGCCACTTCACACACATCTTCTTCTTCTTCATCTCAGTGCAAGTCACTGTGACTGGCAAACAACAGCAAATTATCTAATTTGTTTGTACATGCTCAAAAGCTTCTCATGAGCAGCCCCCACCATGAGATCACAGCTCCAGGATCTGAGGATGGTACAAGCACCTATTAACTGGAAGTGCTTACCCAAATCAGAGGGTGTGAGGGAATCAGGGGCATGGAGAGGTGAACTCAGAGTCAGAAATACAACTCTGCTGAAATAAAACCTGTGGCTCTGACACTGAGCAATATTTTCATGCTCTAACAGGGCTCCAGGAACAAGGGGGAAGCTTTTTGTCCAGCCTCCAATTTCTGTGTTTAATTTCCACTCATCATTATCTGAAGCACCCCCTCTGAAGAGGATGTACCCAGCACAGGACACATCTCCTTTTCTGGGAAAGGGCTGTAATGACAGATGGGGGCTGAAATGCCACAGCCTGAAATGCCAAACCACCAGGAGTCCCAAGGCACAGCTGGATCCAAACCATCAACTGCAGCCTCCTCCTGGATTACCTCTGCCTCCGCTGGACATGATGCAGAACACACTGAACTCCATCCCACATGCTTGGAGACCCTCCTAGGAGTGAAATAGATGCTAAACACCAACCCCCTGTGCTGCAGGTGCCACAAAAAGTGTGCAGATCCCACCTGCAGGGGGTGGCTGCCTGTGCCCCTGCCTGCTCACAGCACTGGAAGGCAGCCTGCAGTTGCCATAGAAACTCCACCTCACACCCTCCCCTTAACGAGAGACAGGTGCCAGGTTAAATGAGGGGATACTTGACAAGCCAGGAAAGGGTTTGGAGCTCTGGGATTGGCCTCTCTGGAGCTGTCACTGCAGCCCCTGAGAAAGGAGAGGAGCGTTCATTTGAGCAGGGATGGGTTTTCTCCTCTCCCCGTGCCGAGGCTTCCAGCAGTCGCCTCTCTAGATGGGTTAAGTGAAGCTGGAAAGAGGAGAGGGATGGAAACCGAGCAGTTGCCACAGCAACAGCTGAAGATGCATCACCAGAAAGGGTTTTTGATGCAAGGAGTTGTCCACGGTCACCTGATGGCCCAGCAGGTCCTCTGTCCCCTCCCCTGTGCAGCCACCCAGTTCACCTGGGTGCATTTTGGGAGGAGGTGGGTGCTGTGACTTCTTTCTGCACCTCAAAAAGGGGACAAAAGAGGACATTTGGAGGGCCTGGAAACCTGTCTGGGTTTTAGAGACCTTGGGGCAAAGTGCTCTCTGAGTCACACCACTGAAAGAGAGCAGCAGAATGGGGAAGGCACTGCTGAGTTTACTGTGAAGTCCATGATGAGGAGGCACGGGTATTAATACAAATAAATCAGGATGGAATGGGATGGGATGGAATAGAATAGAATGGATTAGAATAGAATAGAATAGAATAGAATAGAATAGAATAGAATAGAATAGAATAGAATAGAATAGAATAGAATAGAATAGAATATTTTCAGTTCAAAGGGACCTACAACCACCATCCTGCCCAGCTGCCTGACCACTTCAGGACTGACCAAAATTTAAAGCCTGTTCTTAAGGACATTATCCAAACACTTCTTAGACGTCCATCAGTTCAGCTCGAGCTGCCACCATCACTCTCCGCCTTCCTTTTTCCCCCTTCCTTCCACTCCATTTCCCAACAAACACCTTCCCAAGCAGGACCAGCAGCCAGGCAGAGATAAATCAGTGCACTGGGGGTGGTGGAGGCCACCAGGACAGCTCTTGGTTTGGCACAAGGCAGGAGCAAACCCTGGGCAAAGCTGGGCTCTGCTCCTCGGCAGCTGCTCTCCAGCGTGCGGCTCACAGGGCTCCCCATCGCTCCCGACAAATGAATATTTGAAGCAGTTGTTCCTTTCATGTGGGCTTTGCTGCCATTAGCATGTACAACTCGACACAAAACACCTCGGTGCGAGATCTTTTCTTCTCTTCCCCTTTTTAGGCAGCGGATGAAAATCCTTTTAATGAAAGGCTTGTTTGGGGGAGGACGAAAAACACGCGCGCGCACACGTCGGCTGAGCAGGGAAAGATGAAAACCTCCTTCAAGGTAATTAAATGATTATGTATCTGTTAAAGCTGGTGAATAATGGATTTGTTATCTAGGCTTGCTTTTGGCTTTTGCCGTTTTTCCCCCTCTTTTCCCCTTACACAAAGCTAAAATCCTTGCAAGGCCTGGAACAAGATAATGTTCATCTTCAAGAAAAAGGCGCAAATAAAAGATTTATTCCTTTATCCCATCAACTTGAGCAGGCTACCCCAGCATCCCATCCTTGTACAGAAACATTGGCATGAAAACTACTCTCTAAATCAGAGCCGATCTGCACAGAGACAAGAGGGATGATGCAACCAGCACTGGGTAATTGATAGCAGGAGACAGGTGATATTTCCACAGCCTCTGCCACACTGGAGACCCTCAGATCAATCATTTTATACCCCTTGCCTCAGTTTCCCCCCAGTTCTTGTTGACTGTCTTGTCCATTTGCAGAAGGGGCTGAGCTCTCTTGCTTGGTGATCGTGTCAGGGTAGGGTTGATTTCAGTGAATCAGTGTGTGAATCTGCAGTGCAATGGTTTGTGCTCAGACTTTGAAGCAGAGACAGGATGGCAAAGAAAAAACCCAAAAAGTCCACTCCCTTCTATCTCTGAGAGTATTCTCTCCACTTTTGTCATCAGCTCTTTGGGAAGAACAACAGCAGCAGCAACAAGAACCCACCTCACTATTAAAATGTCCTTTTTTCCCTCGTGCTTTCCCTTCCTGCCTCAGTAACAACAATATCACCTAAAGCAAGAAGTCACTCAGTATATTTCAAGTGAGTGGGCCTGGCTTTCAAAAACCTGCTGTAAAGGGAAATTACACGCCAAGGTGAAGTATTTCTGCCACAAATCATCCGGGGACACCATGAACCCTCTGCGATTAAGATCAGTGCCATAATCATAAATACTCCTGCTTTATGACTAAGCTGGAGCTCTTCACTGGAGCAAACATGGGCTTTCCCAAGGCTCCAAGAGTGGCTGGTCCAGATCTGTTACAGGCAGAACTGATTCACCTGACAAGTGGCAGGTAAGAAAGTCATATCTCAGTGCTGATGGTGAGGGAACAGGTACTTTCTTCCTTTCTCCATCTCTGGTTGTTTTGCCATTCCCAGCCTGGGGCTGGCTGGTCCCAGCTATCCGTGAGGCAGTTCAAAGGCACCCCTTGGATGGCAGGTAACAGCTTTTTCTGGACAATGTAAGTTGCAGCCAAAGCCTTTCTGCTGTCCCTCTGGGTCAGTCCCAAATTCATCCAGCATCCTGCACTAATCAGCAATTCATACTACAAGGAAATAAAAGCAAAACCCCCAAGATCCTCTCAGAGAATGAAAAGGCTGAAAATGAAAGGCTGAGCCTGTGGGAGTGCAGAAACTTGTGAGGCACCCTAAGGAAAGGATGGAGTCAGGAGGACACGAGGGCACAACCTTCCTTTCAGAGCACTCCAGACTGGCCCAGGGCAGAGGGGTGCCAGCCCAATGGGCCCATTTACAGCCCAGGCCATCTGGAGAGTGGGGAACCTCTTCCCACAGGATGGCAAGACGTTGTACAGGCAAAGAGAGAAAAAAAATTCACCTGGGGGTGGGTGTAGCAAGAGAAGGTGAAGGCCATGGTGAGGGGGAGGGTGAAGGCTTGGTGTGCCAGCAGTGATGGCTTCAGAGGGAGGGACTTTCTGGCACAGGTCCATGTGACAGAGTAACACCAGTATTTGTTTTGGGAAGTTAATCCACTCAGCAAACTCATGAAGAGACAAATGGCATGGTCCAACCACCCCACGCTTCCCATCAGCACCTCCTCAAGATTTACCAGCTTAGCAGGCAAAGCCTTCCCTCTCCTCACCCTGCAGGGCTCTAAATGCTGGAAGAGGAAAAGGCTGAAAGGAGAATGGAGACGAGAGGCCAGTAAAAAGAGAGCCACTCAGGGTGAGGGTGCACTTTGAGCACTGCTGGAGATGGGAACAGACCTGGGGCCTGACAACCTCGTGGGTCACCAGGAACCAGGTGAAGGTCTGGGCTGGCAAAGAGGAGCCAGGCTTGGCTTCGTCAGGGTACTGAATGGTTTCTGTTGTTCAGAGAACCCACTCAACAAACAGGCAAATGCACAGGACAGAAAATGATAGAATTACAGCTGACAGTAAAAAATAGGCAGTGGAAGTTTCGGTGAGAGCAGTGAGTCAGTGAGAAGATGGCTTTTCAAGAGAAGTGTGGGAGATAGATGTTGGTTCAAAGTGACGTTTGACAAAAAAAAAAAAGTAAAACCAAAAAACCTTTCTGGTCACAGAATGATTGTTAATCTCTTTGTCATAGTGCATTTGTGATGCCATCCTTGAGAGCCACAGACACACAGAGGGAACGAGAAGGTCCCTGAAGCTGCAGGGCAATTCTCACATTGCCAGGCACAAAGCAAGCTCTGAAAGTTTTGGGGCTTGCAAGACCTATATCCTTGCAGATTTTGTCATTCCAGTTCTTCCTTTGTGGGGCAGACAGCAAAGCCAGCTCCTGAGCTAAGCAGATCATTCCAAATGTTGTATCCCAGGGGAATGAGATCCCATTTGTGCCCAGAGAAGGCAAAAAGCTGCTGTAGCCCCCATTAGGAATGACCTGTGTAACATCCACGTGTCACACGATGCTGGGCATTGTCTGGTAGATCAGTTGTGGCTTTCCAAGGTGAGCCTTGTACCTCTTCCTGCTGCCATGAAAATCTCACTTTTGCAAGATCAGAAAGGGAGGACACAAAGCTCAGCAGGAAATTCTCTGTTAAAGGGGGTAGGAGGGACAAAGGGCAAACTCTAGAGACAGACAAAGCCTCCCAGAATGGAGCTGTCTCCTGAAGAGGACATCTTTCAGAAACAGAACTAGAAGAGAGGTGATAAAGATAGAACAGGCAGCATTTGATGAGTTTCTGCCTCCTCCCCAGTTCTACAGAGCTTTATCCTTGGAGAGGATGAAGTAAAGACCAGGGGCTGTGCCATCCCCTGTGCCTTCCCTAAGAAAGTGGGATAATTCTCTTGATCTCCTTCCTGATGGATCAGGAGCTGCACTGAGGTTTGTAGGCACCTCCCTTTGGCAGGGGGCTGGAGGAGAGGAGAGGTGGGAGCTGGGAAGTGGCTCCTTGGTACCTGAGGCACACCAGAGGAGAGCAGTGGTGCTGACATTGCACAGTGGACAACTGAGACCAAGTGTCCCAGAGGACCCCACTCAGCAGGATGAGGTTTCTACAGTGCCTGGAGTGTAGGAAGGAACAGAAACCTGTGGCCAGCAGGACTGGCCAAAGTGTGACAAGGATCCATGAGAGGGAGTAGGGCCTCTCATGGTTGGGATAACCCTGGGTGCCTTTCCTCACTCCCTCACCACCAAGCAGAGGGTGTCAAACCCTCCAGCTCCTCAGCATTTTTCCGTAGTTTTAGAGAAAATCCTGAACCCTGGTGGATGGAGAACTCATGAGTATTTATGGCTTTTCCCAGGGCCAGAGCAGGTCAGGCCATCTCAACCAGAACAAACGTGACAGCTCAACCAGCATTTACAGAAGGGCTGGGAGGCAATGGGGAGGTCACAGGAATGTGAAGACACTACCTGTGGGACCAGGAAGGAATTAAGAGGCTTGCTGTTTGTGTTCTCCTGAGCTCCACTTGCCTTCAAGGGCTCCTTGGTTACAACACCAGCAGCCAGGCAGCATTTGCAGCTTTCTATTAAGCCCCAGGCTCCAGCTGGGTTCAGTCAGTGCCAGTGAGGCATCCCCTGGCCTCACCTGGAGGCAGCTGGATGCATTTGCCATGAGGCACCAAACCCCCAAAGCCCCAGAGGTGTTCCAAACACATCTGGAATCTACTGACCCCATGGCCAAAGCACTAAATCCTCCCCAGATCTCAGCAGCCTGGGGCAGGTAACCTTCTCTCCTGGAGGGGATGCATGAGCAGTGTTTCCATCCCTCCTTTGGTGCCAGGAGTTCATGCTGGCTTTCTGAGGTCACACATTCCCCGTGGTGTGGAGGAGGGAGGGAGCAGAGGGGACAGGAGATCCCTGCAGAGGGAGAGGGCAGGGCAAGCACAGGAGGGGAAGGGTGGGACTGGAGGTGGAGAAGGCTTCCTGGACTGACAAGGTGATGCCAGCCCCGAGCATCCCAGAGGTGTGACAGACTCCCTGTGCCCCTGCCTACCTCGGGCATCTTGACTCGTCCCTCCTGGAAGGAGCAGGAGCTGGGGTCGTGGGTGCAGACGTGGCGGTACTTGCACCAGTGGCACCGGTAAGGGCTCTCCACGCACGACAGGCACCTGGAAACACAGACAGACAGCAGTCACTGGGCCAGCTGGGTCCTGACAGCCCTTCCCAGAGGGAAACACAGCCTGGGTAACATTGCTTTTGCAGGAGGACATGGGCTTTGCACTGATCCAACACCAGCAGGATGCCCTGGCCTGAGCTGGTTGTCACTGGCATCTCAAATATCTCATGTGATTAAATAATTTAGATTGCATTCATATTGCAGCTAGAGGAATAATAAATATTTATTGCATTTTGGTTGCCCTGGGCACTTTCAATCCCATCTGGTTAATTCTCCCGCACATAACACAGAGGCCAGAGACAAACTGGGATGTACCAAAGCCAGAAAACCAAGGATGAAGCAGGGAATGTTCTCCTGCTGTGTCCCACAGGTTTATTGGTGGGACTTCTGATCAGGGTGATGAGGTTCCAGCAAGTACATTAACTGTATTCTCAGTCTTTCTTCATCTCAGCAGAGAAGTAAAGACTGCTGGAGCAGGTACCTGGGAAGCAGAGGGCATATTTAGGGCATCACCCACTCTGGGTGCAGGAAGGAGCCATTCCCTCCATTGTACAAGGTTTTGCTCAGGGTTGTGCAGAGTCAGAGCTGCAAACACCTCCCCTGGCTGTGTTACAGCACTGACTTGGACCTACATCACACTTCCCTTTAAATTTAATAAGATGTCTGCTCAGCAGCAACCAAACCCAGCTCTCTGCACAATCCTGCTCACTCACACTCTGGAGACCTTCATGGCAAAGACCTGGAGGGGCTGGAGGGTGCCCAGGGAAGGGAATGGAGCTGGGGAAGGGTCTGAAGCCCCAGGAGAGGCTGAGGGAGCTGGGAAAGGGGCTCAGCCTGGAGCAAAGGAGGCTCAGGGGGGACCCTGTGGCTCTGCACAGCTCCCTGACAGGAGGGGACAGCCGGGGGGGGTCGGGCTCTGCGGGCAGGAACAGGGACAGGAGGAGAGGGAACGGCCTCAGGCTGGGCCAGGGGAGGGGCAGGGAGGATATTGGGATTTTTTTTTCATGGAAAGGGTTGTAAAGCACTGTAACAGTCTGCCCTGGGCAGTGGTGGAGTCACCATCCCTGGAAGTGTTAAAAAAAACATATGGAGGTGGCACTTGGGAACATGGTTTAATGGTGACCATGGTGGTGGTGCTGGTTGATGGTTGAGCTTGGTGATCTAGAAGGGTTTTTCCAACCTTAACAATTTTAGGATTCTGTGCAGCTGCAGCACCTGGAGGGTACCTGGAGGAGACTTCAAGGAAGTCAGTTTTCCTGGTCCTTGTATGCCAGTGGGTTTTTAATGGGCAGGGGAGGAAAACACAGCTCCAGAGCTCCTGTGTAAGCCCAACAGGCAGACACATCCCCTCTTCCCCTGTCTCCGTGAAATCTTGCTCAACCCCAATCCACTCTCAGCTCTGGTACGGCAACTTATCCTTCAAATTGGTAACAAGTTCTTGCTCTGATACATCGAATTAAAAATGGATAGCGCATTATAGTTTGTCAAGTAAGAAACCAAAACATGCCATAAATATTTAACAGCACCATCTCTCCTGCTCTCCCCCCCCTCCAACGTTTGCTTTCTGACACTGTTTGTCAAAGCAGCAGGAACATGGAAATAGGATTTGCCTTTCCTTGTGAATTGCTGAGCCACAGTAATTATCTGCTTTTGGCACTTCTGACGGCTCAGTGGTGGGCACAGAGCTGCTCAGCCTCGCTCAGGGGTGGATCAACCTGCTGCAAGGGCATCTTCCTGCAGGGATTCGTGGATCTGCTCCACTGGGGCAGTTCCTGAGCAGCCCCGGGTGGCAGCTAAACCCCAGGAAAATGGGGTGTGAGGCAGGGAAGGAGCTCACATCAAGGATAATGTGGCCTTGAGGGGAGCAGCTGGGTTCACTTCAGATCCTGCAGGAACCATAATTATCTTTTTTTCCAGATTGGAGGGTCCAATTCTAGGTTAACCACCTGGGGCAGGCTTCTACTGGTGGGACTGGCAGCATGGATGAGGGAGGGCTGGAGGTGCACGTGAGGAGCCAAACACCCACAAAAAGATGAGTGATAGGAAGATAAGGGAAGATGAGCTGAGGGCACAACTCAGTTTTGACTCAATTCTGTGGCAAATTGCTCCTCATGTGGTGCTCTGCCTGCAGAACAAGTGGTCCCCAGTGGTCACTGGTCACTCAGTGATCTGAGTGACCTCAGGAGGGACCCACCATTCTGGCCACTGCACAAGTGACCCCAGCCCCTGGTCACTCCACACTTTAACACCTTCCTGAGGGACACGTGCCCATGAGAAACTGGTACCAAGGGAGATGAACATACGAGTTGTGGACGCTGCAGTTGTAGAACACGAAGCTGGTGCTGGCAAAGGTCATCCCCGTTTCCTTGGACTTGAGCTGAAGCTGGACAATGTGATGGTCACCTGGGGGAAAAATAGACACATTGAGGATGGGATTGCTTTGTTAGCCCTGCTGGCCAGGCCACCAGCCTGAGCCTGGAGCTGTCACACAGCACCTTGGCTGGGCTGTCCTCAGCAGATGTAAAAAATGTTATAAAATCCTTCTAGAGCCCAGTTCTCCAACAGGTACAGCTCCAGCTCCCATGGGGTGATGCAGTCTGTCTTTGCCACTGGGAATTATTGTGCCTGGGAGCAGAGTCTGGGCTGGAGGATGACAACAGGTCTCATTTCAAAAGTGTGGTGACTGAATCCATCAAGTAGGAAAGCTAAGCCCGAAGAGTGAGTGCATATGTCTGGAATTCAGAGGCCATTAAAATATAATATTGTCCTTAAAGCTGGTCTGTGCTGCTGGTTTCACTGAATGTTCCCAGGAATAAAGGGCATCTGGGCATTGCTGCCACATTCACTCACCCCAAGCTCCATTCCCCTCAGCCTGTGGCTGCAAAGAACCCATCTCAGTGTGAGAGATGTGAAACCCATTGCACTTCCAGAGGAATCCATCCGTTTCTGTAGCAGACCCATCTGCACCTCAACTCCTGCCCACCATTTCCTCATCCTTTTCCCACTGCTCCCAAGATGGGCAGTGAGCTGCTGCCTCTCCCCACAGCACCAAATTCACAATTCAGGGTGAGCATTCAGTGGCTGCAGTAATTGCAATAATTTGGGGGGGAAGTGAACCAGATTTAATTCAAGACTTACCTGGGCGGCCCTTTCCCTGCTATTTATAAAAGGGCACAGAGTGATAGGACATGGGGGAATGGCCTTAGGATGAAGGAGGGCAGATTTAGATTAGATATTAGAAGGAAATTGTTCCCTGCGAGGGTGGGCAGGCCCTGGCACAGGTTGCCCAGAGGAGCTGTGGCTGCCCCTGGATCCCTGGAAGCGTCCATGGCCAGGTTGGACGGGGCCTGGGACTTGGAGCAGCCTGGGACAGTGGGAGCTGTCCCTGCCCATGGCACAGGGTTGGAACAAGATACTCTTTCAGGCCTTTCCAAACTAAACCATCTCATAATTTAATTATTTCCCTCCTCACCTGAAAGATTAATTAATCCATGAGGCCAAAGCAAGCTTGGCAATGGGTCACAACACCCACCTTGAGCACCTCACCCACCTTGGGGCACACACACCCCCCACACTTCCTTGAACACGTCTTGCTGCCAGTGCTCAGCTCTGCTGCCCATCTGCCACATTTAATGACTTCACCAGCACCTTGAGTGTGTTTTTAACCAGGATGTGGGGATTGGCTGGCCCCAGGTGTGACAGCACATCCTTTGGTTCAAATCCAGCCTCTGGCACTGCGGGGAGGACTTGGTCACTGCAGAGGTGCAGAGCAGCAGCTCTGAAGCTGCTACAAGCTGTGGGTGCCCTGAAAGCCACACTGAGGATAAATGTCTCTCTCTTGTCCTGTCTCCACTTTCCAGTGCTATTTTTGTTTGCTGGTTGATGATTGCCTGGCCTGGGACAGATGTCCATACCAAGGAAAGAATTTCTGTCACCTGTCTTGATAGGAAAACATGATTGATAACTCAGTGGGACTTGAAAGTGGTGACAACCTCCTGGGACTGAAGTGGAGGGCACATGCAGCTGTGTGCAGCAGAGGTGATGGTGACAGTTGATGCCACCTCATTTTATGCAGTCTGAGGATCCCCAGGGACAAATTTTAAAGCAAATTTTCACAGAAAGCCAAGGACAAAAATTGTCAGCGTCCTCTCAGTGTCTCACAGGGGACCAGCAGGGTGAAGGTTTTTGTAGTAAGCCCCTGTAAAGAGCCACAGGAGTTCTTAAAATCACCCAGAAAGTTTGTTAGAAAAGGGAAAGATAAAAGTGCAGGAAGTTGTGGATGGGGGAGCATCCTTGGAGACAAGGTACTTTTCTGTACTGCCCCACTTTAGGAGAAGGATCCAGAAGCAAACCTGGAACAGCTGAAGGTGGTAAAGGCCAGGAATTGAGACAGGGAGCTGAGAACACAGACCTAAATCTGGGAGGAGAAGGGTAGAATTACAGACAGGACTGTTCAAGCTGCTACACGGGGTGGGATGTGCTGAGAGCCTGTGCCCTGGGTGTGTAACAGCAGCCTGGCCAGAAGGAGAGGGAACATCCCACATCCGTGCCTTGTCTTTGCTGCCCCCGAGCAAACACCTCGTGTCCCACGGACAAACCCTCTGACATTCACACAGCCCATGCCAGGACGTGCTGCTGTGCAGCTCCAGCAGCCCTCCTGCTCCCAGGGCTTCCCACACCCCAGCCTCAGGCTCTCAGGAGCCAAACCCTGCTTTGAGAGGAAGCAGAGAGGTGCAGGGATGTGGGGTGAGGATGGGAGGGAGAGGGGCAGGCGGAGGAGCTGCGGGATACTCACCATTCTCTGTGATGATCTGGGGCACCTCCTTGGCAGCTGGAGAGATGCACTGGATCTGGCTGCCCACCACCAACCCATCCATCTCCGAGAGGTCCTCGAAGGTGCAGTTGACTCCTGCTGACAGCTCGGGGACGTTGTAGGTCTCCAAGACCAGCTGCAAGCAAAGACCGGGGGGCGAGAGGGAAAAACAGGGAAAAGAGAGAAGAGAGAACACTCAGCCAAACACCAGAGCTGGGGCCAGCAGGAGAGAATTACACTGGAGAGGTCGGCCAAAGAGCCTCTTGCTAGAGACAGCATCCTCCTTCAGCAGAAAGCAGCGACTCGGGAGAGGGACCAGTGAGGAGGGGAGGGCACGAGATGCTGACGCTGACACAGGTGGCAGGTGGCTGTGCAGGGACACCTGTCCCAGTGCTGGCTGGGTCAGTGCAGGGGAGGGAGTGCTCGCTGTCTGTCATGCAGGTGTCAGGTTAGGCGGGGAGTCTTTGGAGCCAGCTGTGGGCCCCGCGGTTTCTGAGGAAGGTGACTGCTACTCACAAGAGGCACTCTGCGGGCTCCAGAGAAACTGGAGCGCTCCAGTCTAACTCTCTACGGCCTGCTCTGCCAGCACCAGCAGGGGGGAGCACTCTGTCCCCACGTTCCTGTGTGAGGAGAGTCTAGTTACAGCCTTCAGTCCACCACAAAAAAAAATCCCCTGTCTCTACGGGCACAGAAACCTCTCCTGCCCATCCCACCGAAGAACCAGCTGGCTCCTCCTGCTGTCCTGGGGTTCCATATGTAAAAAAAAAAAGCTGTGGAGGAGAAATTGCCCATGTTTTTAGAGTTCACAACACCCTCTGGGCACGTGGTCACGGGAAAAGGAATTCCCAGGTTGGTTTCCAGCATGTCCATGCTTTGGAGAAGAACAGTCATGCTGCCAACCTCCCAGACCAACAAAAGTCCTGCCCCATGGCTCTCCATCACTGAGGGTCCTGCCCTACTCCCCAGGTCATGCTTGAACACAGAGGGGCACTCCAGGGGACCCCTAGCACCTGGCACTTGGTGTAAATTCAGTGGTTTTGTGACCAAACCACTCAGCACAGGCACAAATGCAGATACTCTCCACACTTGCCCCCTCCACGAGCCGGCTGAGGCCCCCTCTGAGGTGACAGCCACTGAAAGGGGACACAGGAGCATGCTGAGGTGTTGTTTCTACCAGCACAAAGAGCAGGGGTCAGTCCAGGTGGCAAAGCAGGACAAGAAGAGAATGTGACATAGCGCTCAGTGCACCCTCACATTGTTTTCCTCACTTAGGGAAAGCTGGAGCTGTTTCTCCACACTAAACACCACCAGGGAGAAAGGCTGAGCAGACAGGCCTTGGCCCTGGCTGCCATTAACCCTTTGTGAGAGTAGGATCATGTTTGGGAAAGGAGATTTTTTTTGTCTTGGACGGGGAGTAACAAAAAGCTTTGTTTATTTGGGTGGATTTGGCACTGCTAAATCTGGCACATCATTCTCCCTGCTAGCAATGGAGAAGGGGGATCTGTCCTCCTTCAAAAATCTCCCTCTGGGCATGGCTGGTGCAGGAGAAAGCTGTGCCATGCAGAAGATGCCACTGGTGGGCAGAGCAGTGCTTGGCCACAAACGCCGTGAGCCAGTGCACGCCCTGAGCAGACACAAAGTCCCACATCCCACATGCCTGGGAAAGCAGGGGAAGCATGGAGCCATCCCCCAGCAGGCAGCTCTTCTCAGAGAGCCCAGAGCAGCAGCCCTGGGCTGAAACAGACTCAGGTAAAACTTTCCAAGACCCTGTTAGTGCCCAAAGTTTAAAAGCGTGGCTGACCACACAAACACCTGCTCTGCCTCCGTGGGCACGAACTCCCTGTCACTGACCCTTTGCCACAACTCAGGTGAGGTTTGCTAAGGACACCATCAACCCTCTTTTGTCGCCCTCCTGGTCTGCCTCTGTGGTGCCTGGATGAGTCTCACCACTTTTAGCTGGGACTGGGCTGAGTCTCTCCTCAAAATGCCCCTGCAGATTGTTGGGTGACAGATGATGGCAGCTCCTGATCCCAGCAGCTCTGGGCTGACTCACCCTGGGAGTAACCCAAGAGGTAGAGGTCTCTTACTCTGTTATTGTTTCCAGTGGCCCTGAGCCAGCCAGTCCCCCAGGATTTATTTCAACATGAAAGAGCTCAACAGCTACTGAGAGAATACAGAAAAGAAACCTTGAACTCCCAGAAGAACAAAGAACTTAAGATGTCTCAGATCAGTTTTGTTTGAAGCCTGGGGAAAGTAAAGTCACAGCAAAGTTAAGAGGCTGAAACAAAGCAGCAATGATTGGACATGCAGGCTTTGAAAGGCTGATTTCATTATCCCTGGAGAAATCCAAGCGTGTCACCTGGAAGGTGTCTGGCAGCTGCAACCTGAGTAATTCCATTTAGGCTTTTCAGGGTGTGGGGCTAATGAGCAACTCATCTAGAGATGGAGCTTTCAGGGCCTGGGTTACCAACTGAGCTGCAGCCCAAGTTGGCATGGTCAGAAAGGCAGAGCACAGGTAGTCTGAGAGAAATGGGTGTCTGCCTCCTTCTCGGAGCATGTGGGACCTCAGCACACCTGGTGCCGCTGCCACGCGTCAGGAGGGAAACCACAAACTGGTCAGATCTTCAGCAGAGATTTCCTGCCTCAAGCCCAGGAATGATCAGGATCGTCTGCTGCTCTGCCAGCACTCACTGTGTGGTTTCCTTGGCTACTGACTGAGTAGCTGGAGGCCAGAAAGGTTAAACCTTGTGCTGTGGAAGGTCACAAGAGACAGCAGGAGCCCTGGAAGCTTTGGGTTCCTCTGCACAGCATCCTGACTCTCTGCTCTGCATGCCCAGTGCTGGAACAGCACCGAGTTCCTGGGGGCTTAGAAGGAGATATTTCCATCCAAGGTGATGGGAGCTTGGAGCTCACTGAAATGTCTCATATTATCCTTCACTTGCCTTTCTTCTAGAAAGCAGTTTCTAACCATGAAAACGTCCCTTGGCTAAAGCTATTAATGAATTCCTCTCCCAGGGCAGCACAGAGCGCTTGCAGGACACAGAGTCCCTTCAGACCCGCCCTCACAGGCAAGCAAGACTCTTCCTAACCCATCTCTAGACTTTTAGATAGGGAACAACCAGTGCCAAAATGTTCTCCTGTGGCAAATCCTTCCCTGTGCCAGGAACGTTGTTGGGGAAGTTAACAGAGCCTGGAGAGCCTCTTACTGCCAGTCCTTCCCACTGGTGCTGAATCCCTGGATCTGTCACACCTCACGAGCAGGTCAAACCCAAGGAGAGGGGGACAGGGGTCAGCACTCCTCACCAGAACGTTGTACTGGGAGACGGAGATGTTGTTGGGATGCACGGTGAGGCGGACACACTGCTTCATCTCCGAGGCGAATCTCCGCGGCTCGCTGGAGCGCTCGCACCTCTCCTTCCTCGTGCAGCTGGGAAAACAGGAACAGACAGGGACAGAGTGAGCCAGCAGAGCCAGGCTGGCGGCGTGGGGACAGCTCTGGGACGTGGGAGCAGCAGTTATTGTGGATACACAGTCAGCTCCATGCTCTTTGGGATGGCACAGTGGGAAATCCCACTCGCGCTCTGGCGCGCTCCGGCTCACGGAGTTGTGGAGAGAATCCTGAGCTGGAAGGGACCCAAAAGGATCATGGAGTCCAACTCCTGGCCCTATACAGGACATTCCCAAGAGCCCCACCACGTTAACTCTGGTGCCAGCAGCTGTGGGATTGCTCAAGCAGGCCGAGGAGATGCAAGGGACCTGCAAGAGGAGGGAGGGTGATGTGTGAAAAGCCCATCCCAGCTGCAGAGATTCTCCCCACTCACACAGCAGGTTCGACACAACCTTTCCTTGGCCAAACCCCCAGCCCTTAAAACTGTCCTGTCCAAGGGCTTTGGGACACCTCGGGCAGGGCTGTCCTCACAGAGGAGTTGTGCCCAGCCCGTGGTTTTTGTCCCTCCTGAGAATGCTGCCCGCCTGTGGTGCCTCTGGGTTGCTGGTACCTCACCGCTGGCATGGGGCCATCCCCCCAGGCAGCTGTCCCTGCAGCCTCAGGAGGTTTTCCATCTGGTTTGAAAATGCCTGGCTAGAATGCTAAGGGTTGAATCTTAAAAATTCAGGTGTTCCCAGTAAGTGACAGTTCAGTGAAGGGTGTGGGTGCACACACAAGCCCACAAAGTTCACACCACCCACTAATTGTTGATGTTTTCAGCGCTGTCACTACCCCTCACCTCACCTACGTGGTGCAAACACAACCCAGAAAGGTGGTCTGGTGGCTCTTTGCCCCGTTTCCAGCCAGATTTGCACTTGTTTAACACAAACCACGTCTGGATTTCCCTCCACGTGCGCCGCCAAGGCCATTGCTTCAAGGAAGGTGTCTGCCTGGAAATCCACAGGGTTAATCCAAAAGGACAGCTCCAGCTGCATGCCAATTACCATCTGCCATTAAGTTAATGTTATGGACTTGCACGGGGTGTCTTCAATGGATTTTGTTATTAGCAGTGCTATTACCCCCCATTAAAACCAGCTGTAAAGACTAAGTGTGGATGTTAAATTATTCACCTGCTCCCAGACTTCAGAGTCTCGCCTGTGAGAGAACCTGGGGGCTGCTGGAGCTCCAAGATCACCCCTCAGCATCCCTACTCATCAGAGCCAGAGGCAGCACCCTTGTGCACGGGGATTTGCAGGTGAGGATCCATGGAAACACAAGCCAAAAACCTCAATATATGATTAATCCCAATGTAACAAAGCTTGGGATGGCCTAAATCTTTAGGGCTTGGCTTTTCTCTAGTGACTGACTCCAGACAAAGCGAAAACCCAACTCCAAACTCCAATTTCTCCATCTTTCCGGCAGAGGAAAAGTTTTGTATTTCCAGAGGCAGGGTCCACAGATGGAGATTTTGGCCATTCTCTGCAGACTTTGCAGGTCTGAGAGAGCAAAAGCAGCACTGCAGCTCCTGCTCTCCATTCCCCAGGAGCCCTGATCCCATTAAAGCTCCTCTGGTACTGCCACGTGCTGGATCAGGAATTTTTAACAGGCTCTCTCCAGAGGGTTGGACCAATAGCCCTTTAAATACCCCCAAAACTGCGAGTCTCCTGTGGTGGCACGAAAGCCAAGAGGCAAAATGCTGACCTGAGATTTTCTCAAGCACTTCCATAAAACAAACAGCCACAGCAATCCCAGCAAAGCTCCACAGGGTGTGGGAACTCCTCTCCTGGGAGCAGCTTGGAAAGGAAATATTTTCGGGCTCAGAATCAAACAACACAAGTGCCCAAATTCTTCAAGATGTTCTTTTACCTCCCATTTACTTCCTTCAGCTGCGGCACAACAGAAATACCTGGATTTTCTAAAAATTAAACAGGTGGATACCCAGGCTCAGTTCAAATCTATGGATATGGATTAAGCATCCAGGAATGTGGTTGGTATTCCCAATCCCACCACTGAGCAGGAATATAACAATCCACATCTGACCTTGCTGTTTACAGGTCATGCACATTTAAAACATGGAACTTTTCAGAGCAAAACCTCGCTCTAGGTTGGATTGATGTGCCTTGCAGCCTCAATATCTGCCACAAGGTGAAAATAACATCATGCAAATAATGAATTTATGGAAAACTGAACCAAACTAAGCCTGGGTTTAATATAATGTTAAGGCTGCTGTGTCAGGGTCTCAGGAATTAGGAACTGCCAGACTGAAAGCAGCTTCTGTACTTCCAAATCTGCTCCCTGCACTCACACTGCAGGCTGGACTTTAATTACAGGATCACAAGTTATTATTCCTTTTTTCCACGGTGACCTCAATTCTGCCACTTCCTAACTTTTGACTTTGACTGTCTGACTTTTTCAGTGCAATTCCTCAGTCAGAAAAGCCCTAAATGCCTGTGCCTGGTGCTCGAGTCTGATGGTGGGGGAGCTCTGCTGAGCTGGACCACACCGAGCTGGGCTCTGGGTCAGGGTTCAACCTCTGTGGTCAGCATCAAATTCACCCCAGCTGAGTGACCACAGCTGCTTCAGGAATCAAATCTGAAGGGATGGAGCCACCTGCCAGTGGGTTTGGCAGGTTTGTGCATGCAGAAAGGAGTGGTGGGGGCTCTCCTCCAGAGCCTTTAGCCTGTGGTTTTCCCCATCTCCTCTCCCATGACCACCTTTTCCAGCCTGAGCAGGAGCATCCTGTGGGTGCACACATCACCCAAGGTGTCTGCAACTGAGGTCCTCCAGAGGCAAAACGTTGTGGGTTTTCCTGGGATGGATTCCCCTGAAGAAAGGAAGGTTTAGGTTGGATATTATAAAGAAATTCTTTACTCAGAGGGTGGGCAGGCCCTGGCACAGGATGTCCAGAGCAGCTGTGGCTGCCCCTGGATCCCTGGCAGTGTCCAAGGCCAGGCTGGACATTGGGGCTTGGAGCAGC
Organism: Rhipidura dahli; assembly: GCA_013399225.1. Classification (NCBI taxonomy): domain Eukaryota; kingdom Metazoa; phylum Chordata; class Aves; order Passeriformes; family Rhipiduridae; genus Rhipidura; species Rhipidura dahli. The sequence continues at coordinate 64,451 of VXAC01007566.1, read as the reverse complement.
CTGGGACAGTGGGAGGTGTCCCTGCCCGTGGCAGGGGCTGACACTGGATGGTCTTTAAGATCCCTTCCAACCCAAATCCTTCTGTGATCCTACAGTTCAGGTGAGCAGAAAAAGATACCTGACACACAGAAACCTTCTCCCTCCACCCTTCCTCTGCACTGCCAAAAACATTCTGCCCTCCCCAAAGAGAGGAAGAAACAGCAGAGAAAATTGTTCCAGCATGTGCAGAGGGAAGTGTTTCCCTCCAGCAGCAGTCTCAAAGCCTTGGGTGGTGGAGGCTGAGATGCAGAAACAAAAGTGACAGAGGATCTGGCCCACAGAAGGCGTCTGCCCAGAGGGGACAGTGCAGCCCCAAAAATCAGTTCAGCAAACTGTAAATAGAGGTAAATAAGACTTTTAATGAATTATTACTTCCAGACACAAGTTCCTGCCTCATAAAAGTGGTTGCCTGGAAGGCAGCTGCTGGACTGAGGGAGAGATAATGAAATATCCCGACCTCAACTCATCGCTTCTGTTGTCTCTGGTGAGACTCAGTGTCTACTTTGGGCCCTGGGAGCTCCTGTGACTCTCACCTGGTATGCTTATTATGGTTTATACAGAAAAAAAAAACCCCACCCTTTTACTGCCAAATGTGCTTTAATAAAATCTCTGCACCTCCAACATTCTGAGCGTGTCCATATGCCGGGATCACTTCCTGCTGCCACATTCCCTAATTCCCTGCTAGTCACACCATAATTAGATGATGTGCAGCTCCCACCCAGTGGCACCACCTTCCACTTCAGGCACCTAAAAGAGCATCTCCCACCCCCGAAACTTGTTTGGATTTCAGTGCAGACCTGACACTTCTCTGGATGTCTTTAACAGCAGCTGCTTTTTCATTATCAGCTGTGCCTTTCACAGCTCAGAGTGTCCTGCTTTGTCCAAAACCATTAGCACGAACACTGAGGAGCTGCTCCCACCACTGAACCACGGGGAAAGTTATTTCCTCCCCATCTCCCACCAAGAATAAACACTGCTGGTGCTCACCCTCTGCTCACCAGCCACCAACCAATTATTTTAATAATGTTAAATTAAGACTTTTCCGCCTCTCCTGTGTCTCTCCTCCAAGAATCTCAGAGGGCTTTGCCTGCAGCTAATTAAACTTCAGGATACCTCCATGAGGTTGGAAATAGCAGGCAGAGATGGGAAAGTGAGGCACTGAGGGCAGGGCAAAGCCCAGGTCTCCTGAGGGTGAGGTGGAGAGCCTGGTTTGGGATGCAGGAGATCGAGGTTAAATCCCTAAATCAGGGACCCAAATTTGGGGCCAGGCTGCAGAGGGGCCAGGCTGTTCCACCTCTGGAGGGATGGGAAGGGTTCTTCTGCCTTGCTCAAACCAAGCTCAGACTCTCAGTGAGGACACATCTCCATCATCCTGTTGTAGACAGAAAACCCCAAACCACCACCCTACACACACAACCCCCTCCCCAGCCCCTCAGAAAATGACTTTTATGTTTCCTCCGACTGAGCCTTGCTTGCTCATAACCATAACTGTTGAAAAAGGAGAAGATTTGGATTCTCTTTTATTTTTCCCCCCTGATTTCCCAAGAAGCAGACTAAAATATCCAACTTTTTGAATGTGAGACCCAAAAAAGTCAGTTTTCTGGCAATGGAAAAGGTCTTATCTGCAATTCTGTTAATTAATAACTAATTTCAAGACAAAAGAGTGGTGATTGGATCTGATCAGAAATTGCTACTCAGAACAGAGCATTTGGGGGCTTTTTACAAGTGGCAATTAGCACACGATGCAATTTCTTTTTTATTCAGGGGAAAAAAAAAACATTAAAATTTTTTTAATTCCCCAAAATAAATTCTAAGGAAATTAATCCTTTTTGGAGAAGCCTCACCATTTGATGCACAGCAATTCTTTTTATTCAGGGGAAAAAATGCCATTAAAAAAATTTAATTCCCAGAAAAAAGTTCCAAATAAATTAATCTTTTGTGAAGAAGCCCCAGCCTTTGATGCACAGCAGTTTTCTTTTGACTCTGGGTGCTCAGGTGGGTTCTCAGAGAAGGAGAGGGACATGAAAAATCTGTGTTTGATGGCAAAGCTCAGAGACAGCTCAATGGTTTGGGTCATCTTAGCAACCCCAAATGACACCTTTCCACCACCTCCAAACAGGTAATTTGCTGGAATCGCTCTTTTGAGAAAGGTTTTGACATTTCAGCTTTCCTTTCAGATTCCAAACTGTGACATTTCCCTCAGGGGGTGAATCCTCTCACCCTCTGACAGAACCATTCCAGCCCCCCTTTCCTCACACCTTCCCTCCAGTGCTGAGGGTGGCAATCAGGGCACCCCCAGTCACACCAGCAAGGAGGGGGCACCAGGGCAGGGTGGGATATTTTGGTGGGATACAGGTTTCATGTTGGAATCCCCATTTCCGTTCCCAATCTGCTCATTCCTAAGAGTTTTGTGGTGTAGGGTCGCTCACACTGGGGTCCTCCACTTGTGCAAGAAGGAGATGCTGCCCTGTCCCAACCCTCACCTCTTCCCAGTGGTGTGTTTTCAGCTTGGGCACAGTTCCCACTCTTTTTTTCACCTCTCTTTAGTTTTTTTCCCCTTAAAATTCAGCCTGTTCCTTTCTCTTCTCCTCAGATTTTCCATCTGTCTCCCTCACACACATCACCACCTCCATTGGTCTCCTTTCCAGGTATGTTGGATAGATACATCCAAGATGAAAATTCAGGAGGAGGCTAAGAGAAGATGCAGGGAAACTTTCAGGGAAATGTGATTTGGGTCTCAGTTTGAAAACCTTGAGTAGCCCAGGTGGTCCCATCTATCCTGGATCAAGACAGAGCAAGAGACAATGATTCTCCATTTCTGCCATTTCTTCACCTCCAAGGGAAAATCTGAGAATTCCCAGCCAGAGCCCATGGCAAGGCAGGCTGTACCTGCAGGGACTGGAAAGAGTCAAACTGAACAAACAGAACAAATCAAATTGGGAATCTGAAATTGAACAGGGAGTCCAGGCATGGCCTGGTAGCAGCTCTCCTTGCCCCGAGGGGAAGGGTGACTTGGGGATGTCCCATCCCTGGAAGTGTCCAAGGCCAGGTTGGACGGGGCTTGGAGCAACCTGGGACAGTGGAAGGTGTCCCTGGCCATGGCAGGGGGTGGCACTGGATGGGCTTAAAGATCCCTTCCAACCCAAATCATTCAGGGATTCTGCAATTCCTAGAATGAATTGCATAATGAATAATAATCAATAACAGAAATAATGGCTGTTGGTCAAATCCTTGCTCTTGTAACAGAATTTTTGTCCTGGACAAAGCTGGAGCAGACACAGTGCCTGGGAGGTGACAGGGACATTTCTGGCATCACTGCAGCCCTTGGGTTTCCCTCTCTCTCCACAGAGCCCCAGCTTCTGGCAGAGGGTCCCGTTCCCCGAACAGGCACGGGCTGATATCCCACAGGACCATCCGAGCACCCTCCCAGCATCAGGCAGGAGCCCCTGTCCCCGCTCCGCGGCGGGAGGGGATGTGTTCCCGTGAAGAACAGGCAGGTCTGAGGTGCCTTTTGGAAGGCGATCAGCAGAGGGAGCTCGGCGGAAGCCAAGTGCAAACCCTCCGGATGGCATCTTCAGCCAGGATTGGGGACAGGAATCTGGGAGAGGGATGGCAGGACAGGGATGCTTGGCTCCGGGAGGCTCTGGAGATGCTCTGGAGATCCGAGTTCTCTGCCTCAGTCTCGAGAGTCCGGTCCCTCCTTCAGGGTGCGATGTGGTGACAGCTTCGTTCCTTACTGGGGAAAAGTTTTTTTGATTTCCCAGCCGGAAAGAAGGGTGAGACAAGAACAGGGTAATTAAAGGCATCTGGGGATGGATTTAGAGGTTCGTTTTAGCCCAAGTCTGACCAACGTGCAGAGCCAGCTTTGCATCTCTGGAGGTGTCTTCATCACCTCAGGGAACAAGGCGGGGGAAGGAGGGAGCAGCTGAAATTTGCCTTTCCCTCTGCTGGAGCCAAAGCAATTTTCTGGCTGGAGCCAGGAAAAGGGAGGAGATTCAGCCCCACTCGCATGTAAAGTTTAAGGTCAGTTTTAGCAATGTTTTGACATTTCCAGGTTCCCTGGGCGTCCTGTGAACAGGAATGCCATAAATGTCGAGACGCAGACATAACTGACCTTAAACTTTACATGGCCATGTGGTGAATACCCCACTCCCTCCCTGCCCTCTCCATTTGGCCTCCAGGCTGCCCAGGGCATGGCTGAAATTTAGTTCTCCCTGGCATCAAGGGGTTACATTTTACCAACTGCCCAGAATATTCCATTTTGGACAGAAAAGTGACAAATTTGAGCTGGGATAATGCACAGGATTATTCCTGGGAAACTTGTCCTGGTAGTGAGGAGCTTTCTCAGCAGGTTCATGAGTGTCTGAGGAAGGAGTTGGATCGTTGTTTTTGTCTTTGGCTCTAACCACAAACACGCTCAACTCCCCAAAAAGCTGCTGTTCGGGCATCAGAGATCAGCTGAACAAAGTGGGAAAGAGCCCCTGGGGGAAGTAGAAGCTGTGGGATTTTTAATGGGTGGTATTTGGGCACCAAGACATCTGTGGATTCTTCCAAGGAAACATGGCAGAAGTAACTCAAAAAAGCTGAAATCCACTCTTTGGAGCTTTGCATCTCCCCAGGGCAATCTTTAAGGGACCACAAGGCAGAAAAAGTTTCAGACCACCATCCAAAGCTCGCCCCTGCCCCTCCTCTACTCAGTGTCCCAGCGGGGCAGCCCTGGGGTTAAAGACCAGAACTCCAGCCTTGTCCTCGGGCTGCAGTTTGGGGAGGGAAACGCTGCCGTGCCAAAGCCGCCTCTTCCCGCACGCCTCCAGCCCGGCCCCGCCGCCCCTGTCACTCGGCCAAACGGAGTGAGGCTGCTAATTGCTCTGCCCGCTAATCTATTCTAATGCATGGTAATAGAAGCCGAGTTTCTGCCCTGATAACTCCTCCGGCTTACGCTGCAGAACCGCAATCCCCCCGCCCGCCCCTTATCTCTGTCCCCAGGTGGGCTCCTCCCTCCATGCCAGCAATTGTGCGAGCCCACCCCCGGAGCCCCACGGGGCGTGGGTGCAAGGGATTTACTCCTCCACCTCCCGCCCTACAAAGCCAAGCGCTCCACCAGCACCATCCCTCCTCCCCCCTGCTCTTGGGGAGGGGGTGGATTTCACGCCCCTTCTCCTTTCCCCAAACCCCCCTCCCCAAGTTTCCAGAGCTGCGGATTGTCTTGGACCTGCTAATGTTGCCTGGGGGAGGCTGGGTTAGTGCATCGCATGCAACCTGCTCCGGAGCCCCGGGGCTGAACAAAGGTTCAGAGGTGGCTCCAAGGACCACCCCAGCTCTCGCATGGCCGGGGTGCAGCCAGGGACGAGAGATTCGAGCGATTCGAGGTGTGTGTGCCTCCGGCTGAACATCCCTGCCGTGCGCTCGGGTGGCTCGCTCGAGCGGGAGCATTTCACATGCAAATCCCTGGAAACTTGGAGCCTTTGTCCAATGAAGAACTGGAAATGGTTGGCGGGCACGGGGTGGGGGAGCAGGGTGTGGGAATGAGGGAGGGGGTCTGCGGAAGGTGATGTTGAAATCCGCTCCTCAGCTGGTTGTCAGGGAAAGGCGGAGCTCCTCCGTGAATCGCAGGATCGGGGACTCTTGGAAAGGCTCGGGTTGGAAGGGACATTAAAGATCATCCAGTGCCACCCCTGCCATGGGCAGGGACACCTCCCACTGTCTCAGGTTGCTCCAAGCCTCACCCAAGCTTGGACATTTCCAGGGATCCAGTGGCAGCCACAGCTCCTCCGGGCACCCTGTGCCAGAGCCTCCCCACCCTCTGAGCCAAGAATTCCTTCCTAAAATCCAATCCTGAATCGTTCCCCGCTGTAGAAGCAGCCTGAAAACAGCCAGCACTTGTGTTTGACATCTGGGAGGATGGGGGTCTCCTGCCTCCATCCACTGACCCTTTCCAACCTGCTGCAAGGGTCAAAGACACAAGGAAAGGACATCTCTGAAGCTGCAGGGTCTCTGCTTTGCTGCCCCTTCAATCACAGCCCTCCAGGTCCTTTTGCTGCTGAACTTCTCCGGCACAACACGAGCCCGGTGGCTCAAAGCAGGAGCAGAATCTCAGAGCACAAAAATCACAAGCAGGAGGCAGAACCCGAGCCAAAGGCATGAGAACTGCAGTCAGTCCACGGCACTGAGGTGGTCCACAAGAAAGGAATCACAGGAATCCACCTGGAATCTCTTTTGCCATCTGCCCATGAAAGGCTGAGCTTCAAATGAAGATGGAAAAACCCCTGAAGGCTCCGCTGAAGGCTACCTGAGTAATACAAGCTCCTGTCTCTGAGGAGGCAGCAAAATAACTTTCCCCACACTGAATTCACTTAGGGTCATTTTAAAGAAAATTAAAAGAAGAAGAAAGCGAGAGAAAGGGAACGAGGTTGCTAGATAAGGCAAGTAATTAATGAACAAAATTACTTTTCCCAGAGAGCATCCTATCATGGTGCTTCCTATTCATGCTAATAATATTTGTGAGTGTCTTCCCCAGAACCCGGGTGGATAACACCTACACTCTCCCATGCTCCTGCATGCTCTCCTCTGCAAGGGCTGATGCAAATAATCTGTTCAAAGGAGCTGAAGTTCTGTGTTCATGGCCTGATTCAGAACATCATCCCCCAATTCTTCATGGGAGCTTCTCTCGAGTAACTCCAAGGAAATTAATTTGGTGTTTTCCCTGCCACCAGGGTCCAAATGCCAAATATCTGTTGGTGAAGATGAAGGCAGGTGCCATCGCCTTCAGAAAGGAAAAATTTGGGGTGTGCTGCTCAGAGATTGGGGCTGATCAGTGGTCCTGAGGTTCCTCAGGAATCACTGCCAAGATTGCTGTGAGACCTGGAAGTCCTGTGGAAAGGGTGGGAGGGTTTGGTGCCACTTCAGCCTTGTCTCTTAAAAGGCAAACGAGGATCTGTGTTCAAGGAGGTTTTCCAGAGGTCGGGGAGCCATGGGAAGCGTGCTGTAAGGAGCTCCCACTTGCACAGACACTGAACTCCTGCCAGGCTCAGCCAGCACCTCCTCCAACTGCTTTTTGCTGTCAGCATCTGCTGTCCTGCCTTGGGGGAGCACAGCAAGAAGAGAGAAAACATTCCCACAGGACAGACTGATCGGGCCTGAACACTTTTCATCCAAATTTCCCACCCCTGAGAACCCCTTGGAGCAGTTTTACCCAGAAAGGTGCAGGGCAGTGGGGATCCCACAGAGTTTCTAAAACCAAACTCTCCCAATGCACTGCTCTTTTTGACTTTCATCAATATCTTTATTTTCACACCACTGATAAGCTCCTTGCCTCCTCCTCCTCATCCATCCATCCATCCCTCTGCCCATGTCCCCTAGCAGAGCCAACATTGAGGGGTGCTGTAATTCCGGAATTTCCTCCTGACAGAGACAATTCCTCCCTCCAGACCCAAATTTTTTATGCAGGAGCACAATTAGCAGCCAGAAAAGCCACAGGATAGCACAGAGAGAGTTACATCGAGTCATTAGCACACACACCTGGCAAGGGAGTCTCCAGCAGCTCCATGGCTCTGGTGGGAGAGGAGACTGTGCAGAGAATTCAGCCAGAGAATTCAGCCTCACTGGGGAAAAAAAAAGCTGAGGAACCTCTCAGCCCAGGCTTGGCTCTCCCTGTGAGGTGTGGAATCAGTAGGATGGGGTTTGCTGCCTGGACAAGGTACCCTTGCAGCTCCACCAACCCCACTCAGACCATGCCTGAAGCTCTGGATCCATCCCTAAGCTATTTGTTTCCTGGGAGCAAGGAAAAAGCCTGGGCTGAGCTGGATGCACAGCCTTCAATAGGTGAGCAGTCTGAGGGATCAGAAATAAAGGAGAAGCTGTGTTTCCATGGCAGTTCTCAGACCCTCACATGACTGATGCACAGGCTTTGGATGAGAGCTGAAGCGGCCCAGCTACTGAAATCTCCATTTCACCCCAACTCTGACAAAAACAACAAGAAAACTTCTGACTTGCACAGCTCAGCTCCTTCTAGGAAAGGGAATCTGGGGGACAGAGCAACAAGAGGAAAAGTAGAGCAACTGGGATTTTAATTTTAGTCTCACTGCCTTTCTCTGCCCAAGCTTGTTCCAACCAAAAAGTCAGGGAACAAGCTGAGTTTCTCTCTTCCTAAGCCTCCTCTCAAGCTGGCTCTGCAGAGAGGTTTGGAGTGGAAGAGCAGAGGGAGGATCCATCCAGAGCTAAGCCATAAGAAATGGAAGGACTAGGACTTCAGAACACCTTAAAAACTATCCTGGCTTCATCCCTCTGGTAATTTAAACATACAGCCAATGGAAATAATAATAATAATAATAATAATAATAATAATAATAATAATAATAATAATAATAATAATAATAATACTTGTTATTATTACTACTACTATTACTATTTTCTTTATTTTATTATTTATTAATGTTATTTGTTAATATAATTTATTAATATTATGTATTAATATTGTTTATTTTATTTTCATTCTTATTATTAACTTAGGGCTTATTCTCCTAACACAATCGGGTCTGGCACACCCCACCTCGAGCCATGAGGCTCTGGGAAGCACTCCCTGACCTGGGGCTACACCAGGAATCCCAGCTCACGCTCCAGCTGCAAGGAAAACGCTGTCAGCAGGTGATGTATGGATTTCCCCTCACCCGTGCGTGGCTGGAAGGCGTGGGTTAAGCTCTGAGAAATCGCCCTGGTGCTGGGGATGACCTCCAGCAGGCTGGGCTGTCGGATGCAAGGCGCTGGAGCCATCCATTACACATTCCAGGTGTCCATCTCCCAGGCTCATTTCCTAGCTCCCTGCCCTTTAAAAGCATGGAATTTCTGGACACAGCTTGCGTGGGGCTGCTCCCCGGGGATGTCTGGGAATGCTGGGTGAGCCAGACAGCCAGGCTGCACTGCGGGATGTGATGGGAATGGCCACAGGATGAGGTTATTCCTTCTGGCTGTGGCAGCAGAGACCCAGAGTGGGTAGGTGGCTGGAAAAGGCTGGGAATGCAGAAGGAGGTAGGAATTCAAGTACAGCTTCATGATGTTGTCCCTCATCTACCTCTACAGGATATCTCCCAGCATGATAATTTGGGATGGAGAGTGCTCTGGGTTACAAGAGATGTATTTAAGTATTCAATCACCACCAGCTGTGGGCCATTGGCTATTATCACCTGCTAACGACCCACCCCTGATAACAGACAATGGGCCATCAAGAAACCACCACATGACTCATGGACTTATCTCATCCTATTGTGAGATGCTCCACCCAGGAGTAGGGAGCCGGGCATTCCCACCTGGATATAACTCACGCTTAGAACTGCCTGGCCTCAGCCCCGTCTGCTGGGTGACCAGAGGACAAGAGACACCACAGACCTTCAGCTGGAGACCAGACCTTCCATCGGATCATTGCTTCCACTGAACCACCTCATCTGGACTGCTGTGACCACCCTAACAGGGTGTCAGGTTGTATCTGACTTTGTCAGTGGGTTTTTCTTTTATATTATTTCACTTATTTCTAATTTTTTCTATTAATTTCAGTCCTGACTTGTGATCTCTCACGGGTTTGTTTTAAAACCACTACAGACAGAAGTCCAACTACGCACCTAAAGAGAAAAAATATCCTGCTTGAAGTCCTTCAGGATCAACATCCAGTCCAGAATCCTGGATTCATACTAGCCATCTTATAGATTGGTGAGAGAACTCAGATTTTAGTTGCATCTCCCGGTTTTTAGCCTCTCCTTCCAGGTAATAAGTGATAGGACAAGAAGAAATGGCTTCAAGATGCTCCAGGGGAGGTTCAGGTTGGATATTAGGAAAAGTCTCTTCAGTGAAAGAGGGGTTAAGCACTGGAAAAGGCTTCCCAAGAAAGTGGTGGAGTCACCATCCTTGGAAATGTTTAAAAAATGAGTGGACGTGGCACTTGGGTCTTTGGTTTAGTGGGCAGGGGGATATTAAGTCAAAGTTTGGATTTGATGATCTTTGAGGTCTTCCCAACACAACACCTCTGTGATTCTGGGATGTCCCAGCCCTGGGGAAGGCTTTTCTCACACGCTGCAGAAGTGTCCTTGGTAGATGGGCAGATCCAGGAGACAAAGGGTGCTCGATGCAGGCTCTGCCCCATTCCCTGCCCCTTCTCCTGCATATCCATCCCTCCAGCCCGGGGTGTTCGGTGTCCCTGGAGCCCAGGTGCTGTGCAGGAGGTGAAGGTGTTATTATTCAAGCCACTGGTTCCAATGAGATTATCCAGCCTAATGGAGCAGCTTGCGTGGACCTCGTCTAAGCCTGAATTTTCACTGTCAGAGGATCCCCAGTCAAGTGGAAAATTAGAAGGAGAAGGGAAGAGGGGGTTGTGGAGGGGAAAAGGGAGGGGATGATTAAGTCCTCTAGAAATTAATTCATAACTAGAGAAATGGAAATAATAACTCCCCAAGCCAATGGACAATCCCCAGCAAACACATTTCAATTTGGAAGCCGGTGCATCATTTGCTGTCTGGCTCCTGCTGCTTCACTGATTTAATTTTCCACCCAAGGTGTTGACTTTGTCCTGGGATTGTGGCTCCCACCAAGGCTCAAGAAGCTCAGAGCCCCCTCACTACCCCTGGCTGCCCAACCTGCAATGCCTGGTGTTGGGCAAGTCCGGTGGGGGGCTGGCTCAAAGGGAAAGACCTCACTTTTTATTAGTCTTTGGGTCTGGTCAGGTTTGTTTTGGGTTATTTTTCCCACAGGAATGGGAAAAAAATTGATCCCAGTATCCAACAGGTTTAGAAGCTCTTGTGCAAAGCACACTAAGGCTTGGTGGAGCTCACAGACAGCACCAGCCTGTTCCAACCTGACAGCAAAATGTCCATGTCCCTCTGGTGGACTGTGATCCCACACACTGTCCAAGGGAGTTTTACCCTCTGGTTAAAGCCTCTGGACAGTCAAAGCTGTTGGGTGAGGCAGCTTCTAAGCACAGTTGGATATTTAATTCCCAGCCAGCATGACTTTATTGAACAGCAGTGATATTACAGCAGATCTGTCCTCCACTGTCAGAGATATCCCAGCACAGGTTCATTAATGGTTTCTTATGATCTGAATCCCCAAAATCACATCCTCAGCCACGAAAAGCCAGTTCTCTTTCCCAAAATCTGTGTGTACCTCAGAAATGGCAGAATACCAATGCAGAGCTTTTGGTCACAATCTGATCTAACAGGAGCCAGATGATCTTTGAGGTTCCTTCCATCCCAAACCATTCCAGGACTTTATGAGTCTATGCCAGTGATGCCTTGAGAGGCCTCCTGGAAGCAGAGCCCAGACAGGAGTGAGGGAATAAAGGTGGGGATTTCTTGGAAAGGCCTCCAAAGGTACCCCTGGGGAGCCAGAGGTGCTGCCCAGATGGGCCCCGAGATGGACCCTGAGAGGCCACGAGTTCTTCCCACTTTTCTAGCTTTGGTTCATTTGCATCTCAGGGTTGATTCTCCAATGAAAGCTGCAGTTAATGCTGGAATTGCCCTCAGCTTGCCCCCCTCAGAGGCTCTTTGGTTTGTACTTTTTGGGCCCAGTTTGGGCTGGGTGTCCTTGGAGAGCAGCCCCGGAGAGGCTTTGTTGTGTGTGCCCAGCACAGAGAGCAGCACTGAACAGGGAACAGGCAACTCCAGAGTTCCACACTGGGCACTGCAGGGCTGGAAAAATAGAAAAGTTCAAACCTGAGGCATCCCCACGACTGTGGGTTCAGCTGAATACCCACATGGAATTGGTACATCAGGCTGAGGCAGGGACAGAGGATCTCCAGCTGACCCTTCCATCCCAGCAGTTTCTGAGCTCAGAGACCTTCTCAGCCCGGCTGTGTTTGCCCCGAGAAGGCCTCAAAATGGGGCTGCAGAGAGTTAACAATTGTTTACCTGATTCCCCAGTGCAGTTCTGTGAAATGTTACTGCTTCCCAGAGGCACAAAATATAATTTTGCCTTAAAGGTTAATAGTATTCGACTCACTGAGGGAAGAAAGGAGTGCTCAGGAACCTTTCATTCGGATCCCAGACTGCTGCACTTCAGGTGGTACCCAGGGCTCTGGTCATCGAGGGGAGTTGGCCTCTCCTGGCCAAACCCTGCTCTCCCTTTCCTCCTGCTCTTTGGCAAGAATGACTTCTTTCCAGGAATTCAGAAGTTCCCAGCACTGGATTTAAATTTAAGGCACTGCTCCTGAGCTCAGGCAAGAGTCAGCCCCTTACTCATGAAATGCAAGAGATATCTCTGTGCTTTGTGGGGATTTATAAACCCTGTTAATAATAAATTCAACAAAGGGGAAAAAAAGCCCAATCCTTGTGGCAGGGAGAAAGCTGAGTCCTCACATGCAGAAGGAAGAGCTGCCCTGTGCCAGCCCAGCCCTTGCTGGGTCACTGCCCCTCTCCAAGCACACCCTCAGTAGAATTTGGGGACACAGCTGCAGGTCAGAGAGGATGCTGCACCCACAGCTGCCAGGAGACTGGGAAGATGCTTCCATGAGGAAGCTTAATGGGCTTTAAGCCTCTCCCAGAAGAAAAGGATGCTGGAAAACAAAGCTGCTCCCAGCTTGTGTGTAACCACGCCAGGTGCTGTGGGCCACTTGCTCCCTGAAGCCACAGAGGCTTTAGCTCAGCTCCAGAGTGTGTGAGCACAGAGTGTCTCACCAGGCAGAGGCTGTCTTTTGGGCTGTGACTGGCATCTCATGGTGTCTGTTGCCTCTGAAGGCTGTACCAGGGTGGTTGTGGTGGTCCCTGGCTGGATCAGGCTCTGCCTGCTCGCATTCAGCCCTCCCAAGCTGCCTCTGCACCCACATCCTGAGGGATGGCAGGCTCCTGGTGGGTGTCTCCTGATATTTTCTCCCAAACACAGGTCAGCTGTGGGAACACCAGGCTGCCCTGGATGGATCCAGGATTGTATTTAAAGGCCAGTGTGTGAGTCTGAGGCTCACAGACCTTCTGCTCCAGCCTTGCTCCTGTTCTCTGCTTCCTGCTGCCTCCCGAAGCCCTGCTCTGGGCTTGGGTCACTCATGGAACAGGCTGGCAGTCACCCTTTGCCCAGCTGGGAGCCATGGACACAAAAACAGAATAACCACTGGGTCAAATTTAAACTGCAGGGCTCTCCCCAAGCTCCATGAGCCTCCCAACAGATCCATTGCCTCCCCCAGCAGCTCAGGAGAGGATGTGAGCCACCAAAGGCAGCAGCAAGTTAATCCTTGTGCTGGATAAACCAGTCAATAATATGCAGGACATTTCCTATTAACCACCACACATCCAGACAATTACTCTGATTGATTCCAATCAGGTTTTACACCGGGCTTTATCCATCAGCACAAAGCTTCACTGCCTGTTAATATCATGGGAAAAACCATTCCTAATGGAGGCTGCCAAACTACAGCATCAGCATTAAGCAGCCACAAGAACTGATGAAGCAAACACAGCCTTGGGATGGCTGGGGCTCTGCAATCTGCATGGAAAGTGCAGTAAAAAATCTATTGAAGCATCCACACAACAGCAATAACTCTCCCTGTGCTCCAGAATGGATTTGTGTTCCAATGGGAAGGAGTGGAGAGATCCCTGGAGATGTTTCCTACAATCAGGATTATTACACGTGTGTGATGGTGGAGGGATGGATGGATGGATGGATGGATGGATGGATGGATGGATGGATGGATGGGCTAACAGAAGATCTGGTTCATTCCCTGCTGCCTTTTAGCTGGGTCTGGGAACCTTCCCCTCTGTCCATTCCAGAAGAAATAATCTTATCTTTGTGTTTGCTCTTTCTAACACCTTTGCAGCAGGCTCAGTGACCAAAAGGAGGGTGCTGAATGTAAGAAACAGAGATATCTACAAACTTTTGAGACACTAATCAACTATTACTTTCTCAAGGTGGGGATGAGAATTATTTTTGTCCCCCTTGCCCTGGTGCCAAAAAGTCTCTGTGGAGAAGAGGATAAGGTGCACAAGGAGGATGCTCTGCCTCGAATTGTTCAACCTTGAACTGCTGCTGCCAGAAGCAGCCTAAAATCATAAAATCACAGAATATCCTGAGTTGGAAGGGACCCTTGAGGATCATTGAGTCCAAAAGAAAAGTCCCCATGGGACACCCTGCAGGGTGAGAGCAATAGGACCTTCCTCCAAAGAGAGAAGGTGGCCAAACCATCCCAAAACCACACTGAACACACCAGAGCCTTTCAACCCCAAAAAATACAGCCGTAAAATCACTCCACAAAATCAGCAAATCAGTGGCACACTAAGTCCAGCCCAATAGTTCTGCCTGTGGCAGCTCCATGGGCCCCTCACAGTTATTCACCCCAAAAATCTGAACTTGGCACCCACGTCCCAAACCACTCCCTCTGCTCCGCGCGTTTTCCAGGCATCTCCTGCGGGATGTTTTCCAGCCCCCTCCTGGATGTCTTATTGATGTGTTGCTGCCTCTTTATTAGGAAAAGTACTCCAGGAGCAAAGGAATGCCCATGTCAGGGATTTCCCTGGCGGCAGTCTCAGGTGACAGGTTGTTGTTGTTGCCAGTTCACTTCCAACAAGCTGCTCTGCAGAATCCCTGTCCCACACTGGTGTCCCCTCCCCACAGCTCGTAATTGTTCACCTCCAGCATGTGGATTTAGCTGTTTTGGCCATAATGATGAGATGTTCCTCAGCCTGCTGTTAAATAGGAGTTTTTTCAGGCTCAGGGGTAGTAGATGGGGAGTTGTCCTTGCTCATCCCACAGCTGAATGGGTGCCAGTATGGATTAAAATCTTTCCAGCACTACATCTTGTATTTTCAGTTCACCAGCACTAAGTTAGCAGCACTAAACCCCCAGTAGATGTTTGTGATCACCTTTACACACTGTCCTCCCCCAACATCAGCTTTCTGGTTACTTTTTTCCCTGACTTGATCAGTTTTCTCCCTTTTTTTTTCTTTCTTACCCTGCAGGAGAAACACCCAACACTTCCAAAGTGCTATCAATATCACAACATACTTTTGACCAAAGCCCTGGGTTATTTTATCAGATGTTGAGGAGAAAAAGGAATGGCAAACAGCCCAGAACACTGATCAGAAAACCTGGTTCAGCTTATTAATTTAACACCTGGCATTGGCTGCCTTGTGCAGCAAGGTCCAGAATATGGATTCCAAATAATTAGAGGAAGGTCAGGGGCAGGTACAGACCTTCTGCCTGTGCTGAAGCAGCCAGCTCAGGCACAGCAGGTGGGAGATGCTGACCTCAGATTTATGTGGGGGCCTCATTTCTAGTCAGTGATTCAATATCTAATTAAAGCATGTGCAGCACCCATGGAGCAATTTGTTGGAGCTGCTCTGAGGAAGCATCAATCGGACCAGAACTTTGTGAGAAACAAAACCCTATTCCCACCCAGGAATGTTCCATTCTCTGGTCTCAAACAGCCCCTGAGGTACAAATTTTATTTCTTGTGTTTCTATAATAACCTTGAATTTTCCCCTCTGATTTCATGGGTGTTTAAAGGAAAGAATTAGAGACTTCTGCTCATGGCCTTGCCAAGGAGGACAGGGATGAACTGGAATGCTCAGCCAGGCCCAGGCAGCCCTGATTCCTTCCCTAGGTTCAAGACACACAATTCAGAGGAGAAATCCTTACATCTGAGCAGTGACAGTGCCTGTTTGCCTGGGTGGAGGCAGGAGAGACACTCAGAGAGCTTTAAAGATATTTAATCACTTCATTCCTCTGGAGTAAGGATGGTGATGCATCCTGAGAAACACACTCTTCCACAGAAGGAGATTTAGTGCTACTGCTTGGAGGGTCCATGGGATGCTGGGTGACTCAGGTGGTCTGTGACTATTTCCATCCTGCTGCCAGGTTGGTTTTCTTTCCTTGCAACTTCCCTCCATCCCCTCAAACACAGCTCAGTCCCAATTTGTGCTTCCTTTATAGATTCCTTTCCTTACTTTCCCCCCTCAGATCTTATGTAATCACCACGTGCAAGGAAAGGGGATCCTCAGCACCAAGGAGTCAGTGTCTGGAGGTAGCTGGGAAACAGGAGCCAGCAGAAGCAGCAGCAGCAGCAAGTCAGATCCCTCTCTGGCACAAGAAACTTCTCCTGTTAAAAGAAACTTTTCCTTTATTCACATTCTGACCAGAATTGATGTCACCAGCTCATCCCAGAGCTCCCACTGGACACAGATCTCACAAGGCATCCACATTCAGGTTTGTCTCAAATCTATGATTAAGTCTAGGTCCAGAAAGATCCATACAGTAATTCCCTGAAGACTGCTTGCAGCTCAGCTCAGGGATTTCTCCACCCTCCTCTCTCTCACGACCTTGTCACAATGACTGGCAGGTTGAATTTTAGACCAGCTGGTGGCTGTGACATTGACACACCTCACGCTGGAATCGTTTAGATGAGCGGATAAAGTTGTCATTCAAAATCCATCCTTAAAGCATCTCCCATCACACATCCAAAGGAAATCCATAAATCCAGCACATGTCCTCCCTGTATACCCAGGGGGAAGCAAAACTTTTGAGTCACCTTTTTTTTTTTTAATTCAGGATGCACAACCTGAGACCCACAGGAGAAACATCACTGGGCCTTTGAGCCTTGAGTTTTAAATAGAAACCAGGAATCCTGATGCCTGGTCTGCAGGGAAAAGACCACTTCCTAATAAACCAAGCATGACACCACCAATCCAAACTTCATCCACTGCAATCAAAGGCAGGAAAACAAAGGAGGGGATGGGAGTGAGACAGCAAAAATGGGCGAGTGGAGATGAGCTGAGCACACATTTTAATGGGGATTTGGACTCCCCGCTGCTGCTGCTGGAAGGCTTCTGCACCAATCTTGGCTTCCCCTTCCTGGATTTACTGAGCTAATCAAACAGAATTCAGTGGGGACTGTGAGCCAACAAAACCCACAGCTGGTGAGAGGGAGTTTGAGAGGGAGTTTGGGAGCAGGACCACGACGGGGATGGATGGGAGAGAAGCCCCTGCTCCAGACAGGACAGGGAAAAGGCCAAACACCACCTCGAAGAGCCGGAGCAGCCAACCCTGCCAACAGCAGAGCCAGAGCCACCTCCGAGGTGTGTTGGGCAGGGGGAAGAGCAGTGTGGTGGCTCCACGTCTGCAAAGAGCTTCCAGGCTCATCCTGGCTGGATGGGCATGGCCAAGGTGCTCACCACACCCTACATCAGCAGTTCTGGGTCAGCCTGGACTCGTAGGGACACAGATCAGGGGTTCTCATGTGCAAACTGATGCTGGAGAGGTTCTTGAAATGCAGAAATGTAGAAACAGGTGCAACAGCTCATCCCAAATATCCACTGAGCCATTCATTCATTCTCCGACTCCAACAGCAGAAAAAAAATAACAAAACAAAGATAATAAAGTGAAAATTCTCCTGGTTGAAGCTCCCAGCTTCCAGCCAGCACTGGCAAGGGACTGCCTGCCCTGGAGCCTGCACTGATGTCATTGTATTGAACAGCTCTCAACAGATCTTTCTTTCATTAATTTGTCTAATTGCTTTGCAGCCAGTTGTGTTCCTGCCCTCCATAATGTGCCTCTCAGTGCTGCACAGATGAACGATACACTCTATGAAAATGTCCTTTCTTCTGTTTGTTTTAATATTCCGCTTGATAATCTCATATAAAGTTCCCCAGATCTTGTGTTATGAGAAATGGGCAGTAATCATCCCCTCTTCGCTTTCTTCGTTATGCTCCTGATTGTCTGGATCTATTGTGGCCCTCTCAGTCATCTCTCTTTTAAGATGAAAATTGCCAAGTCACACAATCTCTCCTTGTGTGCCTCTGACAATCCTGAAAAACTCTCTCCAGCACCAATTACCTTTTCTGCTTCATTCTTCACCCGTTTTTAGCTCGTTTATAAATACACCAAACACCCTGAGCAGACATTCCCATGGGACCTTCCCAGATCTTCCTTTCCTCCATCACAACCCTTTGTTCATGGTCTTTATTTCCCACCTTTGAACTGGTTGCTAATCTATCAGAGGACTCATCTTCCTGTCCCATGACAGCATACTTGAGATTCCCAGCTATGGGAAAAGTATAAATTCCTTTGTATTAACCACATCATCCCCATCACATGGACTTTGATTTATTTAAAGAACAATAATTGACTTATGACACCCACTGTCCTCCCTCAGCGTGTCATGTACTTTTTTTTATTCATCTCTTCTTAATAACGGCTCAACCAAATTAATGGGAAAAAAATATTCCATAGAATCATAGAATCCCAGAATGGTGGCTTGGGAGGGATCTTAAAGATGATCTAATTCCAATCCTTCTCCCATGGTCGCCTTCCACAATCCCACGTTGCTCCAAACCCCGTCCAACCTGGCCTTGAACACTTCCAGGGATGGGGCAGACACAACCTGGATTCAAATTTCATGGTTCCAAACTCCAGCTCTTGGATCTTTCATGAGATTAATTTAAAGAAAAATATATATTTTCCACCTTTCCTTCTTCCACCAAGGCCAGTATAGGCAACGAGGTGTAGAGCAGATTTAATAACACAGCAATTTCACCCCAGAGTTTCCCCAGATCTTGCAGTGAACATCACTTTTATGCTGTAAAAGCATTTTTTTGCTGAGCCCTCAGCAGCAGCCACTTCCCACAGCTTGTGCCCTTTGGAAAGTAAACTTCCGGGGGAACCTCGTTAAATTTTAATCATTTATTTTTATGAGGTTAGCAATGTGTTTCCTATGTGGACTGCCTGATGATTGTTTTGCAATTCACACCCCAGAGTCAGAGATCTTTTTATTCTTTTTTTTTTTCTTCCACGGAGTGCAACTTCTAATTTCAAATAATGTCTCTTAACTTTGTTGTTTAAGTAGCTATTTGAATTCTTTTTTCATTCACTTTTACTATCTTTAGGTCTTTTTTTCATAAGTCACATAACTTCACAAGCCTCTTACATGATGTTTATATGCAAGATAATATGGGGCACTGTGCCTTTTTTTTCACCGTCTGCTCCTTTTAACAAGCTGCTCGATTTTATGTTGTTTCCGCTTTGAAGCTGAACTCCGCGGCAATTTTTATTTATTTCCTTTATTCTCCTTCTCCAGGACACTGAATTCGAGCGCCACGTGGTTTCTCTTTCAGAGCAGCGCACTGATACCTGCGTCCTGCAGCACATCCTGGGAGTAAATCAAGAATAAATCCAGATTTGTGTCTCTTTCCCTGGGTTTGCAGGTATGAGCTCCGAGTGCTGTGACATTTGCTCGCCGCGGAGGAGGCCACTTGAAGTCTCTCATTACCACATTCTCTGCCCTCCCAACCTTTTGTATTTCTCTCAGCGTGTCACTGTCACTGTCACTGCCTTCAAGTGGTCAATAAACCAGCCTTAACACCGTGCCCTTCCCTGGGGACACCTTGTCACTTGTGCACAGATTGACCTTATTTTCTTTCTTTGATTTTACATTTTCTTTAACATGAAAGCCCTTCCTTTATCATTTCGGCCTCCTCTATTGTTCCTGGGTGATTTATGCCATAAATGAGCTTCCCTTTATCGAGGTTTCAGGCTGTGTATCCCATTAGCATCTTCATTTAAAGCAGACTGTGCACGGGAGCGAGTATATATTTAATTCTTTCTGATTGCCTGTTCTCGTGTGCCTTGATTAAAAGGGACATTCATCGGGATTGATTTTTGATGCTTTAACCTGAATTTTATCAAGTTCCAATCCAGTCGCCTTCCAAGGATAAAGGCATGTTATGACTTCACCTTTAGACAATGAGTTTCAACCTTTAAAGCCTCTTCCTTGCCTAATTTTTATTTAACTGGCAACAAATATGTTCCTTCCTCTGTCGGCTCCCACTCTTTGAAAAGGTTTCCTTATTCCTTCTAAACTTTTCTGACTCTGTTTTCTTAACTAATGCACTGAAACATTTTCTCTGTTCCTGGCTTTGCATTTGAGAAAATGCCTCCACAAAAACGTTGGCTTTTAGCCTGTTATCTTAACAGGGTCTGTCTTTCCTCCAGGAGTTTCCTCCCACTGTCCCCCTGCAACTGGGAGCTGTGGCCACATCCCATTAGTGCACTGAACAATGCCAGGAAATATTCTCTAATCCCAGGGCCAAGCGACATGGTCTGATCACAGCCTTGTTACTGAACTCTATTCACTTCCAGAACACCTTGTGGAAACCCTCCCTGAGCTGTTTCATTCCCAAACATGTCCAGAATTTGTTTGAAGGAGAGTGATAGCTGGCCCAAACCAAGCTGGATCCTCATAAATTTGCAGCATTAGGAGCTGTCTTCCAGCACCTAACAACATTCCATGGAGTTGCTTTAATTCCTGCTACAAATATATGTCACATGGCCCAGCACCACAGGATTCCTCCCACTTGGAGTCACTCTGATTGTCCTCAGAATCACACAGAGATGTTCACCTGCCATCAAATAACGGCTTCAAACTGACACAGGGCAGGTTTACATTGGATATTAGATAATAATCTTTATTGTGAGGCTGGTGAGGCCCTGGCACAGGGTGCCCAGAGAAGCTGTGGCTGCCTCTGGATCCCTGGAAGTGTCCAAGGCCAGGCTGGATGGGGCTTGGAGCACCCTGGGACAGTGGGAAGTGTCCCTGCCCATGGCAGGGGGGGGAACCAGATGGTCTTTAAAATCCATTCCAACCCAAGTTTTTTTATGATTCTGGAAGACCCAGACCAGTCTCTTCTTGCCCAAACATCTCTTCCAGCCCATCTGGAAGCTTCTCCTGTCTGCATTTGTGTTTTTTGGGTGTTTTTCCCCCAATGCAAACAGAAGACTTGCACTGTCCTAACCCGGTAACTCAGGGAAAAGAACCCCCACGACATTAACACTGCAAAGTGAAAATCGACCCAGCAGGAGAAGACCCTCAGTCCATGTTCCCACCCTACAGAGATCTGTCAGTCTGTCCACCAGTGCACTGACCCTGGGCCTGCTCTGGAGTCCTTCCAGGGTTATGCCAATGTAACCCTGATAAGATTTCCTGCTCCGTTTTTGTCCACACTGTTGGGAAAACCTCATGCCGAGTATCCCAAAGTGACAGGAAAGCCAACAAATTCCCATCCACTTTGGGAGAGATGTTTCATCTGCAAAATGGGTTGTACATGACAGAGACAAGTTGCTGTTTCAGATGTTTAAAGACATGCTATAACACTGCTTGGCCTTAATTTTGGGCTTCAGCAAGCTATTGATTTTTT
The DNA here is from genome assembly GCA_013399225.1 of Rhipidura dahli. Taxonomy (NCBI): domain Eukaryota; kingdom Metazoa; phylum Chordata; class Aves; order Passeriformes; family Rhipiduridae; genus Rhipidura; species Rhipidura dahli. The sequence continues at coordinate 43,263 of VXAC01007566.1, read as the reverse complement.
GATTCTTTATATTATGTTAATGATGTCGTGATCATATCAGAGCAGCAATGTACTCCTGCAAAGCTCCAGAGTGCAATATTTAATAGATACTGTTAGTATTAATTGATTTGGCTATAATTCATTCTATGCATGTTTTCACGCTTAAGGGTTGGGGTTTTTTTTTTATTTTATTAGCAGTAAATTCCCTAAACAATCAGGCAGAATGAAAAAGTCCAAGTATTTACTTCTCCTCTTATTTTTTTTAATTTGGGAATGGGGGAAGTGGGGAAGGCTGTCCTCTCCAGCTCACCCCAGTCGATAGCAGATTAAGTATAACACTCAATAACGGGACTGATGTGCTCCTGAACAGCTCAAGAGGCCATCAAATGATATTTTATCAGTTGGACAGATGAGTTTATGCTGTGGGTCCACTCTCCTTCCTTTCCCACCAACTTTTTCAGATCCTAACCCAGATGCCCCATCCCTGGAAGTGTCCAAGGCCAGGTTGGACAGGGCTTGGAGCAACCTGGGATAGTGGGAGGTGTCCCTACCCATGGCAGGGGGTGGAACAGGATGATATTTAAGGTTCCTTTTCACCCAAACCATCCTTAGATTCTGTAATTCTATGATCTTCCATCAGAGAAAGCCAGGATGGAATTCTTCAGGTCAGTTTTTGTTTTTTGTTTTCTTTTTTTTCCTTTGGTCCTTAAAAACAGAGAGGGGAACAAAGAACTAAGATTCACTCTTTCCCTACAATCCTGACAAGAATTAAATCCCCACCACACAGAAAAGCACTGTCATGTCCAGGTACCCTGAGACCCTGCCCAGAGAGGCAGCAAAATTCAGAACCATTCCTGGAAATAAATTTTATGAGGCAATAGCCTCAAGATGGAAAAATAATTTCTGCTTTCTTGGCGAATCACACACTGAAAGTTATTTGTGACCTTGTTTGCAGGGCTGGAGCTGGGTGAGGATGAGGAAGGGATCAGGTTGTTCTGCTTGTGTCCATGTTTGCATTTTCTCCTCTCCCTGAGAAAAGCAATGAGCTGAAGCTCCTGCAAGCATCCCAACATCCTCCTCCTCCTCTTCCTCCTGTTATTAACTGGCTGCCTCTTCAGAGGTGCTGGGTGGAAAAGGGCCAGGGCAAAAAAGCCACCACTGGCCCTGCCACATCTCAGTGATGCTCTGCTCTGATAACACCTTATCAGGCCAGGCAAGCTCTAAGAGACTGGGAGCAGACAAAGCAGGCAAGTGTTATCTGAACTGAAAGCCTGCCCTCTTGCCCTGCAATAAAATAACCCAGTGCTCCTTGGCAGGGCTGGCTGGCATCCCTTCCAAGCTGGTGTTGGGGGCAGGATGTGTCTGGCTGCCTGTTCCCAGCTCCTGGGGAGCCACGGACAAGGACAGGTCCAGGGGGTTTCTGTCCCTCAGCTGCAGCTGAGAAAATCTGCAGACAAAATATCTTTGTGGGGGAGGTTTGGGTGTGGAAGACAGAAGGAGTTTGGTTTTGTTGTGGTCATCTCCTCACCTCAGCTCTGAGCCACGAGAGTGGGGTTCCATTAATCCAGGGGACTCATTAATACTGGTTTTAAACTGAAGGAGGGTCGATTTAGATGAGATATAAGCACAAAATCCTTTACAACGAGGCTGCTAAAATACTGGCAGAGGTGGCCCCGAGAAGCTGTGGCTGCCCCATCCCTGAAAACATCCAAGGTCAGGTTAGATGGGGCTCTAACCCGTCCTCAGCCCTTTAAATCTACACCAAGCTACCAAGGGAGAAGCCTTCCAGGCATGGGAAGTTAGATTGAGATTATTTTCTTCTCAATGTCTCAATTAAAATGTAGATCTCCTACAATGCCTGGGGCAGAGGGGCAGGAGGCATTGGGAACGAGATAGGGGAGGGAGAAGCAAGACATGGGGAGGGGGGTGTTTGCTTCTTCCCTGCCTGCCTTAACCCTTCTGGTGCCACCTCTGTTCTAACAAAAGGGGTTTCATTGGGATATCCAAGGAATTGCACATTTGCACCTTGTCATGTCTGCCAAGGCTCATTCTGCTCTCATTAAACAAACCCAAGACCTACTCAGCCACTGGTGGGATGAAATTATTAATTTTGTGGGTTATATATATATTTTTTTTAAATTATTTATTTTACTGTCAGGGAGCTTGCAGTCATCCCATCCAGCTCCCTACAGGACTTCTGCAATCCACTCATTGTCAAAAGTGTTTTAAATCTTAGGATCTCACACCCACCCATGAGGTGAGGAACTGTTACTCCTGTCCCACAAACAAGGGGCTAAAACACAGGGAAGTTAAGGATTGGAGTCATTTCAAGTCGGGCATTGTTTGAAATGGTAATTTAAGGTTCCTCAGTGGCTACTAAAAGAAATTGGCACTTTCAGAGGCCAATTCATCCCCACTGCCTTCAACACCTCAGGGTTAGGAGGAATGAGTTCAGAAAAGTCCTTGTCTTCACTGTCTGCAGAGACAAGAAACCGAGGAGCAGATGAGATAAATCCCATCCAAAGCAATTTGTCCAAAATCATGCAAGGTACTATGGCAGAGCAAGGAAATTAATTCTGCTCTCTCTTGCCTAAGGAACATTCTGTAACCAGTGGATCATGCTGACAATTCCTTTCTGAATGCACCAAGGGGTCCAGAACTTGTTTTCTCCACCCAGAACCTGTCCCAGATCTTGTCTTACAACAGTGACTCATTCCTTCAGCCCACACCAATTCCCACTTTTCCGACCTCCCAAAGCCCTTTATCCACGTTAGGCAGAATCCTCCTGCAGCTCCTCCACTCTGTCCCAGCAGAGCCTTCAGCATTCCTGCTCCTCCTCAGAATATCTGTCTCAACTTCTCCTCAACTTGCTCTTCATTTTTTGCCACAAGACAACCAACAAAAAGATGTGCTGATTGGTGGTGCAGCTTCCCAGGCAGGGAAGCAAATGTTGGAAGGAAATGAAGAGAAACCTGCCCCCCTGCCTTCTGTTAGCAGGGGATTATTCCAGTGATGCCTCAGGTTTGAACTTTTCTATTTTTCCAACCCTGCAGTGCCCAGTGTGGAACTCTGGAGTTGCCTGTTCCCTGTTCAGTGCTGCTCTCTGTGCTGGGCACACACAACAAAGCCTCTCCAGGGCTGCTCTCCAAGGACACCCAGCCCAAACTGGGCCCAAAAAGTACAAACCAAAGAGCCTCTGAGGGGGGCAAGCTGAGGGCAATTCCAGCATTAACTGCAGCTTTCATTGGAGAATCAACCCTGAGATGCAAATGAACCAAAGCTAGAAAAGTGGGAAGAACTCGTGGCCTCTCAGGGTCCATCTCGGGGCCCATCTGGGCAGCACCTCTGGCTCCCCAGGGGTACCTTTGAAGGCCTTTCCAAGAAATCCCCACCTTTATTCCCTCACTCCTGCCTGGGCTCTGCTTCCAGGAGGCCTCTCAAGGCATCACCAGGACACAGCCAAGCTGCTGTGGGGCTGCCCCGTGTCCCTACAGCATGCAAAGAAGCCCCTTGCCAGGGGCAGAAGTTCACAGCCAATACCTCTATTCTTCACTGGGAATTTGGCCTTCCCTGCAGAGGATGGCAAGAAAACATGTTTTATTTGAATATCCTGGTTTCTTGCATCTATATCTGAAGAGGAAAATGATGGAAGACAAGATGCTCAAGAAAACAGGACAGTGAGTTGCTCAGAGCCACTCACCTAACAAAAGAAATGCAGATGTTGCTGGGGTTAGGGAGAAGAGCGTGATTAGAGCAGAGAAAGGAGGATCCCCCACAAAATAAAGCCCCACAGCAAGATGAGGGAACTCATTCAAGCTCAGAAGCACCTGTGAACTCTCAGAATCTCCCTCCAGGACCACAGTTCTGCTGGAAAGGGAATCCTGAGTTGGAAGGGACCCACAAGGATCACTGATTCCAACTCCTGGCCCTGCACAGAACACCCCAAAAATCCCACCCTGTGCCTGAGAGCATTGCCCAAACACTTCCTGAACTCTGACAGGCTTTGTACTGTGACCACTTCCCTGTGGAGACTGTTCCAAAAATACCAAATTCTTGCATCCAAAAGCACCCAAAAATTTAAAAAAAAAAAAAAAAAAAATCTCTCTGGTACAGAAGTCAAAGTGGAAAGGATCTACCTCTGCACCTCAGCTTGAGGGATGGAGTACAGGGGGATGTGGGAGCAAGAGGGAGAGTTAAGGGCTGGAGATAGAGGTGCTGGTGAGATTTGGTGGCAGGTCACTGAATGTGGCAGTGTGCAACAGAAGATACTAGAGAGGAATTCTTCCCTGTGAGGGTGGTGAGGTTCTGGGACAGGTTGCCCAGAGAGGCTGTGGCTGCCCCTGGATCCCTGGAAGTGTCCAAGGCCAGATTTGACGGGGCTTGGAGCAGCCTGGGACAGTGGAAGCTGTCCCTGCCCATGGCAGGGGGTGGAATGAGGTGATCTTTAAAGGATTCTTCCCACACAAAGGATTCTCTGATGGCCTGTGTTTATGGGCAGGAGTGCGTGCAGATCTATGGAGAGACTGAGTCTGGGTAAAGACACACCTTAAAGGTTTGCTGTGCTTTTCTTTAGGATGAATTCCTCCCCGATCCTCCCCTGCTCTGTTCCCTTCCGAGGCTCGTCACAGGTGGAGGCTGATGAAATGTCACAGAAGCAGCAGTGGCAGCTCAAGGCCGATGTCCCCCCCCTGGGGAGGGCTCGTTTGATGTGCCATTTTCCCTCATTGGCAGCTCCTTGGCCGCAGAGGCACCGGGGAGCACCTGACAGCAAGACAGATCCCCTAAAAGAGAGCGATTCCCTCCAAACAGCCCAGCGACCGCGACAGCTCCCGGAGCCATCCGTATTCCCTGGCACTTGCTGAGTGCCACAGCCTGGCAGCAAAGCCCAGCCCTGCTTCATTGCAATTTAGGGCACTGGAGGACTTCAAAATTCATGGGAGGAGTGAGACTGGTCATGTTGCAAAACCCATGGAATTTTGTCCGTTCTGGGAATTTGTGAGGGGATGACATCCCAGGCTGGGGTTAGACTCTGTTTTGTTGCAAACACACAGAGGTTTAAAGTCAATGGGGGTGTCCTCAGGCCCCCATTGTATCCTCCAGAAGTAAAGTGGACTCTGTGTCATATTTGTCAGCCCCGGGTGAACATCTCATACCTGAGATGCCCCAGCTGCAGCACGGCAGGGATGGGCCACAGAATCGAATTCCTTGTGTAAATAAAAACACCTGTAATTCGAAGTCTCCTTATACCCTCCATATATCTGTGTTTAAAAACCTGATTATTCCTTGTTTTAAACACCTGATTATTCCTTATTTTAAACACCTGATTATTCCTTATTTTGCTGCTTCTTGAGGTCTGAATCTCGCTGCTGGCCCTGTCATCATCCGTGTTGCAATTCAAGTCAGGGGATGCTCCTTCTCTGTGACAGTCCCTGTAACTTTGCATCTCAGCTCCAGTGCACAGCTGATTTTTAAGATTTTTAAGGCTGCTCAGGGTGGCCGTACAGCTTATCCCTGTCCATGCTCCCTCCCTGGGTATCTCCTGTGGGATATGTAGATATTCCACCCAGAGACCTTCCCCGGCAGCAGCTGAACTTTTCTGCAGCGCTAAACCTGAGCTGCCAACGTTTCTGTGACGGAGACAAATCCCAAGTAGGACACCAAACTCACAGGGCTGCCTGCACGAGGAGGAAGCTTCTGCTGGAACCCACTGCACAAACCAATTATCTTCCCAGCCCTCCCCACTGCCCTCTGGCAACATAAGCTAATCAAAGGAAAGGTTGTTATCAAAACACATTTACCACACGCCTGCGTCTTATGGCCCACGGTGCCCAGTGCTGTCCCTGAGTTGCCTCGGGCAGGTACAGCCACCGAGACAATCAACCTGTGAAGGGCACAGCTCTGCCCCGCACTGCTCAGCACGGCAGAGAGGGAAAAGTGCTCCCAAAAGGGACACGATGGCATTTAGGGAATCCATGGGTCAGCTCTCCAGGACTGGGGATCGGCTGTTCTGCTCAGAGGGCTGGTTCAGAGGGGTTTATTCAATTTTATCTGTAGAGAAACAGGATTCCCAGGAGCCTCCTATTCACCTGGGGCTTTATCACCATCAATAGCCACGGCTCCCCGTCCTGGGAATTTCCTCCTCCTCCCTGAGCTAAGAGCCCCGATCTCATTTCAAAAGGCCATTGCAGAGCTGTCACATTTTGAGGCAATTTCCTCATCTCCAAAGGTGTGAAAGGATGGGTACTTTAGCTGTACCTCAGCAGGCAGATTAGAGATTCCCTGGGCTCGGGGCAGGATGCTTTGATGCCCCCCTGCTGCGCTTCCCTCCGAAACGCCGGCTCCAGTTTCCTTAGCTGCCTGGGAAGAAGTGGGAATCGCTCTGTGCGCCAAGGCCACTTGAGGGAGGATGACTCCACTTTCCCTTGCTGTCAGATGGAAGGGGCTCTCAGGCCAGCTGTGACCCGGGAGGAGTGACACCACCACATCCTCAGGGCTCATTCACTCCTGCCTTTGCCACCCCTGACTGCCAAGCAAATGACTGGAGACTCTCAAACCAAACTAAGGATTTCAGATTTCCTGGAATTAAGTTCCCTCCCAGCATTTACCTTTTTCTCCCCATCATGCAGCAGCACAGAACTGGAAATCTCCTTTGCAGTGAGAAATGTTCACAAATACCTCGGACACACCAGGGTGTTGAACTTAACAGCTGAAGTAGCTCTGAGCCTTCTTTGTGATGGGGAGGCACAGCCTAGCTGGGTACAGATTTCTGAGGAAAAAGAGGATTTGAGCTGGAAACCATGTTCTCCATGTGGCTGCTCCAACCTCAGGAAGATTAGGACAATTATCACATACCTTTGACAGGACTCCCAGGTGTCTGAAGGCTTCAGGAGCTGCCCCATGGCAGGATGATGTTAAAGCAGGAAAGGATAGAGAAAGATTTTCCTATAAAAATGGCCCCAGCCATGACTGTGAGACCCAGTGGGTGGTCAGGCACTGGAACAGGCTCCCCAGGAATGTGGTGACGGCACCAACCCTGCCACAATTCAGGAAGAGAGTTTGGACAACGCTCTCAGGGATCTGCTGTGATTTATGGGGCTGTCCTGCGCAGGGCCAGCAGTTGGACTTTGATGATCCACATTGATCCCTTCCAACTCAGGATATTCCCTGGTTCCATGAGTTTTTCATCATTTCAGGCAAGTGCAAAACACCTCCCGAATTGCTGCCTTATTGGAGGGACTCCAGTTTGCACCTTGGGACAGAACAGCATAGGGAGTACAAGGCAGGGACAGCTGAGGGTTTTATAGGGTCACAAAGCCCTGCAAGAGTCAGTAAATCCCTCTTTTCTCACTGTTAAAGCTCAGAGTGGCCCAGGACTGGGTGTGATATTTCAACCCACACAGCCCCTTCCAGAAGCAGCACCAGAGAAAAAGACTGGGAAAGAAAAACAAGGAGGAGAAGTGGAAAAGAAAGAACAAAACCCCTCAGCCTGAAAGAGCCACGGGCTTTCAGACGGCAGAAAGTCAAGCAAGGAAAAGACCCTTCAAGAAAGGTCTTGTTGCAGCCTGTGCAGGCAGCTGAGGTTACCTGAGACTCTCTGGTGGTTCAGAAGACTTTGACCAAGAAAGTTAAAGCCAGGGCTGATCAATGAGCTCTGCCAGAGGCAGCGCATCGGGTTACCCGCTGAGCCCAGGCACCGCGAGCTGCACTTTGGAACTCTTCCCTTTTTTTTTTTCTCCTGGTCTGGCAATGAGTCTGAGGGTGGATAACAAACCTCCCTTCCCCCTCTGCAGTGATCACTAGAAAACAGATTGTTTAAAGGTCTTTTTTTTTTTTTTTCCCCTTCATATCATGTTAAGAAGGAGAGTTGTAATTTCAGGGTGTGCAAGAGGTGGATGGGAAGAGGTGGAGAGCAGGAGGATGTGGAGGGTCACTCCCCAGACCCTGGGGTAGGTGTCTGCTGCCAGAGGATGGCATAAAGCCCCTCTGAACAGAGCTGGTTTTTGTCAGGAAACCAAAAAATTCACCTTTGGTTTCTGAGGTGTCCCAAAGCAGCAGGGATCCAGTTAATCCAGGCCAGCTCCACCTGAGGAATTGGGTGTGGGAGAGTTTGTCCATCCCTTGACTAACCCAGAGCCAAAGGGATCCAGGGAGGGGACTGGTGTGGCCCAGATGTGAGAGTCTTATGTCATTGCTTACATCCTCACAGGGTGAGGATGCCTGCAGGAAGCCACTGGATCCTATTCCCAAGCCTCAGGAGTAGTGGGATCTGCTGGCACGTGCCCTGCAAAGCCAACAGAGCCAGCTCGGGTGCCCTGGGGAGGCTCTGGGTGCCAGAAGGACACACAGAGGACTCCTCAGAGCTGAGCAGAGGAGTGCAGGGAGCAGAGCCAGCTCCTGGCTCCGATATCTCCAAGCAGGACAGACTGGAGATGCCTAAACAATCCCTCTTCCCTCCGCAGCAAATGTCAGCTGCTCTAAACCAACAGTGCTTGTTGACTGCTTTGCTCAGTCTCCAGGGCTGGTAAAGACTTCTGGGGGAGAAAGAAATCACAGATGCCCAAATGTTTCATTCTAATGAAAAAATAAAAGTAAAAAATTAATGCTTCCTTTCAGAATGACTTTTTATTTTGAAATCTCAAGCAATTTGCTAAAAACTGAAATCAAACCCCAAAACGAGAACTTCCAAAGTCTAAATGAATCATTCTCCAATTACTAAATGGAATCAGTCCCTTCCAGAACAGCTTTCAAGAGCATTTCTTATTAAAAAAATAATTGGCCACTGCGAGATGGAGGAAAGAAAAAAAAAAATTTGAAATATCATAAGTTTTCCCAGAAAATGGGACTGTTTCCCTCTCTGATTGCAATTAATGACCTGCCAACCAAGGAGCCCCCAGACCTGCAAGGGCAGATTCCAGAGCAGAAGGAGGCTGGTGCCTGGGGGTGCATCCTCCCTTCAGGACAGCTTGTGTGTGTTCAGCTATTCCTGTTGGGGTTAGATGGATGTTGCATGAGGATGAAATGAGGCAGCAAAGCGAAAATTTAGGAGTGGCACTGACACAGCAGAGCCTGGGATGGGTCCCTTTGCACCCAGCAGGTGATTCCTGCCCTAAATTTCCATTCTTATGGCAGAGCTGGGGTGTTAAACACAACCCAGGGATGCTGTGCAGGGCTGAAAACCCACGTGGTGACCACGTGCACACGGACCTGTGAATGTGCATAGAATAACAGAGTGGTTGGGTTGGAAGGGACCCTCAAAATCATCCCATTCCACCCCCTGCCATGGGCAGGGACACCTCCCACTATTCCAGGTTGCTCCCAGCCCCATCCAACCTGGCCTTGGACACTGCCAGGGATCCAGGGGCAGCCACAGCTCCTCTGGGCACCCTGTGCCAAGCCCTCACCACTCTCACAGGGAAGAATTCCTCCCCAGTATCCAATCTAGGAGGGTTCTGTCAGTTGAGATGGTTTATCCCTCCTCTGGGGATTAAGAGCTTGAACTATTTCTGGGAAAGAAGGAAGAGGGGAGTTACAGTCTGGATATTGATGAGACAGGGGTAACTTTCCAAGGGGATTAGAAGGGTGGTCAGATTTGGGTGGCATCTTTGGACAGGGTTGCACCTGACACAGGAGGAAGTTGCTGAATTCATTCTGAGGTTGCAGAAAACTTTGCTTTGCTCTCACCCGTCTCGGTTTGGGCTGGTGACATTGCTGTGACCTTGCAGTGCCAGCTCGTGCCTTTGCAGCCTGCTCCCTTCCCCACTGCTCCCACCCCAGCCCCTCTCCCTCCCTGGGAGAACCCCGAGTGCCACATTTTGAATTTACACCAAATAAATGATTCATGGCTGCCTAAAGAGGCCTGAGCAGAGCCCGGGAAGGAGCAGAGCTGGGAAAGGGAGGGAGAGCAAGATCAGGGTAAAGATACAGAGATGAAAAGCTCCAGTGACCTGCTCTATATCAGCTCCTCTTCCCGGGGCAGAAGCCAATCAATCCTCCCCCCCTTCTCTCCTGCAGCCGTCTGTGGGTCTGTCTGCCTCTCTCTCTCTCAGAGGACTCGAGTTTCTCGGTGTAAGGTTAGGACAGCAGAGCTGTGGAAATCGATTCCCAAGCCCTGGCACTCCGCCCTCGGCGCAGACAGCCCAGCTCCACCGGGAAAAGATGGATGAGGAGCTGTCCCCGGACCTCTCAGGTGGTGGGAGCTGAGGATAGCTGGAAATGGGGCTCTGGGTAAGTGGGGTTGCATCAGCCCTTGGAGGGAAAATACCAAAATAAGAGAGGTGTGCATGGGAGAAACAAAAAAAATGGTGCTGTAACCCACTGGGCATTTTCCACCTGTCTCTCAGTCCACCACTGTTCCTCTGGATGGTTTATACTGGAGGAGAATGAGGGAACAGTGTGGCTTTGCCCATAAAACTGGTTCTCAGCTCTTGCACAGCCCAATTGCCTCTTCCATGCCTTCCACAAGCTCTCACATCACTGGATTCAGCCCTGCACTGGGAATCCCCTGGGATTCCTGACTGGGAGGGAATGGGAAGGGTTAGCAGCCAGGAGGGGAAATGTTTATGGCATGTTTCCCCAGGGATCCTCATGCAGGAGCTGTTGATGACATATCCCACTAGAGGAAAAGGCTGTTAATGAATCTTAAGGGATTCTGATGTGCAAAAATTCCTAATCAGAAACTCGGTATTCCAGTATCCTTACCCTGAATATCCTGTGCAGCCAAAACTTGTTGAGTGGGATCTAATTGGCTCCTTTGCTCTCAGGGCTGCCCAAAAGGATGAGGAAAACTGAGATCCTTCTGGAACACCTGAGGCTGCACTGAAAACCCCTCCCAAACTAGGACTAAAAATCAGATTTCTTAATGGCAAGGAAAACTAGGGGGAAGCAACAGACTTGAAGTGGGATTTGATAACATTTGCCTTCAAAGCGCTTCCAGAAAAACGCCACAGGGAATTCACCTCAGTGACCCTGCTGCAAGGTACGTAAATAACAGGTGTTTCTCTTTTCCAGATAAGGAAACAGAGGTTAAGTGACCAGGGGGAGGAGGGCACGGGAATGCTGCTGTCAGCCAGGTCCAGATTCCAGCCACACTTCACCCTCGAGGATTGAGCCTGCATGGGGATTTTTTGTTACAACCAAGTCGATGCTGCCAACCCCACCCATCACCCTCCATTTCATTTCCAATACTCCTCAGGACGAGCTGCTGCACACTCTGCACTTGCCTCTGCCCCTTTCCTGTCCTTTTGGGAATTTATTGCTGCGTGTATTGATCGCTTGTTGCCACTGACCCTGGATGGAAGGAGATGAAATATCCAGCATTGCTGTGGTACAATCAATGAAGAAATTCACGCTTTCCTGTGCTGCTTGCACATGTCTGTGCTGTCCCTTCACTGACAGCAAACACACAGTGTCCTGCAGGGTGGGTGCAGGATAGGATGGGATGGGAACACACTGTACAGCTCTACATCAAATGGAAATATCCTCACGTCAGCAGGATGAAAGTTTTCTGGGCTCTTGCCCACCGCACCACAACTCAGGTCTGGTTTGCCAAGGTTCTGTTGAACAATTCCAGACCACGAGCCACGTTTTTGGACGTGTTTTGGGACGGATCCCCCAGATCTGATTTGAAGTTAAGCTGACTGCGGTGGTTTTGGATGAGGGTCACACAAGCTGACAGAAGCAGAGCATTCAGAGCATTGACAGAAGGTTGGAATATGGTCCAGGTTTGTTCCCTTCTGTTCCAGGAAGGAGAGGTAACAAAGTCTATCACTTCAGCTGGATCCCTGTCTCCACCTGGAGAGTTTGCAATGCAACAAGAGGAATTCAGGTGAACTCCGAGGGAGAAGACCAACCTGCTGCAAGAGCAGGGCCCATCAGAAAAACCCTCCAAGGCTGCCAAGGACACCGCGAGGCTTGGAGTGACAACACCCTGCAGAGCCACTCTCAGCTGGAGGCTTGGGCTGGACAGATCCACTGCACTTCCCAGCCACCCTCGCTGCTGAGAGGGGCTTGGCAAATGAGACCTCCCTGCCACTCAGAGCCAGGAGCTCAGCCAAGCTGACACCTCCCTCTCCACGGCTTGGGCAAAGGGCTCTCTGCAGGAGGAGGTCACTCAGGGGGAGGTTGCAGAGAGGCAACTTCAAGATCAATGGCATCGTTTAACAGCCTATGGAAAACAAAGGCAATGAAGGGATATCCCAGCCCTGAGGACACCTGGATCCAGTACTGCTTGTGAGGCAGTGGATAAACCAGTACAACAAAATAATGGAAGAGTGGAATGAGGTCCCTGCTTGGCCTGTCAAACCATAATGTTCCAATGAAAACTACTCTGGAGTGGACCCCGTGTTGTTTAAGGGGATCTGATTCCTCTCTGAGCACAATGGAGATCACAAGCCCAAAAGAGGAGAGGTTCAGGTCAGCAGTGGAAAGCTGGAGGTGCTGAGACAAGGACTACTCGTCAGAGTCAAATTCCCTTAAGGAATGGAAACTACCAGGAAAACATCACCCAGAGAAGAAGTGCTGGAGGGTTGGATTCAAAGCACACCAGGTCACACAGGAACTTTCCTGGTGCAGTCAGCAAACTGTGGATCAAGTGGTGGAGAAGCTCTGCCCAGCCTCTACCACCCTTCTTTCCCCTTGTCTTCCAAAAAAACCTTTCTTAGTTAAACAAGTTTCCCCCCCTACAGCAAGTCCCAGAAATTTTTTGGAGGTACCTGGCTCAGCCAGGGACTGAGACAGCATTTTGCCCCTCTACCTGTGTTACCACGAGGGCAGGTGACAGGGACAGGCAGGGCTGGGACAGTGACAAACCCCAGTAGGTACTCACGTGTTGTGAAGGACACACCAGCCGCAGTGGGGGTCTCCCGAGCCCAGGCACTCGCTGCAGGTCTCGTACTGGCTGCACGACTCCACGGGCACCCTGGTGAGCTGCAGGAGGAAAGGAAAGGGCACAACCTGTCAGGCTTCTCACAGGGCTTGATGGAGGTGCCACCCTCCCTGTCCCCTTCCCCTGGTGCCTGTGCTCCCACAGGGACCTCCTTGGGAGGGGATGGGGATGGTTTGCTCCAGAGCTCAGCCTGGTGCAGTCCCTGTGCAGATCCTGGTCCATGTCCCCTGTGGCCTTTCCCTCTTCCCCTGGGGCCCTTCATCCATTGCCAAATGACTTCACTTGCAGGATTTCCCAGGAATCAGCAAATCAGGCAGGCTGTGGTGATGTGCTGCCTTGAAATGAAATTAATTCATTTCAATTGGACAATAGATCTTCTGCAGTAAGTTAAATTCTCTGGATCTCATTGATCTCTCTGGTTGTGGACCCTGTTGCTTTGTGGCTTCCTGTAAGAACTGAGGTCTTGTGATGTTTTTATCTCCTTCCCACAACCTCCTGCACCACCAGTCCCCTGTGCCATCCCCACTGGAAAGCGTGAAGTCTGCTCTCCATTGCCCATGGAACTTTCCAACCATCTCTTATCCCACCCTGAAGAGGTTGGTCCCACCAGGAAAAGGACAAAGGCTACCAGACTGGAAATTTTCTTGCCATAGCCCTGCTTCTGCAGCTCAGAAGGCATTAGAGTAGGACCTGAAACACCCATCTACTGCCAAAATACTGCATTTTATCATCTATTTTTCTTTTAGTTTTCCTTTTTAATTAAAGTATTTCAGCGAGAGGTTTCAAAGGCTGAAGGGGCTGCCCAGCCTGACCTCCTGTCTCACACCAGCGCTTTTGATTCCTCTTAGGTTTTGTAAGCCCCTCACAGCTTTTGAAGCCAAACAACACAATTTGAGCCCAATGACCTGATAGTCCCTTTCCCATTGAATAAGCTTCAGAGAGGCTCTGTAATATCCAGTCAATTGCTGGTGTCTTCACCCCAGTTCCCATCAGCAGGGAGAGTTTATTCCCTCAGATGACAGAGTGTGGTATTATCCTGATGAAACACCACTGAGAACTGCCAGCTTTAAACTGCAGAACAGTTACTCCTGACAAATGACGAGGGAATACACCTGGATCCCAGGGACAATTTTTTACTCGGCGCAGCATTCAGGAGAGTTTGAGCTGTGAAGTGACAGATTAAGATCCCTCCCGGCTGCATCCGTAAATCAACCAAAAAACTGTCTTTTTAATTTAATTTTTTTATATATGAATACATATCAGGCAAAATTCCAGCTCTGTATGAAGATCTTTTCTACTGGTATCAGAAATTGTTTTTCTCACCCCTACCCACAAATCCTACATTGTAGTTGATAGTCTACAAGGAAAAGCTGAAAATGTGCAGTTTTGCCTCTGGTGAGTGGCAGAAGCTTTAGAAAACTTCAGGTAGAAACACACTGGGGTTTATTTACCATTGCACCACCGCCTGTGCCAAGCAGAAACCAACCCAGAGAAACCAACTGTGGCTACTGAAAGCCTTTAATGAAAGAGTGAGAATGTGGAGAAAAAACTCCTCAAAGAAAAACCAACACAAACTCACTTTTCTCCACTGAATCTATTGCCATGAGCATGAAAACATAATCAGAACAGACTACAGAGCAATAAAAGTTATAAGAACAAAACAGGGAGCCAGTCGTTCAAACTCCTCTAATTATGGCAGCCTTGGCAGTGATGAATAAATGGTTGAATTTCATGATCTTAAAGGTCTTTTCCAAGATTTTACGATTCTCTCAAGAAGTTTAAAAATTAAGATGTTTTGGCCATGAATGAGGCTGTTCCACCTTCCTTAAGCCTCTGATCAAGAAGGTATCACCTGCTCATGAAGTATGAATTTTATGCCTCAGGGTTTCACCCAATTAAATTCGTCGAACCCAATAGTCTGTGTCGTTTCCAAATTTCCAAAAAGACACATCTTTTTTACAAGAAGATAATAAAAGGTGGAGACATTATGACTTGTTATGTCAGCCATTCCCACCTCTTAGTTCCACCTGAGAAAAATATACTGTGAGTTATTTTATCTCAGCCACATCAAGCTTGCCCATGTCTGTGCTGTGACCACCAGAGGACCTGAAGAAGAGGCAGATAATTTAGTTTTGAAAGACTCTAAATCTGCCATTCCTCAATCCAGATGCAATTCCCACCTGGCAATTAGAATTTTGTGAACACAGTTGGGTTTGGCTCTGCTGTTCCCACTCAAGCTACCCTCAGTTTGACATATGGTGCTGCTTGATTTATCCTCATTAGCTCTAGATAGTTCCACCCAACCTCATTCCTGAGCCAGTTAACACCTGTCTGATAGAAGTGAGCCTTGCCTAAGAAGTTTAGATCAGAACATGAACTTTTCCAGCACCTGGTGATATCCTGGCTTGAATGTTCAGAGTCAAAACCCTCTTGTGGCTCTGATATATGTACAAGACAGAAGTCCCAGAGGGCTGAAATTTACTATTTCTTGACAAATTGCTATAAAGATAGTAGATAAAAGGTGGTCCCTGTAGGTTTTGTTATTATTAGTTAATTAGCCATCAAAGGATATCCAAATTTGTTGCGGTGGCAGGTGGAACCTACTGGGAACCCAGATCTTCATCTTTGCAGAAATGTTTTCCTTCCCGTGTGTTTGGGTATCTTTTGTGGGGTATGTGTTGTTTTTAGGGGCACACCTGGCTTTTGCTGCTGTCCCAGAGACCACAGGGATGTGCCATGAGCTTCCCACATCCCACATCCTGTCAATCCCACCAGAGTGTGTCCCGTGTCACCACGAGCATTATTCCTGCCCTCAAAGTCCTTTCATGAGCTCACCTCAAGCGCTTTATTGTGAGATTAATTAAAACTGTACCATGCTGATAAATGTCTTGGGCTGGAAGTGTCAGACCTTCCAATTAATGCAGAAAGAAACCACAAAAAAAAACCAAAGGAGCTGCGACTGAAAGAAAAGCCACCTGAGGGTCGTCTGCTGAAAAGAGGAAGAACATCAAGCAAATAAGGCACATCACAGGTCTTGTTTTCTTTTTTGGAGCACAAATTCTAATTAATTCAGCTCAGCTTTCCAAGTTGAAGGGTTTGGGAGCTGACTGCGTCCCTCCAGGGAACAGCCAGCTTTTTGTGCTGCCACTGAAATACCAGGGAGGGGGAAGTCTGTGCAGCCTCCCACTTACAGAGCCTCGCCATTATTCACTGGGATGAAGGGGCCAGGCAGTGCTGAAAGTTGAAATCTCCAGGGCAAACCAGGCTGTGATCACTCCTTCCACCCCTTCTCCATCCTCGGAAAGTCTGACAAACTCTTCAAGGTTATTTCCCAGCTTTGGTGAGGGTTCCTACCTCTGGTGCTTTGTGGGAGTAGAACCTGGACTCAACACTTTGAGCAGCAAATATTACAGACTCCTGGAATATCTGAGTTGGAATGGACCCACAAGGATGATTGAAGTCCAGTTCTTAGCCCTGCACAGGACAGCCCCAAGAATTCACCTGGTGCCCGAGACTGTTCTCTAGATATAACCAGCATTTCAGAAGGATTAGAAAAGGAAAGTGTCCTTCATTTTGGGGCATTAGGAGCCAGTTTGGAGTAATTTCTATTCCTGCACTGGTCACAGCTTCATTGATATTTTGGCCTCACTGTGCCAGAGCAATATATGGACATAAGAATAGACTGGTGCTGTTCTCAGGGCTTGTATCACATATATTAGGAAAATATATGATATTAGAAAAAGATTCTTACCCCAGAGGGGTAAGTGGGACACCGAACAGGCTCCCCAGGGACTGGGCACAGTCCCAAGGCTCCCAGAGCTCCAGGTGTGTTTGGACAATGCTCCCAGGAATGCACAGGGTGGGATTGTTGGGGTGTCTGTGCAGGGCCAGGAGCTGGACAGATGATTCGTGTGGGTCCCTTCCAGCTCAGGATATTCCCTGATTCTATCCCCACATCTCCCCATTCTATCAAAGAGAGCTGAAGCTGAAAGTGAAGTCTCAGCAGCAGAAGGAGGCGATGTCTCTGAAGGTGTGGGTTTATGATTTCTGAGCAAGCTCGAGGAGGAATTTCAGGTAACTCTTGCTCAGTGAACACCAAGTTAAGGACAACATATTTAGGCTTTGGGTTCACTGAAATATGGAAGATATGAAGGTGAGGTCCCTAGAGATGCCTGTCCACACACCTGGTGGACATCCAGGAGCTGCTGTGCCTCCAAGGATCTGTCCATAGCAGAGGGACAGATGATCTCTGATCCAGAGTGAGATGCAATCCCAGAGCCAGGGTCAGACAAGGTGAATCCCACGTCCTTCTCAAGGGCAGAAAGAGAACAATGAGCAGGCCCAGCTGCCGTGGCTGCAGCAGGATTTGAAGAGATATTTCACTTTATCATCACACTTATTCACTGATCCCCAAAGAAATCATTCACGAGTTTCTGGCTCACAAGGACATCTTAAAAATCTGGCAAAATCTGCAAAGTGCTGAATGGTTCAGAGCTCAACTGCTCCTTCAGGGTGTTTCACACACTACCTCACCTCTGATCCTGCCTAAATTTCAAACTGCAGATTCTCCAGCTCCCAGCCTCCCTTCCCCTCCCCATTTCTAGTATGAATGAGTTACAAAAAGTCATTTAAAACAAAATGATTGAGTTTTTCTGGATCTGATAGACAGTAACAGCTAATCCTGTTAGAAACTTGGCTCCTGCTTCTGCCATTATATATTCACAAAAGCTTCTGCTATGTGCTCAGTCATAATTTTCTGGCTCCAGTTTTTGACTTTTTTTATTTCAATATACATTACTCCTTTTTCCCCTTAAACAGCCAACAGTCTGGTCAAAACCTGAATCATTGCTGAATCTCTGTTGTTATAATTGGATGTTAATACGGCGGCGGGATTTATTCAGTCTGATGGACTAAGTTAATTTAAATGTACAAAAAGGCATCTTAAGTAGCCAATTTCCTTCCCAACAGTCAAAAGATACATTTCCAAAACACTGAACAGTGGCTCTGTCAAGCCATGTGGGTTCTGTGAATGCTGCTATCTTTCGAGGCTCAGCCAGCCCCAAGAAACTGCAGAAAGATTATGAGTGGAGCTTATTTGATTTCAAAGTCCTGAATAGAGTGTTCATGATAATACAGTTTATTAAACAGAGGAAGGCAAAAAAAAAAAAATCACCTGAAAGAAGCACAGGTTGAAGCATTTCTGCACCTTTGACAGAGTCAGTGAGGGTGTTCAGTCACCTGCACATCATCCCAAGATGCTGATTTTATTTTGGCCTGAATTATGGACAAAGGGACTTGGATTCCCTCTGTCATGTTTGATATCCTGTGTATTCCCTGACTACAGACTCAGTGAAAAAAAAGCAGGAACAGGGAAAAGCAAAGCCCAGGGAGATGAAGCACATTATTTACACTGGTGAGAAGCAGGACTCACACACGGGGAGATGTCAAACTGGCAGGAGAGGAGCTGCTCCTGATGAGGATCTGGGTTTGATTCCAGCCTGCCACGCCAGTGTGATAAGCAAGCAACTTGCCAGTCCCACTGGGACAGGGAATGTCATTTCTCATCAGACACCCCCAGGCTCTGCCTCTCCTTGGTAGCCCTCTTCCCAGTAAATCCACACTTACATCCTTGGGAAACTGGGGGCTTTAATTAAGGGCGTTAATTGGAAGCAGCAGTAGCTGTCAAGGACAAGTGACACAATAATTAAACTGGGGGTCAGTGTCCTGCTGCATGGCAGGATAAATTCCCTGATTTGCACCAAGTGCCCCCTACCTCCAGTTGTGTGTCTGCTGCTCGTCCTCCTCTCCTCTCTCTGTTCTGGGCACCTCTGGTGAGAGATGTCTGCACTGAGGTGCTGCCAGAGCAAATCCCCAGCCACAACCACACGACACTCACACCAACAGAGGCACAGCAAGAAGAGGAATAGGAAGATTTGATGCCCACAGCCTCTGTGGCAACAGCTCCAGGAAACTTTGGGGTAAGGCTGAGCGATGGCAGTTCCCATCAGATGTTCTCACGAGAAGATTGCTGCTCCTGTTGCAGTGAAATCTGCTTTGCACACCTTGCAGTGCGTTCTTCTCTTCATAAGTCTCTTGGCAGGACCCTGCCCTGCAGCTGGCTCAGAAAAGCCCCCAGATCAGGGTTTTTTTGTTTAGTCTAGGCTGGGCTTCATTTCTGATCCATCAAGTCTGTCAGTCTTGCAGCTTGTAGGGAACAGCTCTGTTGTGGCAGGTGTGAGAAGTGAGGGCTTTGCCTTCTCACTAAACTCTATCTGCAACATCAGAGTCTAATTCTAAGCTAGAAACCCAGGCTCTGTTGAATCAGAGACCTTTTGCAGGGCAGGATTTGTCTGCTCTCTGTTTTAGATGTCGAGCAGGGATGAGATAAATCACACCCTGGATGTGCCTGTGTCTGTTCACTGAATATAAAGGAGCCTGGACAGCCAGGTCAGATGGAGACATTTACAGTATACACCACAGCCACCACGTGAGGTGACTCCTACATCAATGCCACACTTAATTTCTGCTCTTCCTCCAATCTGGCCGCTGAGAACAATCCCCAGATATGTTCAGACCTTCCCTCTTCCTATTGCAACACCTATTCCAATTGCAGCACCAGGATAACCAGTGGCAATACAAAATATATTTTCTTTCATGTCTTGGAGAAAGACCTTGTGTTCCATAGGTAGAAAACTATTCCAGAACTCCGAAGCCCTTGTGTGGTGACAGGGGCTGTGTTTGAGCAAGAGCCTTTTCCCATCTGCTCTGTCACACAGCCCTCACACCAAGCTCATCCCTGCTCTCTCTTCTGTCTGTATTTACAAAGGAACAGACAGATAACAAAGATTATCTCAGCCCTTTTCTTGAAAGCTTGGCAGGTTCTCAGTTCTCCCTCTACAACTGCTCAGTTTCCGCCCTGTGCCATCCCTTCTTCAAAGAATTTCTCCTCTCTTCCCAAAAACATCACTCCAGCAGGAGCAGGGGACACAGCATCCTGCTGGGAGCTTGACTGGGAGCCTGAAGGTTGAAGAGTGTTTCACACACACAGAGGTTTCAGTGCAGATTTCCTCCAAATTCACTCATTTTTCCTCCCCAAGAATGCAAACCCCTTCCTCAGCTGGGATAGTGGTGCATCCCATTGGCACAAGGCAGGGAAATCTTTAGGAACACCTTGTAAAAATCAGAGTTTGCCAGCTCAGAGGCGTGCAAGGAGTGACAAAGGATTTTACCCAAACGTGATGAACCCAACCACCTTTTCCCCCACCCTACAAACCACCAGCTCTGGCCAACTTCCTCTGCCTGCAGCATTCCATCCGTGTTTCTCCCCGCTGCATCCAGGTAGCTTCACATCCCCCCTGCCTTGTTTACACTAAATCTTGATCCCCTGGTCAAGTGTTTCAGCCTGCAAACTGTGAAACAAATGAGGTTTGGCTAAGCATTTGTGTTCAAAAGCCTTCAGAAAAAGAGCCTCATGTCACAATTAATGCAGGGCCAGCCCAGGCTTAATGAGAGCCTGTGCCTGTGTGGCCACTGGAGCATGGCTGCTGAGCAAGGGAGAGATTGTTACCCGGGCTCCAAAGAGGCTATATATAGATTTAATTGGGATCTGTAAAGGAATTCATGCCACTGCAATGGGTTTGTCAAAGTCCAGCATCACTTGAAGGCTCCTGGTGGAGGCTTGAACAGTTAAAACACACAAGGAAAAGTTAAGAGTTGTTTCTGCTGGTGATGGCTCTTTCCAGGTCGTGTTGTTCCACTTTTCAGATGTTCCCATCACAGAATCAGAGAAAGTCTTGGGTTGGAAGGGACCTTAAAGATCATCTGGTTCCAACACGCCCATGGTGGGAAGGGATCCTTATCCTCAGCTATCAGAGAGCACCTTCCCATAGATTAGTTCTCCTCAGAAGTCCTCTCAGTCATCCTGTTGTGTCCATTCCCATCAATTAAGTCCTCTCAACACCACAGATTCCATCTTTAACATTTAATATCTCCCTGGACTATGAAGTTCTCGTCCTCACCCAATTGGAGTGAACCAACTGGAGGAACCTTGCCTCCTCTCTCTCCCCAGGCCCCCTAACCCTCTCCCAGGTTTCTGGCTCCACCACTCCTGACCCAGGCAGTCCAGGAAGGACGGTGTTGATCAAAGTCCCTTGTGCAGGATACAATCCCTGCCAGCACTATCAGGATACAGGAGTTCTGTCAGCCTGATAAATGCTCTTTTTTCAGTCGCAATTAGGCTCTGAATCTCCCATAATTCCACTCAGGAACAGCTGAACTGGCTGGGACCAACACCCCACATGTGTGTGTCCTTCAGCCATGGCCTACAAGGAAAGCATAAGACCAGAGTAAACACATTCATGTCCCCAGCAGCTGCCCAGCCTTTGGCTATTTTCATTCAGGGGGAACTTCTGCATCTTGTCTGTCTCTCCATCATGACCTAAAGAGCTCTTTCTTTTTTTCCTTTTTCCTTTGGTTTATCCTTGAAATTGCATTGATTTTTGCATCCACAGCACGCTTTGCCAGGGATTTACACAGATCCAGAGCCCGCTGCTTGAAGGAATCACCTCCTTTCATTTGTTCAGGACTTGATTTTTCAACAGTTTAATTTCATGCCCTGTAATTCCTGTATTTGCAGAGGTGTTGAACAGTCGGTTCCCATCCATCCCCTCCTGCCACTCCTAAGTTTGCCAATCTCTCCATACACCCCAGCTCACCTCCTTCAAGGCTGAGGACCTCCTGCTTCTTCAGTCACCTCCCAAATGGAAACCACCCCATACCTCTGATCACAGAACCATTAAGGCTGGGAAAGTCCTCCAAAATCATCAAGTCCAACACAGCACTGCCAAGGCCACCACCGCTCCGTGTCCCCAAGTGCCACATCCACATGGCTTTTAAACACTTCCAGGGATTGTGGTTCCACCACTGCCCTGAGCAGCCTCTTCCAATGCCTGACCACTCCTTCACTGAAAGAATTTTCCCAGTATCCACCCTGCCCCTCCCCTGGCCCAGCCTGAGGCCATTCCCTCTCCTCCTGTCCCTGTTCCCTGCCAGCAGAGCCCGACCCCCCCCGGCTGTCCCCTCCTGTCAGGGAGCTGTGCAGAGCCACAAGGTCCCCCCTGAGCCTCCTCTGCTCCAGGCTGAGCCCCTTTCCCAGCTCCCTCAGCCGCTCCTTGTCTGACTTGTGCTCATCCTTTGTCTTTTAACCATTTATTTACACTTTTGTAGCCAAATGTTGAGCAAAAGGAGAAGCTACGTGGTGGTGTCACGGGTTGACCCCGACATGACAGACAGTCGCCTGGTCGAATCGCGTTTCTCTCAATGTTATCTATAAAAATCCCGCGGAAGGCGGGAGTGGGGACTTTCT
>VXAC01007566.1:0-20711 GCA_013399225.1 Rhipidura dahli | reverse complement strand
TGGTTTTTGCTGCAGGAGGTGGCAGTTTGGAGAACCACGTAAAGCAGGAAGAAACCCTTTTCTTTTCCTTTCTTGAGAACTGCACATGGATTGAGGGAGAGGAGAAGGAGGGGGAGGGAGAAGAGGAGGAGTTCTGGCTGTGTGTTATGATTGGTTTTTTTCCTTTTTTTTCTTTTTCTTAGGTCTGTTAATAAACTTTATCATAGCATATAAGTTGTGTGCCTGCTTTGCTGTCTCCTAATGGTTTATCTCACAGAAAATAAATCAGGGAACAGTGCATAAATTGACCATAAAACCACTACACTAAAATATGGTGTTTCTGCCCGGTTATGCAAACCAAACCCGCTACAGGTGGCCAAGGCCATCTCTTTATAGCCTTCACCACCTTGTCCCCTCCCTGGGCTCTCAGGCACTGATCTCACCAAAAAATTATCAAATCACTGTCTTTAGCAGGGTGTCACCTCTCAGTTTGAGGCACAGGGCTGTTCACATCCCTCAGGCTCATCCCAGGTGACAAAGACAGCACATCAGACTGACCTGTGATTGTTTTATCACAGGCAGGTAACTCATAAAACTTGATCGCTTCTAGCTGAGCGAGTGTGCAGCGGCGCTGATCTTTACACAGCTCCCCAGAGGCCACACTTCTTGCCACAAAAAGTGGCATTTGGATCGCTCCCAGATACCCTCACACACCCCTCACTCCAGATTTCCTCCTCCCATCATTGCCTCCTCTCCTTTTACACCTCATTCTCCGTGCAGCGCTCTCAAATCTCTCTGACAGGAGCTCCACAGGCAGCATCAGTCAGCGTGATAACATCAGCTGAGGAGTTCTGAGGTCAGGCCAGTTAATCTGCAGCCCAAAATCTTCAGATGTGAGGCAGGGAGAGCCGTGATAACATTTGCTTGCAGCTGTTCCTGAGCAAACATGCACTAATCCAACACACAGCCCCGAAACTGGGGCTCTCAGGGCTATCGCAGCACCTCTGCCTCTCCAGAGCTCTCACCACCAGCAGCCTTCCTGAGGGTTTCACTTAAGAGTTAAGCAAGATCCAGAGAGAAAATGTGAAGCAGGCTCTTCCCAAGTGTCACTGTCACAACACAGATGGGTAGAGAAACCCCGCCAAGTCCAGGGTCAGGTATCAAGAGAAGCAAGAGATTTAACGGTTTTTCCCCAGGTTTTTATATGTTAGTTCACAAAAAGTGTGTTAAATGTCATAAAGTAATTGGTCCTCTGGCCATCCACCCCTTGAGGGGATTGGCCAAATTCTAAGATGTCCATTCCCAAATATTTTGCTAGTTAGAGCCATAACAATCTGATAGAACAATCTGCAGGTATCAGTATTTACAAAACAGTAACTTTGTTTTCGATAGCTTGCATGGGAAAGACAGAGCTCTCACAAAATGCTGCAGAAAGCTGAAAAATTTCTCTGCTAAAGCTTTTCAGCGTCCACACCCAGGTCCTTAAATTTACATCTCGGTTTATTAAAGGAGAGAAAAGCAGACAGCACTCCCTGCCCAGCTGGCACCTGTGGGAGCCCTCAAGGTTTGGGGGGTAATTAGTGCTGCCAAAAGATGCAGTGGCCAGGCCACTGTTCTGGGGCACATCCATTTTTGTCTTTAGATATCTCTGCTGTTTGTTTAGGCATGCAATTAGAGGGAAGAAGATCCCAGCAAAACCCAGCTCCCTCTCTGTATGGTTTTAACTCACAA
This sequence comes from Rhipidura dahli, assembly GCA_013399225.1. Classification (NCBI taxonomy): domain Eukaryota; kingdom Metazoa; phylum Chordata; class Aves; order Passeriformes; family Rhipiduridae; genus Rhipidura; species Rhipidura dahli. The sequence goes on along the minus strand of VXAC01007566.1, from coordinate 19,001 downwards.
AGGGGGATTGAAATGCAGAATTCCCACTGAGGGCAGCCTGGGTTGCTCCATCCCAGTGCCCATATTTCAGTGGATGACGTGCATAAATTGGTGCAGCAAGCGCTCCCTGTGTTTTCCCAGCTCTCCCAGGCATTTATCTTGCCATAAAATGAAAGTTCGAGGATATTTAATTCAGGGATCATATAAATGCATAACTTTTAAGGTCACGGGGGACCACTACATCATCTGTTCTCACCTCCTGTACATCACAGGCCACTGCCCATCTACTCCTAGGCTGAACCAGATAATCTGGGTTTAGCTAAAGCCTCTTGCCTTGGGAAGACTTCCCATTACAGTGTGAAGATACCAGAAAAGGCAGTTAATCACTCACACCATGAAAAGCTTGCACATGCCTCACTTTTCAGGTGAATTCATCAGGCTTTGGCTCCAAACCACTGATCTTTATTTTGGTTTTCTTTTCTAGGTTGTAAAGCCCTTTAACCAGCTTTTTTCACCCTGTGAAGATGCTCAGAGATTCTAATCAAGTTATTCCTCAACCTTCCTGCTGCTAAATCAACACTGAGATGTTTTTCAAACTCTATGAAGACCTTCCCACTTCCTACAAATAATGGCGGGTCTTCAATCCTTCTTTTCCTCTCTCCCACTGTCCTGCACTCCTCCAAGGGCACAGGATGATGTCAGCCTGCTTCTACAACAAGCCAGACGAGGAAAAACCCTTTGGAAGGATGTGAAGAAATGAGCCACTCATCCATTGCTTTCTAGGACACGTCTCCTGACCTAAATTCCTTCCTGTGAGACAGCAAAGTTCGCGTTTGTTTTGTCTGAGGGAGCCAAAGTCACCCAACCGCCGTGCCCTGCTCGTGGTTAATGCTGAGCTCATCGTTGTTCCACTGAATATTTTATCTGTGGGATTTAATATCAACCTCCTGCTCATTCGTGAAAGTTTTCAATAGATTCGGGCCCAGTATTGATCCCTGGAGAATACTACTGGGAAAACCCTCAGGCTCTTTGAGAACTGCCAAGTATTAAGCCATTTCAGAGATTTCTTCATGCTATTTTTAGGGTTTGGGACTTTTTTTTTAATGGGAACAGGCTGCAGAGTTGTCTCAAGCACTGTGTGGAAAGGTAAAGACAGGGCATCCGCAAAGAAAACTCCATTATTTCCTTCAAGAATGGATCAACTATTTCCTCACAAATTGAAAAATGTCCTGTTTTTCATAAAAACACACTACCCAGATGCCATTTGGCTCAAATCAGGAGCTTCAGATTTACTCAACTTTCCTTGATATTACCCCTTCTGGCCCTCAGGAATCATTAGAGTAGGGGGCTGGATATTCCTAAATTATGAATAAATTCCCCAGAATTTCAGCTGTCGGATAACTCAGGCCTCAGGTGTGCAAGATCATCCTCAGAAGAGCCTTGCATTAACCAGTGCCTGTTTTTATTGCAGCTTTACACCTAAATTCCTTGGTGAAGAGACCAAAGCTAGACAGGATCAACCTGGGCATTGGAAAACCTGTGGAGCTGTTAGGATCTCCCAACTCCTGGTAACAGGAATCCTGGTTACCTCCTAAATTTAGGCCTCTGCACCATCCCTAAGCTGGTGCAGCAGCACACAAGGTTCTCATTTCTCCAATTAGTTTCATTTGTGCCCTGGTGAATTTTTTCACATTTCTCTCCAGCCAAAGCAGAAAGACGAGACTCCCACTGCACCTTCCTTTTTATGGAAACACAGACCCGGCGCCCAGATTTCTTGGGGGAAAAACAGCTGGCATGAGGCTCTGCAGAGGAACAGAACTTTTGTGCCTGCAGAGGACTATTCAAATTTAATTTAAGGTACAGCTTTGGTGCTGCATGAAACAGGGAGATCCCGTTTCAGCTCCTCGCTGCCAAGCCCTGAGTTCACAAAAGCCGCTGCCGAGCAGGAGCGCTGTCCAGGGGGGCAGGGACAGGGGCTGGGGATGATGTTCTTGGATGACTACAAGATCAGAGCTGCCAGCTGGCCTGTGCACAAAGCACAGAGACCCAAGAGACGCCACAAAGCCCTTGCCAGCTCCATCCAGGTGGTTCCCAAAGTGGCACCCTGAAAAAGAGCGGATTAGCCGACTAAGGCACCTTAAAGGAGCCCTCCACCTCAAAGATCAAAGGAGTGCTGGCTCTGGAGCTCTGGTTACACCTGCCTCCCTCGTGGGCATCCCTTACAAAAGGATTTGGGCTGGGGGATTTGCTCAGGTGCATTTCACAGTGCTCACAAAAAAAAACCGCCAAACAATACCACCCCCAAATACCCTTTTGTCCATGGCCACAAAGGAGGGAGCCGTGCTTGGCATGTAATGCAAGGGGACAGCAATGAGAGCAAGGAGCAGTGCCAGGTGCTCAGAGAGCACCTCTGAAACACGAGACACCCTGCACAATTCAAAGGATTCTCTCCTCCACTCCCAGCAGCTGGGAGAGCAAAGCTTCCTCACTGGTGGGGCAGCCCCAGCACCTCCCTGCAGGGCTGGCTCACAAGCAGGTGACATTTCTGCCTCTTGGCAGGACACTGCTGACCCTCCTGAACCCCTTATCCATGTCTCACCCTCATCCCAGAAAGAAGGCAGTGGCTTCAAAGAGTTTGAGGTCTCCTTGCAGAGCACAGAGCTCTCGATTTCCCCATCTCAGTAGCAGTGGTGACCTTTCCATTGCTCCTCTTTACTCCTCCTTTTCTGCAGCCAATACAAACACACAACAGGGCTGGAGCTTCTCACCTGTGCTCCTTGGACCATTTCAGGAAGGGGACAGGGAATAAAAAGAATCAGGGATGAGAAGAAAGCCAGGCCTAGCACTGATGTGGCTGCCTGAAGGTCAAACACACTCACCCTTTAATTGGCATGAGAATTGACGTGGGTTTGATTAAAGCTGAATTCTGCTGTGGCCACACACGGCCTGGCTAAGAAACCCTCTGATGCACAGACTGGCTGGAGTGCAGGGAAGCTGAGTGAGCTGATATCCCTTCTCCCAAGCTCTGGGCTCTGGGTCTGGCCTCCTTCCAGCCACAAGAGCATTGTGGCATCCACAGGATCAGCAGATGATCCCAAATCCCACTCCGCCTCAGCCGTTCCTGTGCACTCACACCCCCAGCCCAGCAGCCAGCTCATGGCATTTGTAAGCCCTGTCAGGTTTGTGCAGCACAGCAAAGGGGCTGTGGGGAACATTTCTTTTATTTATCAGATTCCATTTCACACCGGTGAACCATAAAATTATAACCACAGCTTTTCCCGGCCCGTTACGGATCTATGACATCTGTCTGTCTGTCTCCCTCCTACCCACACGGGTGCAGAGCCATGGCAATAATGGATATCCTGAAGGAGCAATTTCACCTCTGCTTGCCGAGGATTACAGCCTGCCTCTTCCCAAAGCATCAATCCCTACCCCTGGTTTATTAACCCAGCAGCAGGCGTGGAGAAAAGCCCTCACCCGCACCATCAGGAGAGTGGTTTCCTCAGCACTTATGGAGAGCAGGAAATTAGGGATGTGTTATCAAGCCAGCTGAGGATCAGGTTCAAATTTCACCAAAATAATAGGTGAGGAGGAGAGTCTCCTTCCAGCTGCCTGGGATTTTAGCTAAGGGGAGCTGTAGATGTCCTGCTTTAATGCCAGCAGTTACAGTGTCACCTTTCTGGCTCCTGTTTCAGGAAAACACAAGAGTTCATGCCCCTGTTCCTTGATCTTCTCCAGAGGACACACAGATTTTATAGGTGTTTGTCCCTAAAGGAGGTGAAGGGAAAGCGAGGTTTAACACTTATTTTATTTCTTGTTCCAGCTGTCACTCCCTGAATCAGCAACTCCAAACATCCTTCCCTGTCTGGAGATCTTATTTATACCTTTGGAAACAGAAATAGGCTGTGAAGAAGGGAATGCAAGCCAGGTAAGAGCACTGCTCAAACCCCTCCCTGGACAGAGACCCACACCTGCACAATTTATTTAATCTCCAATTCCCTCCAGGCACCCAAAGCATCTCTGAAATGGACACAAACCCCACCCAGGACTCCTTCTGCCCATTCCTTATGAAGGGAGGTGGCATAAATGTGGATCAGGTTTTTTTTTTCCCTTATTCATAGCACAAGTTAGATCCCATTTGCAGCTCCCAAGGATGCTGTGAAGCTCCAGGACTGGTGGGATTGCCTGGCACTAATGGGGGATGTTTAGAAAAGCATGTTCTGAATCCCTGGGAACATTTAGCTCAGCCAGTTTGTTTTCCTAAAATATATGAAAGATTGCTGAGCTGAGGGCTCCGAGCAGACATCTCCCCGAGGAGCTCTGTGACCTGAGTTATGCAGATCGCATTAGACAATCACACCAGTCTCTCTTAGCTTTCAATTCCATGAATTTATAAGTAGTCACCAAATAGTTCCAACCATAATTGCCAGCCAGGTCTGAAAAGAGCTTAGCTAGGCACACACAGGCTTGATGTGAAGTGAAAAGTTTCCATTATTATTATTATTAGTATTCTTTTTATTGCAGACGGGTTTCGTCTCGCTCAGCTTTAAACTCCATTTTCTCCATCAGGATGCAGATTTCACAAGACAAGTTGCCTGACCCAGTGACCAGGCCTGTAATGGGACTGGGACAGTAATTGCCATATTTGCCAGACGAGGATGAATTGCCTCTTCCAGATGAGCCACACAGACAGCAGAGATGAAGTTATTCATTGCCCCCAATGTGTTTTGTTTTCTGCTGATGCATAAACATCCCAGCAATTAGTTTGCTGTGTTAGGGCTCCCTTCTCCACGTCTTTTCCCTGAGGGTTTATATCAGAGTTTTTGTGGGCTGTTTTAAGACAATTCACAGGGAAACAACAATTTAAAGGGTGGTCAGAGATTGGAACAGGCTGCGCAGGGAATGGAATCATGTCCCTGGAAGTGTTCAAAAAACACCTGGATGTGGCACATGGGGACATAACTGAGTGTTGGCCTTGGCAGTGGTGGGTTAATGGTTGGACTCAATGATCTTGGAGGTTTTTTTCAAACCTGAATTAATCTGTGATTCTATGGCAATTCCAGCACCCTCAAATACTACTGCATGCATCTGAATTCTTTGCTGGTTTGGAGTGTATTACAGATTTAGTGCATCTGTGATGCTGGAAAATCTGGGAAAGAGGAGAATATTGATTGATGGTGTAAAAGGAATTTACCAAGTTGGGAGCAATTAACTGAATTCACACCTAACTGGATCAGGGAGCAGTGCTTCAAAAAAGTCCCCAGTCCTCTCCCAGTGATTTCATAGAGTCACAGAATGGTTTGGGTTGGAAGGGACCTTCAAGCTCATCTCATTCCAAACCCCTGCCACGGGCAGGGACACCTTCCACTATCTCAGGTTTCTCCAAGACCTGTCCAACCTGGCTTTGGAGACTTCCAGGGGAGGGGCAGCCACAGTTTCTCATTTCCCCCAAGAAATTGGTCTGCAGCATCAGTGAGACCACCACTGGTAGTTCCTACAACTTGACCTCATCTGAATTCCCAAATTCAAAATCAGACTAGCCCATTAAAAATCATCAAAATTGGGTTTTTTTGAATCCAGACTGAACAGCTCCTGCCAGATCATGTCTGCAGAAATCACAATCCTTTCATAAAATAACCTAATGAATTAATTTTCCTACTACTCGAGACAGGTCAGATCTCAGTAAAGTTCCATTTCACCAGAACATTCAGGAACAGTTGAGGATCACCTTCCCCATTTGCTTGGCTTTGTTGGTGTTTTGTTTTTTTTTTAATTTATTCTCCCATACAATTTGTCGAGCAGAAGTTGATGCATGGCCCTTCCTGCAAAGCACAGCTCAGAGACCAATTAGTCAACCTGGGGACTGGCAAACTCCTCCTGACACAACGGCAGGACTGCCACAAAAATGGCAGCTAAACAAAGATCTATCCAGCTCTTACAAATATTAACCTTTTTATTGACACTGCCATCTATCAGGAGGTTGATCCTCTGAATGATGAGGTGGGAGCAGCCAAAAGCAGAGCTAAAAGCCACCAGCTCCCCCACCATCCCACAGATGGGGAGCCAATGCCCAGGGGTGCTTTTAGGCATAAAGACTCACTAAAGAAACCATTTTGGCAAAATAACGGAGATTAAAGCGTGATTTAGAAGTTCAGTTTCTATCAAATGCTCCCTTAATTACTTAGAAATTGACAGGTTTAATAAAACCTCATATCCAGCCCTCTCTGTCTCCCATTTCTGCTGTCAGCTCCAGCCAGATGCTTCACAAAAGGTGAAAATGTCCTACAAAAGCCAGGGCCTCGTATTAGGTATCTGTATTTTCTAACACCTAGAGAATGGTTTATAATCTGAATAACTTAAGGCTTCTAAATATCTAGGCAGTTACCATTTTTTCAGTTAAAAATCACATTAAAGCATTCAGCTGCAAAATGTTTCATTTTTGGAGGGTTACTTTTCCTGCCTTTGCTTGCAAATGCATCTCCAGAAATGTTGTTTAGAATGAAAGCTTGAGGATTAAAGAATAAATAACCACCTTAGTCCTCATCCTGGGGAAATTCTCTCCAACAATGGAGAGAATCACTGCCAGGACCCACTGCAATGGCTGAAATTAAACTTCCATGGGGAGATGCTGGTTCACAGAATTCAGTCCATCGAGCACTGACAGATTGCAAGGAGCTGTTTTTAGGCTCAGCACATCAGAGAGGAGGCAAAAAACTTGTAATTTGCAAGTTGTGCACCTGAACTTTGAAATGCTGAGCTGGTTTTGGAGCAATAAGAATAATCTTTTTCCAAATAAACCTTTCCCCCAGAAAGGAATTAGAGGATCAGGTGTTCTGCTGGAAATACCTGTGGTAGCAGTTTATCTGGGACAGGTGGAGGGGTGGGAGGTGAGAAAGAACTCGAACCCAAAGCACAGGAGATGAAGGGTCTGAGGCAGAATAATCCTCCAGAGATCATATTTTGGATAAATAGATCTGAACCAGCATTAATAAACCATTAATGAGCAGAAGTCTGGGACATCTCTCTGCAGAACCTGTCCCTGCTTGGGAAATCGTTGTCTCTAAGAGACCACTGAAATGCTGGGTTTCACATTTTGAGAGGCAGAAATGGTGAGTGAGGACAATTAATTTTCACCCTTCAGGAGAGAAAAGGTGAGATCAAGGGATGTTTTTCAGGTTGTTCACCAAAAGGAAGGAAATTAAAGCATCTCCTGGCTGTTAGAGAAGAGTTCCCAGGCTTGGCAAACAAAGCTGAATTCCCAGAGCATCCTTGAGCTCCTCTCACTGCCGGATGTTGATAAGCTCAGGACAAACCCTATGGATTTTTGGGAAAGGAAGGGGGTCAGACTGCAGCTCCACCTTCAACAAACTGGTTTAAAAGGGCGAAAAACCCAGGAGAAACATGTAAAGTTCCAAAAACAGGGAAGTGAGACCTGGTGACTGAGAAAAGTCCCGAGTCTTCCTCCATCCCTCCTCTGCATCCTGGATGTGGGAGCTGCATCCAAACCAGAGTGATTCAGAGAAAATCAGACTCAGATGGAGAAAACAAAGGTTTTCAGTTTTGAGCTTTTCTGTTTATTTTTCTCCAGCAGGTCCCTGCAATCACTGTATCTTCATCCAGCAGGACTGGGAACTGGAACCTCCTCAGTGGTGTTTGTGTGGCAGGACCTCACCTGTCTGAGGAGCTGTTCCCTCCTTTTCAGAGGTTAAAAACATCGGCCTCAAAAGGGGGATTTGCTAGAGAAGCTGCTCTGCCCTTTTCTCCCTTTTTCTTTTTTCCCAGTTAAACTTTGAGGAAAGGCTGAGGATTGCAAATGTGATATTTGGCTAGGAAGGATTCCAGCATGAGGAACCACCACTCTTCCTGTTGGTTTGAAAAGACCAGTCTATTTAAGGTTCAAAACCATATGTTGTTCTCCCCACTGCAGCTCCATCCCTTTTGTTGCCTGGCTGCCAGCGAGAGGATGCCACTTTCCTTCGTCTGGCTCAGACCCGCGGTGTTGCTGATGGAACATCACGGATTATTCCCTAAATCTTGGTTGTGTGACTATGTGACATCTCAACAGAGCTCCCTGCCAGTGCTGTGTAAAAAATACTCCCAGCTGATGCCACTGTCACATTTGCCTGGGAAAATGCTGCTGTCTTTGAAAACAGGAAAAGGGCAAGCAAATAAACCTCCGCCTACACAGCTCCCTCCTCTGATCCCGTTACCTGCTGGTGTCCTCAAGAATTAAACCCACCTTCCTGTGTCAGGGGTATTGTGTCTTGGACCTGCTGAACCCAAAAGAGCAAAACTTTCACGTTCTGGGGTGTGGGAGACCCATTTCTTTGTTCCTTACCATGGAGTCATTAAGGTGGGTGAAGGCCTCCAAGACCACCAAATCCAATCTCCAATCAAAATACCCCCCTACCCCTAAACCACAGGGTGAAGTGCCAGATATGCTCAGTTTTTGAATGTTTCCAGTGATGGTGATTCCACAACTGCCTTTGGCAGCCTGTTCCAATGCTTGACCACTCTTTCAATGACAAAATTTTGTCTAATATTCAACACGAACCTCCCCTGGATTCAACAGCCTGAAACTGCTTCCTCTTGTGCTGCCACTTTTCCCAGGAGAAGAGCCTGGCCCACTGAGCCCACCTCACCACAACCTCCTTCCAGGTCGTTGTAGGATGTAAAAAAGTCTCCCCTGAGCACCCTCTTCTCCAGAGAAGAATAGGAATTCCTGTTTCTGCCAGCAGCATCCTCAGTCTTTTGCTGAAGCAGCCCCATGTCTTTTGCTGAAGGTTCCTCGTGCCTGAAGGTGGAGACTGAACGAAGCCCCACCTCTCATACTCGTAGTAGAGCAGAACTACTACTGTGAGGAGGACTTGTGCCACTTCATCTGCATTTCTCACCTGTTCCTAATCAAAAAGAGGGCTCAGCTGACGAGTGGACATCAATGACAACCAAAGCCATCAGTGCAGAGGTGGTTCAGCTACATGAACCCCACCAGTTCTGGAGGAAACCAGCACACACACGTGAAGTGAAGTCTCAAATAATAACATTTTAACAGCTCTAGGATGACACAGGAGAACTGCAGAAATGTCAAACCTAACCCCATTATTCAAAAATAGGAGCACACGATTAGACAGGCAATTATACACCGAGGAGCTTAACATAAATTGTGGGTAAAAATATCAGAAACAATTTTTCAGGATTTAGTGAGGGGAAGCACCTTGTAAAGCATAATTGGATTAGAGGAGACAGCCAGCATGGATTTACAAGCAGGAGGTCCTTTTGCTTAACTAACTTGTGGGGAGTTCTTTGAAGCTGCAGCATTACTGCCAAGGTAGGCAAGGGAAATGTAATAGATGTTATGCACTGAGATTTCCCAAAAGCAATTGGGGAAGTTGTACAGTGAGATTATCAGCTAATGGAAGCGGCCACAAAAGTGGGCTGGCTCAGAAAAATGGCTCAGAAGCAGAAAACAGCCAGTGTGTGGGCTGGCTTGCCATGTTCACTCTCAGCCTCAAAAGGAAGTGATTTAAGTGCTTGGCCTGGGGAAGAAGGAGGTGAAGGAGGGTTTCAGGCTTGGAGGGCTCTTCTGCTCGGATTTCAGAGAGCTCCCAGCCCTTTGCAGTGTGAGAATCTCCCAGCAGAGCTCGGTTTATCAGTGCCCAGGATGGGGACAGCCCAGGGAGATCATTCCTCCTCCAGAAAAAGGGACAGTTCAAAGGCAGCCCGGCTGCACAGGCTGCTCACAGAAGGAAACCAAACATTCCTTGCCCTGAATGACTGAAGAAATTGAAGCACAAGGAGGAAAAGTTGCTTGATCTCACCCAAAATGGTGCCAAAATGAGCACAGATCGCTCTGGCTTGTGCTGCCACACTGCCTGTTCAAAGCAGAGCATTTTTGTGCACGGGCAGGGTGAGCACAGCCCGTCCTTGCCACAGGAGAGGCCACCCCCACAGGGAAAGAGGAAGGGTTTTGGGAAAGATGGATGCTTCAGGGAGTGGGCAGAGCAGGTGGTGGCAGCAGGCACGGGGCACTGCAGCAGGAGATGCTCTGCTCTCAGCCCCTCAGCTGCAGCCAGGGATGAATTTCATGGAGTTACAGAGTGATTTGGGTTGGAAAAGACCTCAAAGATCATCCAATGCCACCCCCTGCCATGGGCAGGGACAACTTCCACTATCCCAGGTTGCTCCAACCTGACCTTGGACACTTCCAGGGATCCAGAGGCAGCCACAGCTTCTCTGGGCACCCTGTGCCAGGGCCTCATCAGCCTCCCAGCCCAGAATTCCCTCCTAAAATCAAATGTAAATCTCTCCTCTTTTAGTTTTAAACCATTTCCTATCAGGATGTGTCCTGTAAAAAGCCACTCTCCCTCTTTCTTACAAGCTCCCTGTAGGTACTGAAAAGCCACAATCAGGTCTGCCCAGAGCCTTCTCTTCTCCAGGCTGGACACCCCCAGCTCTCCCAGCCTGTCTCCAGAGCAGAGGGAGCATCTTTGTGGCCTCCTCTAAGATCTGTGGATTTCACTCAAGAGGATGTTAAAGGAGAGGATCTGAGGGACTGGATTTACATCACGGCTCCCAAAGCTCTTCCCAGGAGCCAGCTGTTCCCCGCGTTCCTTTTCCACACCATATCTCAGTAGCGGGCAACACTTTGCTCCCAGCTCCAGCTGCTTTTCTTGGCTGCCCTTGAAGCCTCCAGAGCTGATAATGTTGGAATCCAGGTTCAGGGCAGCCCTGCTGCCATCCAACAACAGCGGAATCAGCCCATTCCCAGGGACTCTGCAAGGCTTTTATGGGATGCCCCACAGAGCCCAGTCCAGCTCACAGATCTCACCCTGCCTCTGTCTTCCTCCAGCACTGTCTGTCATCCACATCACTCCTCCTGGCATCCTCATTCCCTCTTCCCACCTTCCCCCAGAACATGACCCACGTTAGTTATGGATCATTGTGTTTACAAAGCTTAAGCTGGAAATCAATTTTAATTACCAAAATCAGATTGCCGTATCAATAAATCACTGGGGGCCTCTCAGAGACACGGACAGAAGGTTGCACCTGGATGGGGAGGGAAGGAGAGATAACAGCTCATTTTCCCATCAGGGTCCTCCCTGCATTCACTGGACAGGATTCATCAGGGTCATTATCTTTTGTGTTGATATGCAAAGGGGTATAAAAGGGACATGAATAAAACTGAAGCCAGTTTTATACAAATAATGGTGGCTGAAACTTCATTTGTCAGCGACCTCCTGACCAGAGCTTTTGAAAAAAAAATGTATTTAGGATAGTTGTGATTATCCATCACCATTTCTACCAGACTCACTCTTGCTTGAACGTGTGCTGCCTCAAGAGATTTTCTTCTTTCTATTTAAAGAGATTTTCTTCTTTCTATTCCAACATTTTTCAAGAGAGGCCCAAAGCTGGAAGAGGAAGGAGGCTCTAATAGCAGAAGGTGGTTGGGATGTGGGGTATCCCAAAAGGTACGTGGCTCCTGTACCTTGATGGATAAACCTCTCTTCAGAAGGAGCCCAAGGCCCACCTACTGCCCAACTTGAGGCCCTCTTGGAGAGGCCACCACAGCCAAACCAAGCCTAATCTGACATTACTGAGGCGCCTTCCTGCCCAGATCCACAAAGGGATACAGAGGGTTGCTGTCACTGACATCAGAGAGAATAAAGAGCTGAAATAATCAGAGATCAGCCCACAGCAGAAAGCAGTGATCACACCAACCATCCAAGGCAGCCACAAGCATTTCACTTGTCAACCCCAGACCCTTTCCCTGGACACCTCTCAGCACCTGGGGCTGAGCCCTTTGGAAATCTATGTCATCAGAGCCAAACTCTGGGGATTTATATAAATTTGCTTCTCCTGAGAGAAGTCTAATTAAAATAAAAGCTTGAGTTTTGTCCATTTTTTTTTATTGATGCATAATTGCCAAGGACTTTCTGCATCTTCCCTTGCAAAATTAGTCCAAGTCTGTCAAGGCCAAGTGTGAGGGACAGGTAAAAAACTCTTCAGAGAGCTCCAAAAGCTCCTGGGAACAGACACACATTGTGTTATCCATCAAAGTTGTTCTCCCTCAGCTCTTACTCCCCTCTGGTGCATACATCAGGCAGGGTAACAGGGAGCAAATAACAATAATAAATTGGAATACAATGGAATAAATGGTGACCCCCCCACCTCGGACACCCATCAGGGCAAAAACCCAGGAGAAACATAAAGCAGTACCAAACAGAGAGAGGTGAGAGATGGGGAATTTGAGAAAAGCCCAGAGACTTCCTCCATCCCCCCTCCTGCATCCTGGATGTGGGAACCGCATCCAAACCAGAGGGAGTCAGACAAAATCAGACTCAGATGGAGAAAACAAAGCTCCTGTGAGGAAAAAGAGCTTCCTTGGCAGTCAACAGAGACATTTCTTGGTAAGAAACCTCTTTTATCTCCCTGATACTTTTATGAGCACCCATTTGATGCTGCCAGAGAAATGCACTCAGCAAGGGCCAAGCCAGACCTTCCCAGTGGAGGAGATAACAACTCCTGGCTGGATCTCTGGCAGTTTCCTCTAGTGCTAAACCCTCAGGAGTTATTAGAGGTGAAAAGTTCCCCCTCACAGCCCATCTCTTCCTGTTGCATCTCCCCCTGTTCACCCCGCATGGATGACACACAGCTGAGCCCTTCCTGGATGCAGCTTCCAGGACCTGCCTCCCTTTTTTTCTATAACCTCACCAGGCCATCTCAGTGCTCTGCCATAAAAATCACAACAAGTTCGACCCACTGAGCCTCTCTATGGGGCAGGAACACTCCCTGAGTGAATCAGGGTGCAGGACAACAGGGAAAACCAATCCTGTGTCAGTAAGACCGCACTGGAGATGAGCTGGACCACGGGGACCTGGCAGATCCTTGGCAGACTGGGCCCGGTGTTTTTTCAAACACAACTCTCCTGCCCTTCTTCCAGTGTGGGTGGCAGCAGGAATGCCAGCTGTTGGAAGTCTGTGTGCTTTTCACCCACCCACAGCCCCACGTGTCCTCTCCCAGCGCTCGAGCCTGGTGCACAGGAGGAATTTTCCGGGAATTTGCCGTGCTGAGTGACTGCAAGGGTGGATGACTCTGCTCTTCCACAGCTGGTCCCTATTGCCATGGTCTCCTTTCCAGAGTGGGTTTCTGTGCTCAGGGCCCTTCCAAGATGCTAATATTAGCCAGGCACTCCATCCCCATGCTGACCACGGCAGTTTTACTGGAGGCACCTGCAGAAAGAGGCCAAGGGTTTGCTGGGTGGTTGAAAAGAGCTCTGGGGCTGAAATAGGAGTTCTCAAACACTCCTCCCACACACTCAAACTCAGGAGGGAGAGGAATTTTCTCTTTTAACTTCCTAACAACCCTAAAGCTCAGCAAGGGACCAGCAGGAGGAATAATGGTTCTTCCATGTTCAAGGACTTACAGACACGGCACTCGGGGACATCGTTTAGTAGTGGCAATGCTTAGTTAATGGTTGGACTTGATGACCTTGGAGGTCTTTTCCAACCTAAACAATTCTTTGGTTCTGTAGAAAAAGAAACCTAAAGGGTTTCTGGGTTTGATTGGTTTTGTTTGTTTTTTTCTGGTTTGGGTTTGTTTGGTTTTGTTTTTTACTTTAATAAATTTACACAGAGACACAGAATTTTTTTCTTACTGCAAAAACAGAGAAAAAGAGTAAGAACTGACAGAAATTTGGTCTCATTGTCTTCCCCGAACAATGACAGTCAATTTTTGTCTATAAATAAATGACTGATATTAAGAGGGAGACGAATGCATTCAGGAAAAAATTTGAATGAGGTAAAAAAAAAAAATAAAAAGGCACAATTGTCTCTGTGACCAAAAATAAATGTGTTGGTTGGTGCCTCCAGAGCCTCCTTTTGCATATGGATGCTGATTTCTTGCATATGTAACTCATCACCCAGCAACTGCCTCCACAGCACACACATGTGTTTTATTTTACATATTTTTTCAAGTGGCTGAACATTTGACCCAAAGATTCCTTATGAAGGCAAGGCAGTTGTTGGTTGGTTGGATTATTTGGGTTTTTTTTTTTATGATAATGATGCAAAAAATAAAAGAGAAAAACAGGGAAAAGTTGGAGCCTTCCATCTTTCCGTGTGAGGTTATCACGACATGTGGACAGGTCAGAATAACCATCCTTGCAGGAATGGCATCCAAGTAATGAGATGCCAAATAATTGCTTCTTTCCTTTTTGCCTTTTGCTAAAGTTTCAGTAGTTCAGTCCCCATTTTGGTTTCCTGCTTCAGCTGAAGGATATCTCTTTGCTACCTGGCAGGGAAATTTTACTTAGGGATGGTGTTTTTTACCATTTTTAGACATTTTTCTGGTTATCAGCATGGGGATTGTTTCATTATCCAAACATGTACAGTGGTGTCAGCAAAGCCCCCTCTGCAGAAACCTTAAAACTCCCTTAGGGTGCCTTGATGCAAGATGTCACAATCTTTTAAATGCTGACCATCCTCTTCAGGATGCCTTTGGATTTGGACTTTAAACCTCACTTGAGCTGCTCTTGAGAAAAGAACTTTGCTGGCCTTCAAGTAGGTGTTTTCTAGCCCAGAATGGGCAACTTGGTGGAGACACATTAAAAAGACCTGAGCCCTTCTTAGCCTTTGCTCTGTTTCAAAGAGGAGTTCATTCAGGGAAGTCCCTGGTTTGATTTGGGGTTTTTTTTTGGTTAGGAGATCACCACAGTCCACTCCCACCCTGCAGTATTGAAGCCTTATCAGATCCTCTGGGTATTCTTGGGAAACAGGGGTCACCAGGCTGAACCATCTCAGCTCATTCCCCAAAAGAAAATCCTCTCAAACATCTCCCTCTGGTGCCTCGCACATCCAAACCTGGTTGGGATGCACCAGGAAATTAATGCTGCAGAAGGGGATAAATGCAATGCCTGCTCACTTCTGCCTTCACTTTCTGCTTTCACAAGCAGGGGAAAAGGAACTGAGCTGGAATCTCTTGTGCAGGGACAGAGGGGAGATCACCAAGATGTGACACTGTGGTCCCAGCCGTAAAACCACATCCAGTGTCACATTGCACACAACTCCCTCTCACTCCACCATCTCCTCCTTATCCTGGCTCCATTTCAGTGATGGGTCAGTTAATTTTTCCTCCTGGCCACGATCAAAAGCACGGCCCAGGCATGGCTACAGATCTGATTTGGCAAAGTCTTCTTAAAAGAAACAATCCCTGGAGCAGTCTGAGCTCCTGGAGAACACTCGGGCTGTCTGACAGCTGATGCTGTTTTATGCACTCAGCCGTCCTTTCATTCACCAGAAATGTATTGCATTAAGATTTATTAAATTACATTTATTAAATTAAGAAATAAACTCGAAGCGAGCTGCCTCCATTTGCATAATGGGAGGCTGTGCAGCAGATGGGGAATGGGGACCGTGGGCAGGCAGCACCACACAGGAGTCTGCAAGTTTGGGAGATGAATATCCTCCAGAACACTCTCCCAGTTGTCTCTGAATGGAAAATAACCACAATTTCCATGGACTAGGTGGTGACAGCAGGGTCAGTGGCAGGGGACAATGAGCAAACTCCTGGACCCCAGCTGGCTGGGACAACCTTATCTATTCAGCCTGTTCATCTGGAGCTGGCTCATATTCCCAAACAAACCTTTGGAGGACTTCTGGAAAAGCATAGCAAACACAAACAAATGTAATTTTCCCAAGAGGGCAAATGCTGCCCAGATACTCACACAAGCCTGCATAAATAAAGCTGGCAGTGATTTTGGTTCCAATTCAGCAAAGTGGAGGAGAACTGCTGGCCAAAGGAAGTCCTAGGTCTCCTTTTAATTAATTGATTTGTTAATTTTGATACCTAGAAATTACCTCATCATCACCTGATCAGTGTCTGGTTAAATAACAAAGTCTGGAAGACAAACAAGGAAAGACTCCCGGGGCAGCAGAGAAAGCTGATGAAATTAGGAGCAATTTATGCTTCATAATCCTGAGCCTGCTTTAATAAACAGTTTCATGCCAGGTAAGGATCCTGTTGGTGGCATGATTTGCTCTATCTCAACACAGAGGCAATCCCAGCAAGACTTCCAAGAATCTTGGGCATTAGTCAATTATTTACCTGATTAACAGATTCCCTGCTAAGCCGCATATCAGGTATTTATCACTGAAATTAACTTAGAGAAATGAGTGCACAACTGGAAGGAATTGCTCAAAGCCAGCTGGAGAGACATGGAATGA
Source organism: Rhipidura dahli (assembly GCA_013399225.1). Taxonomy (NCBI): domain Eukaryota; kingdom Metazoa; phylum Chordata; class Aves; order Passeriformes; family Rhipiduridae; genus Rhipidura; species Rhipidura dahli. The sequence continues at coordinate 2,802 of VXAC01007566.1, read as the reverse complement.
GATGCTGCTTGGATAAAACATCTGTGACCCAGCTTGTCCTTGTGGCTGATCCCATCCCAGAACTCCGGAGGACCGAGCTTAGAGGATTGCTTGTGCTGAGCCAGATGTGGGTTATCCCAGAATCATGGAATGGCCTGGAAGGAACCTTAGAGATCACCCAGCTCTGCCCCCCTGCCACAGGCAGAGGCAGAGGGAACCTTTGGGTACCAGATCCAGGAGGATGGGAAGAAGGGACAGAGCAGGCAGAGAAGGGAAAAAGAGAGATGAGCATCAGGTGAGGGTAAAGAGCTCAAGACAGTGACAGCAAGGTCTGAAGGCCAGGGGTCAAGTGAGGCAGTGGGTGGTCCAAGGGTGCAAATTTACCACTGACCTGATTTTCTGCATTTCCACCGAGGCCGTTCAGCACATGGGGAAACTGGGCCACGTCTGTTCCACTGACAGAAGGGGGTTTGTACTTTTGATTTTGCAGTGTCTCTTTTTCTGGTCCAAATAAAACCAGAGACTTCTCCTCCCATGGGAGAGTTTTGAACTGTCTCCTACCTACTGCTGAATTCCAGAGCTCACTGATCATCAAACAACCCTTCCCCCACAAAAAGCTGTCCATTAATGATCTCCAGGAGAAACAAATCGGGTCTTGCTCATCGATTTGAACCTAAACTGGCCACAAAGCTAGAATTAAGATCAGCTGTGGAGAAGCAGTCAGACCTACATCAGAAAATCGTTAGTCAGGGCTGGTCGAGTCCTGGACTGGTTAAACCACAGATCCACAGTGGTGAGAGGCTGCAGAGAGCTTCTCCTGACACCTCTGTGCCCCTCAGAGCTGGCACTGGGTGGACTTTGGAGTTGAAACTCCTCAGCCCTGGACTACAGAGCATCTGGTGTGCAGATCTCCCTGGTGCTAATTCCTCACAGATCAGCCTTCGTTAGAGAAAATACCTGACAAGTTGCAGCTCCTGCATTCCTTCCTTGGAGTTATTTTTAGATCCCTGGTTTAGCTGTATCCTTGTGTTTATTCCCCCAGGCACACGTTACAGCCAGCTCCAAAACGCTGATATGCTTTAGGTGTTGGTGACAAGATGTAAATCCTGCAGGGCTGCTTTTGCAAATGCTGTTTGCACAAGTTTTGCAGTCCCCACCTTAGGGAAAGGTTTGCTTGCCTTGCTTTCCTTTTATTTCCTTTAATTCAGTTTGGTAAAAATATCATAACCAGTAAAAGTAAAGGAAAACTCTGCTTTTCTATGCACTAAGTCTCAAACCTCAATTTTCATTGGTTTCTCCTCTTAAAACACAGTAAAAATGTGACTTTCATCGCCAGAGCTCACACAACGTGGGGCAGAAACTTTAGAGCTATAAATTGTATGTTTGAGTTCAGTGTTCATCCAAAACCACCAATTTATGTGTCCACAGAAGTTAATTTAGACTTTGGACTTGTCTACCCGCAAGATTTACATTAGTTTAATTCAAACTAGCATATTTCAACCAGAATTTAATTTCAACTAGCATATTTCAACCAGAGCATTTTGTTCATTGACTTTTATTTCAGTTTAAAACTTTATTTTATGTTTTTTCAGCTGAGCTACTACTCTGCATCACCCAACAGCAGCTAAACAGACACAGAAACCATGAATAAATAAATAGAACAGCACCATAAAAAATGCTGAGCAAATCTAAACACACCAGTTTAGAAATGGACCCTGGAATAAATCACAAGTGTCTGAGGATGTCTGGATTTTAGTGTGGCACCTAGGAGTGTTTTCAACATCTCTTACTCTACTTTTTCTTGAGAAAATGAAGGAAGATTCCATTCAACTCTTGGCCAGAGTTGCCTGACATTGATTCCCTGGAGAGAAGGAGCTGGAAGCACAAGTTCAGCATGGCACTGTGTGATAACACTGTTTTCAAACAGATATTGGGCATCAACAGAGGAAGACAGTCCTCTTCTGCTTAAAGGATCAGAAGAGGATCAGAAGAGACAACAGAACAAGATTCTTTGGGCAAATCAGGCATTTCTGGCCATCCTGGGAGCCCTGGCATGTGCATGTTGTCCCATAGCATTAAAATGAAATCCCAAACTCCAGGCATGTTTTAATGCATGATTCACCATTTCCCCAATGGGTTTCTTTTTATGCGTTCCCCTCCAGGCTCAAAATCTCCACTTCTGCATGAAAACACCTCCAAGACAACCAATTTTTTAGGGGCAGCAACTTAAGGAAGAACAAGGAACGTGCCCCACAACATGAGCTGACATCTGTAACGCACAGAAAACTCATCCTTCCCACAAAACTCATCCAAGAGAACCGAGCTGATGTCGGGAAGGCAACTCCTCTGCAAAGAGGGAAAAGGAGCCAGCGCTTCCCTTCTGCCCAGCCTGACGCGCCCGTTCCGTGCGCGGTGTTTGGGATATGGATCCACACGCAGCGGGCGTCTGTTCCAGGGAAGCGCGTTACGGGGAGAGCTGTGGGGATGCGGGGAGCACCCTGAGGAGCCTCTGTCGTTGCGTCACGGAGCACGTGGCACCGTGTGTGCAAACAGCGTCATGCTCATGGCACCGCGTGTGCAAACAGCATCGCGGAGCGCGTGGCACCGCGTGTGCAAACAGCATCACGCTCGTGGCACCGCGTGTGCAAACAGCGTCAAGTGCGTGGCACCGCGTGTGCAAACAGCGTCACGCTCCTGGCATCACGTGTGCAAACAGCGTCACGCTCATGGCACCGCGTGTGCAAACAGCGTCACGCTCCTGGCACCGCGTGTGCAAACAGGGTCAAGCGCGTGGCACTGTGTGTGCAAACAGCGTCAAGCACG
>VXAC01007562.1:204606-291504 GCA_013399225.1 Rhipidura dahli | reverse complement strand
GATGCCCTGCCCCAGCCTCCGTCCCCTAACGGGAGGGATGTAGCCGGCGTGGCGGGGAGCAGGATGGGCCGGAGGGGCCACTGTAGAGCTACAGTGGTTCACAGGAGAAAACCCAGCCTTCTCCTGAAAAGCCAGAGAGAGCTCGTGATTTCTGTGTTTTTGATACTTTGGAATGACTAGGTCCTTACCGCCACGCCGCGTACGTCTCGCGTCTTTCTTCCGTTTTGTTTTCTTGTGGGTTTGTGGGGTTTTTTTGTTTGTTTGTTTGTTTTGGATTTGTTTTGTTTTGTTTTTTCTCCTATTTTCACCCGAAATTGTCAGCAGAGTCGGTTTCATTTTCAGGTGGAAGCCTGCAGGAACTCCACCCCCCCGATGCATGTCTTTATAAGATGCTCCTGTTTCTCTAGGAATCCTGTACTCAAAAAAAATTCAGATGTACTAGCACCTAACTCAGAGAATAGGGGGAAAGGCAAGCACCTGTGAACTCGGGCTATGCCTACGAGAAACCTTCCAGGGGAATTTTTTAAATGATCTGGGGCAAGCACTCTGGTAACGTCCTGCACGCCATCAAATGAAAGATCGCTCCTAGCTCAGACTTTCAGGACGGTCGTGGGTGTGTAAGGGCTAGCACAAAAACTCTAGCAAAGACATATTATAGCCTGTGAGCTGGGCATCCAAAGAGGTCTCTGAAGTAGCATTGTTTTGTCTGGGTAAGTCAATTAGGAAGCTGTGCAACTGCCCCTCGTTGTATGTGGTTTTGCAGACATACTGTCACCAAGAGTTCATTATGTTTCGGGCCTAAGAGTGGCTGCTGTGTAAGCGTAAGATTCTGTGGAGAAAGTGTTTACGAAGACGGGAAAAGGACAAGAAGGGACACCCACACAGCTGAAATACCTGTTGTTTAGGTAGAAGGGACTAATCTTTTGCAGATGTAACTTCGATAATAAGCGGCAACTGGTCTTGCCCAAGTTGTAGCATGGGCTCATGTACTTACAAATGAGAAGATACTTACTTTAGAGAAGATACAGAACAAAACATAGTTTCTTCAAAACTTTGGAAAGCTATGCGGACATAGATGATCTCCAAGCTGGCAGCATTCAGGTCTTGTCAAGATGTTTTAAAGCTTCCTGCTAGAGCTGGGATGCAGTAAGGGGCTTCTGCAGTAGGTGTCCTTAACTCAGTCATTAGATTGACTTTATTTGTGTTAAGACCTTTGTGTGTGAATATTCAGTTTCCAGAAGATGAGGAGACAGTGGAAGTGTACCTGCTAACAGGTTAATGAAGAAAAGATGTGTCTTTCAGTGGCAAGGTCACTTTAAGTATTAGTCTTACACTGCTGGGGAAAAAAACCCAAACAAACAAGCAATACTCAGATGAATGTTGGGCACAATCCCACTTTATCTACACTGGATTTTTAGCGAGCTGAGAGCATAGTGTGAGACTTCTGTGTATTGAATAGTAACATGTGAATTACCTAGTGAAAAACCCTGTCCCGTTAGGAGGATGTTCATACGACTTAAAATGTTACACACTTGCCCTTTCAAAGAAACATAAAGTCGTTCTGTAGACTTGCTGAATATGAGTTAGTCCAAATAGGCAGCTAAAAGTGAATTGAAACAAAATATCTTTATTCCCGGCATTATAGAAGCTTTTTTGATCTTTGTGATTGACCACTATAATCTAAATCCCTTGGGACTAGTTGGTTTTGCTGCTAAGCAAAATAGAAGGTTTTGTAGCTGGTCTATAGATCTTGCAGACCAGGTTTGCAGAGCTTATAGGCAGTTATGGTACGTGATTTTCTGTCGTCAACTGTTAAGGGGGTATTATATTAAAAAGATATTGCTGATGACTGCCTCACAATTTAGGAGTCATGCCAAACAAGTTGTACTGAAAGGAGTCGGTATTTCAGTCTTCTGCTAGGCTTGATAGCCTAGAACTCTCACTCTGATCTAACCCAGTTAACATCTTCTGTAAAGAAAAGAAATCAAAGTTTCTAAAATAAATTTGACTCTTGAGATGCTTAGGAAGAAACTGTTTTGTTGATAGAGTGAAAAATGGATTGGTAGAAAAGAGCATGCTTTGTAAAGTGGTGTAACTTTGAAAGGAGGTCTACATGAAAATAGTTTACGGTGAAGAACTTGTATAAGTTGCTTGCTTTTGTCAGGCCCCCTCTGGCAGTTTAAAACATGAAAATTGAAAGAATGCAAAGCTTGTATAACATGGCCTCAATAAGTACTATATAGCAAAACAATCTGTCTTAAGCTATATTAAAGGTACAGCTGGAGCAGAAGATTATAGTACCTCTTTTTGCTCAAAGAGTAAAAATTTTTCCTGCAAGTTTTAAATTGCTTTTTGTATTACTAGTTACTTCCCATTTAAATCTTGCATTCTTGTGACAGAGCTGCAATCATCGGTTGCAGAACAACTCATCTGCAAAATCCTGAGCTAGCAAAACTTAAAACTGTTGTCTAAGATCTAATTCAATGGTTACTTTCATTTGAAAATGAAATGCAAGTTTTACACTGCTTTAGCTTCAGGGCTGAGAGCTGAACCTAGAGAAACTCTACAAAACCCTATTGACTTTAGGCCAAAAGCAAGCCCATAGATGCCAAATGCTTTTCTCATAATAGCATATTAGTGGCCAAAGTAAGGCTCTTTAGACTTTTTGGATTGTCTCTACATTTGGCATGAATTATTTAACTGTGGGGAAATTTGAACTGGTGTTCTCTTGCATCAGTCTTGATTTTGTGGGTCATTTTGCCATGTGTCAAGTTACCAATAGCACATATAGCTATGCAAGTAATCAGCTTCCCTCAGTCACATAGGAAGGCCCTATACACAGAATTAAAGGACACGTCTTAAAGGTCTCACAGCATGACCACCTAACAATACTAGGTTTCTAATGTATCTGTCCCAGAATAAAGTACTGATGCTAACTTGACCAAGTTCATTTCTTGCAGACCAGTCCTTTGTGACTCTAGCCACAAATGACTCCTATGTGAAAGGAGCACTGGTACTTGGTTCATCCTTGCAGCAGTACAGAACAACAAGGAAGCTGACTGCGCTCATAACTCCTCAGGTCTCAGACCTTATGAGGTAAGGTCACTTACTTACTTCAAACTGCAACAGTTCCTGTTGATGTCCACGTTGAAAAATGGATGTTAAATTCCTGAATAGTAACCTTTAAAAACTCTGGAAGCTAAACAGCTAATTTCAGCAGAATTCAACCTATCTATGCTATCTGGAATTCTGCAAGTTCTTGAAAAATGAAACTTTGTTATGTTTTAGCACGTTTTTTTTCTTTCTTCTCTATGACGAGTTAAACAAATAGTTTGTAGTTAGAGCTCTAAGTTGTGACTTGATACTGATATTTTAGCTGGATGTTTGCTCTTTTATAGTCCTGCTTAGAATTGTCCAACAATGTGATATTGCCTGTGCGTTTGTTAGTGCTGTGTGAATGCAGGTGGAGGTGGGAGCAGGGGATTGGTATTTATTTGTTTTGCAGAAATATTCCTGTCCTGATTGAGATAATATAACACAAGCTCTCTTGAAATCTAGCAGACACTTCAAATTTTATCATGGGAGAAGAAAGCGAGCAGAACTAAAGTAGCACCAAGTATGTCAAATCAGCAGCTCAACGGAGGTATCTAACAAGGCCGCCACAGTACAACAAAAGAAATTAACAGGCAGCTGCTTCCTACAGCCTCCTTAGAATAGTCTCACTGTGGAGTGGACTGGATTCTCTTTCCACATGTAAGAGGGTAAAAAAAAAAACCAAACACACAAAATAATTTATAACTATGGGAACTACAGATGATAGGTCAAGATTCTCTACAAGGTGAAGTTCTGAAAGAGTTAGCAATATATAGAGACAATAGAGAGGTGACTCAATAAAAAAATGGAGTGACTCTCTCTGGAGTTGCCTGGTAGCTAAACGGTCTATCAATATTAAGATGTTGCATATAGGAACATCCATTCCAGCCTATTAGGAGAGTGTGCTCTTTTAAGATGAAACCTAAATGTACTTATGTGCTAGTGCAAGCCAGCTAGTACTGTGCCCTTAAACCAGTGATACCTACATACCTAGTGGTGTAACTGGAACTTGCATTTCTCACCTTGTCTCCACTAACAAAGTAGGCCTTGAGGTCAGAAGCACTGTCCACACCAAGCGAGTCAGTATAAAGACTGTCTCGCAAGGCAGGGTTCCAAAATTCATTTACAGGCTCTGTGGCTCAAATTGTACTGGTAATTGCTGAGCATTCAAGATACGCTGTAGAATAGTAAGACTTCACGGATATTTCCTGTTTTGGGCAGTGTGAATGCCTTAGTCTCTTGAACTAATGGTAATGCTCTATTGATGGTAAAGCAAAGGTTGGATATTTGCCACAAAATTTCACTACGCTGCCTGAAAGTTTGTCACTCTTTAGTGAACATACCAGCTCAAAACATTTCTGTACCCACAGCCGTGACTAAGTCTGTCTTGAAAAGACTTTATGGAATAAAGAAAGTTTTAGCAACCGGGTCTAGTCAGATGTTTCAAATGTCCCAGATGTCACAAATCCAGAACAGTGTAAGTATTGCATAAAATTGTGTTTCAGCTGTTAAGGATTCAACTACTGTCCTACTCAAGCTAGTCTAACAACTTCCCATTTCCTAATTGCCTGCCCAGAGTAGACTGTTAAGTTGCCAGAAATCAGAGTCTGGATGAAAAAAAAAAAGCTTTGTGGAAAGTTTGTACTACCTAGCTGTGACTTATGGGACTTGATAGCAGTGCCGACTAAGACTCTGTTTGTGCAAGAAAAAAAAAAAAAAACAAGAAACTTCTCTGTTCTGCAGAATGTGCACATTACAATCTAGAAACTTTGAGGCAGACAGGTGCCCTTGTGCATGCCAACATATGCAGTCAACTCTTACTTCTTCTCAACAAGTAATGTTACCAGGTTCCCTGTTATTCCACTTCTCTTTACAGAATCTGTCATGTGGTCTGTTGTTGGAGTAACACTAGAACTAAATGTTGCCAATTGACTCTTTCCCAGGAGAGTGCTGGAAAAAGTCTTTGATGAAGTCATATTGGTAAATGTCTTGGACAGTGGGGATTCAGCACACTTGGCATTAATGAAAAGGCCTGAGTTGGGCATCACACTAACAAAGCTTCACTGCTGGGAACTGACACAGTTTTCAAAATGTGTTTTCATGGATGCAGACACAATGGTAAGTGGCTATGTCTCATGATACCTCTTAAAGACCTAGTGTCAGGGTTGCTGGATTTTTTTCTGTGGGTTGTTTTTGGTTTTTTTAAGAGTAGGGGTAACAGAAGCCTTTTACTAGATGGACTAGTAGCAGTAAGAATGTGTGTGCCTTTTTATCTAAATTAACTGTAATGAAGTCTGTGTGGACTATTTCCATAAAATATTGTCTTCTGTAAGATGAACACTGATACAAGAGCTTGCTTTCATGTCTTAAGGTTGATGCCAAAATCCATTAGAATGTGATACTGCAATTCTTAACCTAAAACCATTTTTTTAATCCCTTTGCAATTAGGTTTTGTCAAATATAGATGAGCTTTTCGAGAGAGAAGAGCTGTCTGCAGCACCAGATCCAGGCTGGCCCGACTGTTTTAATTCAGGAGTTTTTGTTTACCGACCTTCCATTGAAACATACAGTCAGCTGTTACAGTTTGCCACAGAGAAAGGCAGCTTTGATGGTATGTATTAATTTGTATTTCAATGTAAGTTAGACCAAAATGGTGACAGTCAATAACTACATACATCTCATGGGGGCTCTGTATGATAGCCTCTATTTCTGAGAAGGATACAATTTTTGCATAGTTACATTGAGAATTCTATCATTATAATATGTAGTACGGCTACTTTTTTCAGACTTCATGAAATAAAAACTGAGTTTGGTCTCCAAATTAACAGCTGTAAGTATTAAGAGTGTAGAGTCATATAACAAGAAATCATGTAACAAGAAATGAAAATCCAGTACTATGCTTCAGACATTCCTAAAGCTCAAGGCTTGGATGTCCTATACTAATTCAAGCTGCTACAGAAAAATAGCACTGGTCAACTTAAGCACAGTTTCAGAGAATCAAACATTTAAAGATACAACTATCTCTTCGTATGCATGTCATGGCTTCCTAACATTATGGGGTGGTGACTGTTTCCCAATATCAAGTGCATGTGGCTGTGGCTGCTTCCCACTATAAGTCACTTGGGATCAGCCACTGTACCAGGTTTAAGCTTGAGAAGCCAAGTTCTGCTGTCCTGTAAGTCTACTAAATCTGTTACCATTGCAGTAAAATCATATGTTGCTTGGACACTGCAATAGTTAAAGGCTTCTTAGTATCACTGTCTCCTGTCACTTAATTTTGTTGTGTAACTATTGTGGTACAAAACAAAGTCTAGCTTAAAAAACTACAGAAAACAATGTAAATAAGACCATGAAATGGAACCCTCAGATAGAGGGTAATGGGCTAGCCTGTTGACTTACCTGTCAGTACTTTGTAAAAGGTAAAATTTTCAGCTGTCACTCCTAGTCTGCAGAATAGTCCTTGTTGCTGTAGGGACTCTTGTGTGTTGCCTTCTGAAGAAGTCACAGTTGCCTGCTCAATGCTACCCCATGAAAATGAGTACTATCATGTAATGAAGATCTGTACCTTGCTCTTGACAAGGTAGCAGTTGGTAGCTTTTTGAGTGCTCTCACATATTGGGTACAAATTGATCACCGGCTATGGCAAAATCTATAGCATAATTTTGAATTGTTGTATTCAAGCAAACAAAACCTCCCACAAACGCCAAAAACAAATGAACAAAAAACTGCCCCGCTCCCTTCCCCCCGTGCCCCCCCATACCACCCTACCCCTCCAAAAAGCAAACAAACAAAAAAAAACCCAAATGCACATCTCTGTGCAAATGGACTGATCTGTAGCTTTGGGAACATCTGAGAGTTGGCGGTTGTCTCCTTTGAGCTTTGTGCTTGACTGCTAGCAGACCTCAACTTCTAGGCATAAGGCCCTGGTCCTGTGGAAGAATAGAACTGTTTCGACAATATGCTGACTTGAAAGCTAAAGCCGTGCAGTGGTGACACTTCCTCTATGTTGTAAATTGTTGCAGCACTTAACAGCAGAAATAGTGGGTTAATTGTTTAGGTATCAAATTTCTAGAGCTATCATTTTTACTTCAGCTTCAAAATTTACTTAGTTTTTGTTAAATGGTAGCAGTGATCTGAGTAACGACACCATGGAGACCTAGACAGTCTGTATAAGCTACTGCTGAGCTCAGGGACTTGGTAGGGAGAAAGGGGATTGAAAATTAAATTGACCAAGAGAGTAACAAAAGGTTCTAGGAAACTTAGAGAAACCTGTGAAGGGTCACTGCTTTTAATAGGATACGGGGATGCAAACTTAACAAGCTACCAAACTGTATGTAGTTGAAGTCAAGCTGCAATACCTTGTCTGCAGTAGTAGTAACTAGGGAATGGAAGACCTTCCAGAATATTTCTTGCATGTAACAGCAGACAGGTGCCTCCTATGTAGTGCTGTTGTCCAGAAATGGCAGAATGATGGCTACTTATGTAGACATCTACTCTGTCTGTCTAAACGTCACCTTTCTGGATAATAAAGAACCCGTCATGCAACTACTCTAGATACCATCTAAAAGTAGTGGATGGGAAAGAAATGTTTGGTTTTAGAAGAAATCTGGTAGCACTGCTACCTTAAGAATGTTGCTATTGCTTAAACAATCCTCTGTGTCTTTAGCCTGGGATCCAGAATAGTCGCTTGTACAGTCTTGCTGTTTTGTACCTTTGTAGGCATCTATAAATACGTAGTTAGTATGAGTACTGCCTGATTTTTCACCTTATGTGTGAGCTCCCGTTTATATAACAAGACTACTGTTGAAGTCTGAATTAGGACAGCTAGATGCTGCTTTCATTGTCTGCTTTGGTGCAAATGAATGCAATCTGAAAAAAAAAGCAAATTATGTAAGACAGTCTGAGTGAGGGAAAGTCCTGTAGACTAGGTTCAAGACACTGTTGCTGCCCCTTCGGTTTTCTTATGATGGGCACAATTTCTTCAAAGGTGCTTTTCTTCCTTTATGTGTTAAGAGGCAAGTCAGAGGTTTGAAATTACCAGACTGAGTCTCCAGGCAGTTTCTCACTCTGCAATCTGCATGTATGCTGACAGCTGTAACAGGATACCTAGAATTTATATTTGTCAGTGTACTGCCTGTACATCTAAGTTTATGCCCAGCGTCTAGATACTGCAGTTGCAAAAAGCAAATTGTGCTCAAACAGCACCGATGTTATAAACCTTAATACTGCCCTAAATTGAATCATAGGCAAATAAAAGCCTTTTCCTGAGTCAACAGAGACTGAGTGCTTGAGAAAATGAAAGATTAAAATGAAGCGTTGTCTACTAATACCCTACGCTATCCATTTATCTACTGTTTAGTAATGCTACTTGTGAATGCAGTTATAGGTGAAAGAGTACGGCAAGTGAAAGTTGGAGGACTCCCTTCAATCTCCTTGATAAGAGGAATTATTACCATTTGAAGAGTAATCATATTCATTGCAGTAAAGAATGAATGGATATAAATAAATAGGTTTTTACTTCTCGATCACTGCTTATAAACTAGTCTGCTCTGGCCTGTAGGCTATACTTATTTTTTTAGCTAATCTACTACTGAGATACCAAACAACTTCAGACTCGCTTAACCTTGTAACAACCTCTGCTTGCAAACTAAGAGGTGACCCCTCTGAACACAGATTGTTATCCTCATTTAGCGGTTAGTCAGGAGCTTTTTAGTACAGAACTAGCAACACCTATTGTCTGTTAAGGGATTTGATGGAATTTTACTAGAGTTTGTCACCAAGATTAAATATGCTTTTCTTATCAGATCAGTGTGGAGGTAGATGCACCTGGGACCGCAGGTCTAACAGGCCACTGATACCCTAACTCTGGCAGTGAGATGATGTTGGTCATGCATCTGTAAGCATAAGTAATAAAACTAATTGTTGCCATTTGATCTTCTGAGCTACAGCTTTCCTGAAGCTGAACAGTGCTCAGTTGTACTGTTTTATTGTGGGGGTTTTTTTGCTGCCTTATCCAGATTGAATTTAAGCTGTAAAAGAAACAGAATGGCAGAGTTTGTGAGCAGCAGTTAAAAGTAACCCCATACATACTATTTTGTTCTCTGCATTTTTGCAATATTCAAAGTCTGCAGGGTTTACCGGGTTGTTCACAAACGGAACTTTAGTGCTCTGTGCTAGACTTCTACTGGATGTGATAACTGCATTACTGACTCTTACTTAGTGAAGTGACTGAAAAAGATCCTCAAACAGCTGTCTGTTGCTTGTAGCCTATTAATGCTTTCTCTTTTAGGTGCAGATCAGGGGTTATTAAACACCTTCTTCAGCAGCTGGGCAACAACAGACATGAGTAAACATCTACCGTTTATTTATAATTTGAGCAGCACTTCTGTATATTCCTACCTTCCAGCATTTAAAGCGTAAGTTGAAAACTTCAAGAAGACTTTCAGAGCTTACATAAACTAATTTCTTGTAACAGAATGAACAGGCACGATGTGAGCTTACACAGGTTTTCTAGAAGGAGACTGTTACTGTCACTCAGTGTATAATAATTTCTTCTCTTAAGAAAAGGTTGAATTGATGTAAGTCAAATGAATCATCTCAAGATAAATGCAGAGACACCTGTATCTGTAGCTTGAACCACTCATCCCTGGTCATAACACTGAAGTTGGTTTAGAGTTAAGCACATTTGACACGTCACTTGCAAAAGGAAGAACTGCTCCTCCAGTATAGGATACAGTCTAGTACAGTTCTAACCAATGGCAGTAGGCTCTTTAATCAACTTGAGCTGAATTTCAGCATGTCTCTGGTGGTATCCTTCCCGCTTAGATAACTTGCCCTTTTCTCACTCAAATTACTTAGGGTACATAACAACCAGTAGTTACAGTTTCATGTGATCAGCCTCTACCATTTAAATAAGTGTGGTGAACAAAGATTTGTATCAAGCCAGAATTCTCTCCTAACAGTCTTTCTAGACCTCTGTCAATTCCTTAAGTAACAGCAGGACGGAACAAAGACTGCAGCCAACCACATATCATTGCGTGTTTCCTCTGTGAGGAAGACTGTATCCTCCCTAGCTAGCAGCATTACTTTGGCATGTGAGTAAACTGTATGTCAGAGGCAGGGTCGCTCAAAGTGTTGTAATAACCCAGGAGGAAGGGGGTGGGGGAAAGAAGGGAAGCTGAAGTGATACACAGAAACTCTTTATTAGGAGCTGCAGAAGCTGGGAGCAAGGGGGAAGGGAAAGTGCCAATTGCATAAAAACAATCTGATCTCTGAATGACATCAGGTTACTAGTGTCTAAAGCAGCAGCTAGCATAAGCAGGGCTTGCTGGCTCAAGATCAAGCTATGTCTTGTGATCAGAATACTATTTGGAATCTTGTCATGCTAAAAGTGGAACGCTTATTTAAAGAAATATATGCAAGCCTCAGAATGACTAAGTAGCTGGATAGCATTCGATAAACTAACATCTGTTGTAAAGTATGTCCTCTTTCCGTGGCTGGCTGTTAGTCACATGACCTTACTTTTACAAATTACTTTGTTGCCACGGAAGACTAATTGGATCTGGGAGCTCCTGACAAAAATTCCCTTCAACTGACTGAATCAGTTGCTTAACTGAATTCATCAGACCTTCAAAAGTAGAATGCTGGCAGGGCAGGCCTTGTAAGTAAAATTCCCTGCTCAATAGGTGGAACAAGTTCCCTTGGTTAGATCAGCAGTTACACTCCATGATAATCAGCAGTTGGAATATAGTGAAATTTAAACCTACTGACAGCAATAGCTAAGTTTTTTGCAGCTTTGTACAGCGAGACTAGTTTTCACAGCAGTCTCAGTAATCCTTTTTCCAAAGGAAAATGCCAATTCATGACAAATGCTCTCTAACTTCAAAACATTGATGAAGGACTTTTCTGGGAGATGGGGAAAGACAGATTAGTTGCTGAGGCCAGTGTGGACATAAAGCTTCCTAACAGTTGAGCTTAAATGTCAGAATAAAATATTGCAGATCCAGAAAGTATCTAGAAAGCAGATACTGAAAACATTGTAGAAGCTTGGCATCCGTTGTTCTGACCATAGGTGGACAACATACCAAGAGTACATTTCTCTGTTTGCAACAAATGTCACATGATACCTAGACATTCTATTCTCTAGCTTCAATACCCTTTGATTTTTGAACAATAAGTTTCTTCAGAGCAGCAGCAGCCTCAGATGAAGAAAACTCAGGTTAGTCAGTACTGTGACAGCTAATAAAACTAAGGTAGTCCCCATATCCTAAATCTTTACTTTTGGGGTTTAAAGTTAAAGCCCAGTAACTGACCTCTTGAAGACACTTTCTTGCATGCAGTTAATGCAAATATTTGTCCTTTCACACACACAGAAATCTTGATTCTGCAGTAAGATTGGTTGTATTCAAAACATTGAACGTGAACATTGAAATATAGTCAAGGACCTTAAAATAGTATGAAACCCATGCCCCCCTCTCCCCCGCAAATACATACTTGGCTTGAATATTCTATGACTTTTGAAATGCACCTGTACTGTCTCAGTATGTAAAATTCTGTAATGTCTGAGTCCTGGTCAAAATGACCAGCGTCTGCTTAATAAAATGTTAGACGAGCTACTTTGACATTACTCTCCATTTCAGTCATATTATGTTGAGAAGAAAGCCTAATGTGATACAAACTGAACTAGGTGAGATAATCACTGTTAGTAGAGAGACTGGTATTGCTCGTTCACAAAACTGAATCAAGCTGAAATCTAGTTCTGGAACTGTAGGAGAATGAAATGAATGATGTCTCTTTCAGCGTCAAGCTCTACTTGAGAAGAGGTGCATCTTGGCTATACCTTTAATACACAAGAACAGAAGTCCATATTGAAAATGGAGTTTAAATGGTTTCAAAAAGAAAAATAATCAACCCACCACCAAACCCATGCATGGCTGCCCTAAGGTTATTTAGGAAGTCAGGGCTAAGTCTAGCAAGACCCTGCTGCACCAAGATCAGGAGTCTTCTGAAATGCCTTGGTTACACAAAGTTATCATTTTGCAGGGACATGGTCTTCTTGCAGCAGAGCCAGCCAATGATCCATTTCTACAGGGCTATAAACTAAAAGGGTAACTCTCAACACTGACCCTTCTCCACACAGTACTTGTAATGCTTAACTCTCTGGCTTGCTGACTTTGGAGTAGAATCTTTTTCACTTTTAAAACCAGTTCCGATTGCAACGGCTGCTTGAGACTGCTCTCTCCTGAGCTATGGACATCACCCTAAAGACTTGAGTTGTCTGTAAGTATTTAAATAGCCCAGACCACTAGGTTTTGGCTGTATTCTGACTAGTGTAATGTAGAATTCAGTTTGCATTGTTTCTGTTGTGTCACAATGCTTTCAGTCCCAATAGGCTATGGCAGTTCGATCATTTAGCATTTAGCCTCCTAAATATATTCCTATTTCTGTTTTCTGGACAAATACAGAAACAGAAGGTTAGAAGAAGTTATGTCTGCCAGTCAAAGCTCATTTTCTAGACACATGTACAAACTGGCTTTTAAAACTTTTCTGTCCAACAGGTTTGGTGCAAATACTAAGGTCGTGCATTTCCTGGGAAACACAAAGCCATGGAACTATACATATGACTCGAGAACAAAAAGCATAAAAGGCAACATGGACGACCCGAAAATAGTTCACCCAGAGTTCCTCAACATGTGGTGGGATACCTACATAGCTGATGTTTTACCATTACTAGAACAGCACGGCATTGTTAAAGAAACTACTACAGGGGTAAACATGGTACGTGCTCTAACAATCTTGTACATCCATACCTAAGTATGGATGACAGGTTATTTACCATTGCATCAATTTCCCTTCCCTCTGTCCATCTCAAAGCATGGGTGTGGTTTAGTCTGTGGGATGCAGGGTATTTTATTTTTGTCCTTTTAAGCTCGGAATAAATAATACTACAAAAGAGAAGCATGCTAGACAGGTCTTGGACATAGCTGTATGCTTGCCTAAAACAAACTATGTAGGTAGCTAATGTTGCACCAGATACTATAATGTAGTAACTTATTTGATGCACTAACTTCTTTAATGTATATACAGAGAAGGGCCTAACTTCTCAATGTGTTGCAGCTAATAAGGTTCTCAAGCAGAAGAACCAGGTTCAGCATGCAAATATGTACATACAGATCTTGCATGGTGAATCACATTTAGGTAAACCTAAGATAACTAGAGAATCAATACTTACATATACAGGCCGTGATGAATGCCAGTACTTTTTAAAACCAAAGTAACACTTCTAACTCTAGTTCTCATTCACAGAATTTAGTAGCCTGCATCTGACTGCAGACTTCTTAGTCTTAGCTTAGTACATGGGCCGGTTTAAGTTCTCAGCCTTTCTAAGACCAAAGTTACTGATCTCTTAAGATGTGCTTCTCTTGGTAATCTTGCATCTTTCTAACAAACTATTTGCAGCTATCGGGCTTGGTCTGTACTCTGGCTTTCCCTTGTGGCTTCTGTAGAGAGGTATGAAGAACTTAAACTTTACTTTTTTCCTTTTTTTTCCCCCCTGCTAACTTCTGTAACTCTGCTTTGTTATTTTGCTAGGAAAGCTGCACAATCCCTTCCCACTGGCAATGCTTGCTACTGTGCATGATAGCAGCTACTCTGTTGTCCCATTCTATGGCCTGTTGCTCGTTTTAGCTCTACAAAGTATTTGTATATTTTTACTCTGCCTTTCTTTTTAGGCAGAAGTTACAGAGGCAGTGTCCCACGTATCAGTATCGCCAGTATTACCGACTGAATCTTCAGAAGAACGCAAGGAACGGTGGGAACAGGGCCAAGCTGACTATATGGGAGTGGATTCCTTTGACAACATCAAGAAGAAACTTGATACCTACCTGCAGTAGAAATGCCTGTCTCAAACAGTGATGGTGCAAGGACTTGTTCCAGAACTAACAGCTAGAAAGGTATAGATGGTGATCAGTTACACTTGCTAGTAGCTTGAGGAAAAACTTCTTGGCTGAAGGCCTCTGCAGTGCTACAGATGAAGACTGAGCAAAAGCTAGGAAGCAGAATCCTTGGGCCACCTATTACTGCCCAATTTCCAATTCTCCCTGCTAGATAAAAACAGGTATTTTCAGCTTAAAATTTCTTCTGTTTTGATCAATTGGCTCAACATATTCTTTAAACTGGGTTTGTTACCTCACCTCATTAAGGTGATTAGCATTGATTCCTTTGCTTGCTGTTTTAGATGTAAAATCTAATTCATGGGATTGCTCATACACTGGAGTGGTAGCCATTCTGCTTTACCATAAATGTATTAATGACACTGGTATACATACAGTTGTAACAGTAATAGCACTGCTTTGCTCTTCCAGTCACAATTGCACTGAAATTTTGACCAGGTTCTTACGCACAGTGCCTGCAGCATGGCAGAATGCGTTTTTCAGTTCTGTATACTATGGGACTAGTAAAACTGAGTTTTATCTGTTCCTTGCAATGTTGCACTTGATACAAAAATAAAAAGTTGTCATGCATTTCTGTCTTCCCTAAACTCTTGAGCAATTAAAAAAAAGGGAGCTCCAAAGTAGTCTAACAAAAATTTTCAACAGATATAAATAACCCTTAAGCTTTGCTAATGCTATTTAAGTTCTCATTAGCAAATGTCTAGCTTTTAGTTCATAATTATTTAGAAGTACTTAGTAATTTGCCAGGGAGCTGTTAAGGCCAAATCCCCTTATGAGCTTGCCATAAATAGAGGACAGGGCACTGGAGGAAGTACCTGCTGAAGCCGCTTGCATTAGTAACTTGAAGTTTGGGAAGAAGGTATCTTTCTTTCACGTGACTAAAGGAACATCATCACTAATGTAAGCCCTGTATGCAGAACTTTGTCTTAAACACAACAGTGACACTACTTTGGCAAAGGATTACATAGCTGCTTAAGTAACTTAACTGTACCTACCCTGATAAGGAAAACTACTCTTTCCATGTGTAAAGAGAGTAAAAGAAAATATTTTTTTTACCACACTCAGGCTACATGTACTCCAAGACACATGGAAAAGCAGTAAAAATAAAAGCATGCTGATGACAGACAGAGATTGTCTGTTGTCTGTACTGAGGTGTGGATCTATCCTTCAGCCAAAAGTCTAAATAGAACAAAATTAGTGTTCTTTGACAGCTGTACCCTGTACTAATCCAGAAACACTCAGAAAATATCACTTCATTATTTCCTAATAAAGGATTTTGGCTGGAATCTAATGATGGTGCTAAACCTTTAGCCTAGAGAAGAAATAAACAATCAACAAGCTGTCACCATTTGCTGGTAAAGCAGAAGACATAATAATGTGAGTATAAGGGTTAGTCTGGTTTAATGGTTTTCACTACTTAATTGCTTTAAGATTTAGTTGGTCACCATTTAGGAAAAATGCTAAAAGATTAGATCCGAACCAGAGTAGTTTGTAGCTACTTAAAAGAACATAGTATCTTCCAGTTGTAACTAGCCCTTTCCTGTATGGGTTTTTCTTTTGCTGTGTTTTTGGTTTTTTTGTTTTTTTGTTTCTTTTTTTAACAGATAAATTTGAAGTTGTGTGAAAGCAGGAGGGATTGCTAGTTACAGTCTGTAATTTAACAAACAAATATTGGAGAATTCTGCATACTCACAGAATACTCTATGGAAAATGGTAAAATGCTCTTTTTGAGCTATACGGTATAAATTTTCCTCCCCTTGTCTGTATTCATGCTTGAGAATAGGCACGTTACTTCTTTTTAAGCTTAGTTGGAGAGAACCAAATATAAAAGTATGATATTTATTACCTGCCTGAAAATTTGGTTTAGCATGTAAGTTTTGTTATGTTAATACAATAAGATAAGGAGAGATGCTGAATAAGATGAAAACTGGCATGTTTTGGGTTAACAAATACAGTTAGCGAAGGAAGATAACCTGTGAAAATCATTCTGTCATAGCATCTGTAATTCTTACTATAATTAAGTGCTTACCACAGCCTCAGGAAAGCAAAAGGTATGACATCTGTACCAAAATCTATGCAGCTTATTTTCGATACGATGATCTTTATGTCATTATTTGCCACTGTTTCCCTCACAATTGCTGCAGACAGCTTTTACAGAAAAGCGGGCAACCCTTTTTATTCCTTGCAATAGCATCACTTGATACATCAGGCAGTTTTCTGCTCTAATCTGAAGGTACTCAAAGCAGCACTGTACTCTAAATAGACATCATTATTCAGAAGAATCACGACACTGCTTAGATTGCAATTCAAATATTGTAACTTTATTTGCCTTTATGAAGCCTGTAATCTAAGGTGTTCCTTCAATGGGGACCACGCAGAGCAACCCTTAAAAGCTTAAGAAGCATTTTTTTCCATATACATCTTTATTTTATGTATGGGGGGGAGAAAAAGAAAAGAAACAAAGAGCAAAACCAAAAACCCCCAAACAAACAAAACCCAACCAGAATGATAGACTACTAACTCAATCTGTGGAATTAAAAATAATTCCAAAAGCTCACTTCTAGAACATACTGTTTAAACTCCACAAAAGAGAATGCCAAAAGCCAGAGACTACTTACAGATCATGAAAAGCAGAAAAAAAAAAAAGGCTAAACAGCCAGAACACCAAGGTGTTTAGCCATCCGACTTACTGAACAGCTCCATCAAATCAGACAGGACTTTTCTGTGCTCAGCTTTTACATCTTTTCTCTCAGATACATTAATGGCTTTCTTGGGAGAGACCATGCAGCTTAGTATTACCTTCAATAAGTTATATATGGCTTTGGAACATGGATGGATGTTCCAAAGCCGTATATAATGTAAAGCCGTTTATGGAATAGATGAAAGAATACAAGTAACTGTTTTCAGTTGTTTTCATAATCACACTAAGCCATTTTGCAAAATGTCAGGATCTTTTCACACAAGTAATTATGTAGCTTGACTAGTTATAGAAATGGTTCTCTTGCCTGTGAAATTTTTACTTGGAAAATGGAAATAACAACAAAAAAAAAAGCCAATTCTGTCCTTAATTGCAAATTATTTTTCCAGCTTATCTCTTAATGTCAAAATCTGAACAAGAAAAACGCAAAGAAAGTTTAACTTGCACAAACTATGAAAAAAAAAACAACAATGCAAACCAAAAATAACCAACCCAAAAAAACCCTACTCAAAATCCAGCTTCAGTCAGGTTTAGCTCTGTTTTCTTGTTCTTTTACAACTTTCCAGTGACAATCAGATACTGGGTTTCATGCTGTCTTCCATCATTTGTGTCCTTGCAATTCTTTCTCTAACAGCCTTAAAACTGCATCAGTTTGTTAGTTTGCTTGTTTTTAATTCCTTTCTCACTCCTTTCATTAGCTCACTTTCTCCAAATAGTAGACATTTTCCCTTTATTTCTCAGTCCTTTTCCATTACTTATGTTTGCAATTCATCTTATAATCAGCAGGCTGGTATTCTCAGACATAAGAGGTGAAGGGCTTTACAAGCTTTACAGACTCCATTTCTCTGCTGCCAGATCACTTCCCAAATCTAAGCAGAACCTAGATCTAGCAATCTCTGCCTCCAATTCAAAGTCTGAGCATCACAGTGAAGGGAGCATAATGTTAGGGAAACACGTATTAGAAGACCAGAATCAAATGGAAAGAAAGGAACAAACAAGAATATTCAATTAATACTCAACTGAGATTTTTCAGTGCTGTTTTTTACTCGGTGGGACGTGAACGGGTATAGTTTACCAAATTCTTCCTCCATAAATCAAGTGGCATGCAGATCAGCATTCCACTAAGACATATGTGTGGAAGTGAAAACATGTAATTTTTCTGCTACAAGAGGAAAAGCAGTACAAGAAAACTACTAGAAAGCTGGCAGCTATAAAATAATTTGTTTGTTTTCATTTATTTTGCAAGGACTAACTCATTCACTGACACGTGCATGGATTAGAACCTACTTTGCATATAGCACAGTCATATTGTTCAAAGTGTCTATTGAAACTACTATATAGCATGCTGTCGATACGTGCCTATGATTCTAGCATTTTATCAAAAAACGCTTTACTTTTACAAAAATCATGGAGTTCTCTTAAGTAAAACATTAAAAGACAGTGTTTCACAAATGTACTTCCTTTTTACTAATTCCTGGGAAGTAATCAACAGAGGAACTCCCTCCTGCACCTTTGTATTATTCAGAAATAGTAAAAATACTTTAAAGTTTTGAATTAAATTCCATCTTTGGGCATAGCCTTCAAAAGTAAGAATTCCTTACAAAGTGTCACTGACCCCCTTTTCTGAAACAATCAGTCTAGATGATCTGTTTGTTTATCAGGCAATACTAAGATAGAAACATGAAATGAATTCATTTATAGAGGGTTTTGTCTTAAGGAGAAGACGCAGTATTTACCTTTTACTACCCTTTCACCTCTAAAATGAGATTAAATAGTTGAAAGTTAGAATGCATGAATATGCATTTTGGTTTTGAGGGATTTTTTTGTGTTCTTAAGCACTGTACTAACAAGCAACCTTTTGAAGAAATGAACACTGGGAAGATTTCAGAAGTTTGCGTGCTTCTAAATTAACATTTAGGTGCAAATTAGTTTTTTATAATTTGTTTGACGCATTTATATTTTGAGCACAAAGACAGAAAAACTGAAAATTTATTTTTGGGACATGTAACTTGAAGAGAAGTATTATCCAAAATATTAAACATGTTATTTATGCAGAATAACACGGGATCAAGCTATAAATCAATCTGAGCCTGAATTTCATTAAATTTGTTTTATTTCACTTGTGGAAGGCATTTTGGTAGTAAGGGCTTCTGCTGCAAGTTCCCTCTTCTTGTTCTGAATTTTCAGGATATTTTCTTCTACTGAATCTTTCACATAAAGCAAAATACAAAAAAAACCCCCAACAACCCAATCAAAACCATGAAGCACTGAAATGAAGCTGTTATTTTCCTCTAAATAAAAGTTTAGGATGAGAAATTCAGGTATTTTGGAAAAAAATGCTAGGGAGCTGAGTAGCCTAAGTACAGTTACATTATTTAGCTATTACTTCGTAAACACAAAGAAAAGGGATGTAAAGCAGCTGGACAAAAAAATTTGGTATTTTAATTTTTTTGTGCTTTTTTTGTTTTAAACATTTATTGGAAGTATATCTATCTCTTCTTTGCTACTTTTTTTAGAAGACAACCTGTCTTCAATTTTTGTGATGGAATATTAACAAGGCAGGATAGCTGCATTTACACAGCTACACAGGTTGCTATGACAATTACAAAAGCATTCTACATACCTCCAAGATAATGAGCTGTAGTAGTACAGGCTAACCAACAGCTGTGCTACCCCATTTGTATCGTTCCAAATAGCTTGAGACATTTAATTTAATGTTTTATTTTAATATTAAAATCTGACAACCCAAAACACACTTCAACAGTCACTTCACAACTTCTTTTTACTAGTGACACTGTGATGGCACAATTATTTTTAAAATACAGTAAAGCTTCTTGGAAAATAATTATTTGTTCATAACCAGAAAACTGTTGGGATCATCCTTCAACTCACCTGAGTAATGACAGCATTATGCTTCTGACCCAGCTTGCAACACCTGTCAAAACACTGGTCTTCTGCAGTGAGATTCCAAGCTATTAGTAGCAGCAAAGAACAAGTTAAATAATCCCCCTTCAAAGCATAATAATAGCGCACATGGAATCACAAAGCGGATATTGTACCACCACCTCTTGAACAAATATTGCTTGCAGATTAATTACTTCCGGGCTAATGACTTACTCTTTAAGTGTCCCGCTATAAAGATAGCTTTGAGAACTTCTGGTTCTATGTTCATAACAAGCAGGAACTTCAGGTAAATGCTTAAAAAACAAAGTTTTTCTGGAATCTAGGAGACATCAAAATAATCCTGTTTGTTCACAGACAAACACTACTAACTACCATACTAACTGCCTCAGTACCTGACGGCAAAATCTAAATCAGCTGGACACAGGCAGATACTTAAAGCCCACGTATGCTTTCATTAGTATATACAATAATCTCCATGTTAGGTAAACAAGAAACTTGGCTGAACACAAATCGATAGAGTAGCTGTTACTACTTTGGATGTAACATTAAATGTAAGGATCTATGAAATGCCAAGTTTGTGCTCTGCATTTTTCCAGCATGTTTCATCTATCTAGAGGTACAGTACTACTAGTTCTCAGAGAATAGCTACGTAAATCTACATAAACTGTAATAATGTTCTGTCTCTGATAAGCAAGTCTCGTGCAATGGGCTCACCTTGTTATGTCACCCACATACTGGAAGTTGTCTAAGAATTCTTCAAATGACTCGTTTTAGATTCTAAGAACCTCTGATGCCTACACACACTCAGAGACATCAAGCTGCAAGGTAAAAGCCAAACAAGTCTTGTTTTTCCAATCTATGGTAGTAAGCAAAAGAGCAACAAATTATGTTTTGTCACTGCAAGATGAACATTCCTGGCAAGCTATATATGGCAAACTGTTTTAATATTACTCTCTCTGTATGAGAACAACATGGTGTCTGGAGGAAAGACCTAGCCTAAACATACAGAAGTATATTCCATTCTATTTTTGCTGTAGTCAAGAAAGACTGAAGTGTACTACTTTCACTCTTCTCTCATCAGTCCAGCACAGGAAAAGTGAATTGCAGTGCTTCTGTGCTTTTCTGCAATATCTCATAAAAAGGATACTGTATTTTACATTGGAAAATATTAAAAAACCTAAGCCTTAGAGAAACATCTATATACTTGTGATACTCACACATAAAGGGTTCGTATTTGTTCCTAAAGGTGAGAATTCTGCATCTATGATTGTATTTAAACAAAGAAATAATTTTAAAAGCGGGGGGAGAGGGAGAAAGTAATCTAGGGTTGGATAAATATTCCTCCCTTGCACTATGGTATTACACCTCTCAGAGAAGGAATACAGACCTCCGAACTACAGTTCTACAATAAATCCACAGAATTTGAAAAACTGGTTATTCCACTGGTATTTCTGCTTCTTAAATCCTGTTACTGCTGCTAGTGCACTTCAAGGAATGCTAACGCATGACTGAATCTCATTTGGCACTGATTATTCAAAAGTCATAAAGGATCATGTGGGCCCACTGTGATGGTTACCATCACAAGATGGCTACCAGCAGGATGGGAAGATGCTGTTCAGTGATGTAAAAAGGCTGCAATTATATTTAGTCCTGGGTTGTTAGGTATGAATATAACAATGCTTAGCTTATTTTCTTACAATTGCTTGCCACAATATGAAGAATTCATTATACCTCATTCATTATTTTCACAGAAGATTAAAATTCTCTTGTGGTTTCCACAAGTGTTGAGAGAATTTTTAAAAAAAAAAAAAAAAAAAAAAAAAAAAAAAAAAAAAGCAGCAGTCAGACTCAATGGCATTATGGTAGTGTAGATCCCTTCCAGTTGAATGGATCAATGCAGTACATACACCGACAATATTTCTGAAGATGCATTGCAATTCACGAAAAAATTCTTTCACAACAACTTCTCCATACTCATCCTTAAATTCTTTCATTTATTAAATAAATAGCTCTTGTCTTCATACTGTCAGTATCACTGACCTGATGTCCAGGCTAGTACCTTTCCTTTACTATTGGTGGTAACTGATTCCCAAGTACAAAGGTAAACTATCATTTTATTTCTTTCAAGTGCAGAATTTGTTTCGGTTTCCAACTGCCAAAAAACTTGGACATTACAGCAGAGGAGTAAACAGGGGGAAGGCAGGAAGTGAATAGAAAAACTTTGATGTTGTACAGTGACACAGCACATGAACCAATTTTGCTAAGAATACCATTTTGGTATCAATAAAGGTAATTTAAATTTTTATTCCTTACAAATAATTTTGCATTTCTGAGTGCTTTAATGAAAGGAAAAAAACTTCCTAAATTTAGGTATTACTAGTCTCCCATGACCACAAAAGATAACCTCAGCCTAATGTCTTAATTTATAAATAAATTCTCTACAATAACAGAAGAGACTAGAGCAGACAAGCACTACATCAAATTCCACTTTATGGCTTTTGAAGTTCATAAACAACAAATAGGAAACCTCATTCAAAAGTACCAGAAAGAAAGAGAGGTATGAAGAAGGAACAGATAGCATATGCTACACTGTAAGGTGTAGTGCTACCACTCTGTTAGTAGTACTACTAGCATTTTTTCCACTCACAGTAAATAAATGGACCGCACAAAAATATAGTGTTAAAACAAGAAGATGGTAGGGAAACAAATGAAGAAAAGTCCTATTTGCCTTTTAACAGATACTCATCAGTGTCATTCACTCTCAGAGGGCTTTCCTTGAGCCTCTTAGGAAAACGCCAAAGAAGCTTGACCTAGATTAAGCCACATCATTATGAACAACCCATTACTCACTCAATGGATCAACTCATTACTCAATGGATCAGGGATCCATTAAAAACACTCGGAAAGCTGCTGTCAGATTTAATCCGACTCCACCCGCTTTCACAGACAAAAGCATTATAGTTCAGCACCATGCTTGGTTGCTTTGGAAACAACTAATTGCTTCCATTCTTTTCTTCTGTGCCGCTGACCCATCCAAACGAGTAAGGGCAATCCCTGATTCTCTAAAGAGAAAGTAAAAATGATCAATTTAACCATCCACTTTCAGTGATAACAGGAAATAAATACATTAGAAGCCTAACCTCTGCTTTGAAATGTGTATTTAAAATTCTGTTTCCTTTAAGAGATCTTTCTAAAACACCATAAAAACACGTTTATTTAAAATAACATCAGTTCTACTTACTTCAAGGGGTTTTCTGTCGGTGACAAGAAAGTTGTACCCTGACAAACAACCAAAGACATTTAGCAGCTGGACTATCCCTCCATAGTTCTACTGAAGCACGCATTAGTGCGTTTATCTAAAATCAAGTAAAGCATTTATCTGAAATGAACTTATTCTGACTTGGCTAGAGTCCATTCCTACAGATGGCTTTGATAAAGTTCACATCAACTGAGAGAAATCACTGTTCGGTAATACCTTTTAAATGAATTAATCTCGAATTCTGTGGGTAGGCTTGTTGTGATCTGGTTTAAACCCAGAAAAGCAAAGAAAGCTGAGTCTCTCTGCATAAACCGGAAAGAACTTAGAAGGTTCAAAATATTCTCAGAAACGAGATTAAAACCAAACGAGGTTAGATGTTGATGCCAAGAAAATGATGTATTTTATTTAATAGTAGAGAGGCAAAGAGAAGGAAAGAGAAAAGAAAGAAATAGAAAAAGAAGTGTGCGAGGGGAGGTGGGGGGACAGGCAGAGGTGGCAGGGGTTGGGTGGAAGCACATCACCCATCCCAGGGTCCCAAGGACGTCTCGTTGCTCCCCTCCATCCGCTCTCCTGGTGGTGAGGGTTCCCCGTGGCCGCCGTGGCCAGCACCCCACACGCCAAAGAGCCCCGAATGGCGTGGATTAATCCCCGCTTGGGGCAGCTGGGAACGCCCACATGTCTCCCGTGCAGGGGCTGCCTTGACACAGCGTCCCTTGCAGCGCTGAGGCTCTGCTGCAGCATCTCTGGTGCTCTGCTGCAGGGCCTGGGGACCCCTTGCAGGGGGGTCCCTTTGCTGGGCCGTGTCACCCCCTTCTGCTCTGGATAAGCTGCCCCCCAGTCCCGCCCCGGTGAGGAGCCCTCAGCTGGGCTCCTCTGCACAGGGGAGGACGGGCGGTCACTGCACCTCTGAGCAGAGGCTTTTCCAGGACACCCAAAGCCTCTCCTGGCCCAGCCTTTGCTGCGAGGCTCTGGGGGAGCCTGGCAGCTGATGGCCCTGGGGCTGTGCTCTCCACCTTGGACGTGTTCAGCCTGTGCTCCGGTAGTGTCCCCAGCCCGGAGCTGTTCCTTTATCTTATCTTCATCAGGGAGCCGTGTAAGGCCTCAGTCAGGGCCTCATTCAGGGTGCAGTAATCTTCTCTGCAGCTTTTGTAATACAGTTTTAAAAGTCCTTCAAGAAAATATTTAAGTCATAAACTATAATATTTCAGTCTCTGACTAGGCTTTCTTTTAATTTCCATAGGAAACTAGGGGTTCAGCATTTTTAATGGTCACAACCTACAAGGTGATTGAGAGTGCTTTGGGAGAGAGGATTCACAACCCATTTTCCACACACACTTCACGGTGTCGAAAGTCTGCAAATCCCCTGTCTCCAGGGTATATGGAAAATAGGAACAAAGTACTGGAATGTCAGAAAATAAGACTTAAACAATGGACAGCCCCAAGGCAAGTGCTCTACCATAGCAATACTCAAGAAGCGAGAAAGGCTTCCCCCCAGAAATACTGAGGCAAATAAGGTATGCAAGACCCTTGACTAGGTATGACAGGGGATAAGGAGGCACCAGAAGCTCTCTTGGATCCAACATGAGAACAAAAGGAATAAGGAATTGGATCTGAGGCAGAAGAACACTGCTAGTTTTCTCAGTAAGGTTTAGCTATTATGAGGTAAAGAACCACTAACTAGAGAATGCAAGTAACTGCACCAGCTAAAAAAGAAAAAAATAAAAATATTGAATTATTCTAGACCATAATGTCTGAAATTATGTCTTAGGTCCCCACAAAAAG
Source organism: Rhipidura dahli (assembly GCA_013399225.1). Classification (NCBI taxonomy): domain Eukaryota; kingdom Metazoa; phylum Chordata; class Aves; order Passeriformes; family Rhipiduridae; genus Rhipidura; species Rhipidura dahli. The sequence goes on along the minus strand of VXAC01007562.1, from coordinate 266,816 downwards.
ATTTTTAGGGAATAAATTTGTAACCAGCATTTGAAAGAACAATTTCTTCATTAAAAGTTAAAACCTTAATGTTCCAGAAAAGCAATCTCAAAATGAAAAGGTCAAAGTATGAGCAGGAAGATACAAATTCTGGCAGCAAATGAGAGCGAGGCAAGGAAAAATGATATGGCAGACCTTGAAAAACAAGTCTACAAAGTAAAATAACAGTATCACACTGTTTTCTCTGATAAGAGTTATATTGAACATACGCCCATTTAGTTTTCCCCTCTAGAGCAGAATATATATTGTTTAAATAAGATTTAAGAAAGAAGGATTTATTTAGACTTTGTTTCCAAACGTAAATTAAGATTTCATTAAGTTTCAGTGGTTATAAATCTGCTCTATTTTCAGAAACTGAAACAAAAGGCAAAGCTCTTTAGCAGAAGTTTTATTTCGTTAACACACATCCATGTACCGAACAATGACCAGTGTCACATTACAATTGGTGTTCTTTTTGTCTTGTTTCCCTGCTGCAAATTTGCTTGTGGTGTGATTTTAGTATGCATTTTCTTCTGTGCTGGCTAGACATGCTGGACAGACTTCTAAATAATAACTTGAAGTATGTTATCCATATGTAGAATATGTTCAGTATATTTACACAATTATAAGAGTATGCTCTACAAAACCATAATGAAAGCTAAATAAAACAAAACATAATGCATCTCTGAGCTAGATATCCACTCCAGATCAGGCTTCTTTCCATTACTGGAGTCTATTTCCTCTTCTAGGGGACCATTCCACTGAGTTGTCTACTTGAACTACTTGAAGTTGTCTACTCTGTCATTCCTACAGAGAGGGCATTTGGCTATGAAAAAGCCCAAACAACATTAAAAGAAACATATTAAATCTAATTATTTATATTGAATTATAAATATCACCTTTACGAAGCACTTTTAATGCATTTATTATATTGATGTTCAAGTAAAAAAAAATCCTCAAGGATTCATTCTTGTCACACACTTTGCCATTTCTGACGTGACAGTCAAAATATTTTATTTGCAAGAACATTAACATGACATAAGCACTATATATTTTGTATATACTCAGCCTTCCTTAGAAGTGAAGTGGCCTTCTTTCTGAGCATATTTATATTGAAATAAATAGCTCAGGGTTTTAAAGCAAGGATATATTTGGGCTATGGGAGTAAGACTATTTAAAATATGAGATAAATAAACCATCTTTCAAAGACAATATCTTTCTTAGTTACAAACAAAGAATGACCTTTTACCCTTTTTCTTCAAAGCCTGTACAGAAATAATAGCAGTCTGATGAAATATGCTTTGTCAGGACCAGACACGGGGTATCTTCTCTGTTTCCCCAACAGACACATGAAACTAGACATAATTTAACACCAAAAGCCTTTTTCTCTGAAGTATATTCTAGGTAAAGCAAAATTTATACAACAGCACTGTCACAGGACTACTCACAAACTTTAACAGAAGACTGTGTGCACTGTAAAAATGGACAACTTCGTGAAGCAAAAATGACAGACATGAAAAACTTCTGCCTAACGGAGCAACCCTTTAAAATTAGCTAACTCTGTTTATATAGAAATCTGGCTATGGAACCAAGGCATCTTTAGGGAGGCTACAAAGTAGAGCTCACAAAGTACATGAATACTGGGGACTGCTAATCTGGAATGAGTCACTAGCCAATTAAAGAGACTGGCAGTCATAGTCTGATACATTAATTTATTGCAGCACTAAAGACATCCTTTCAAGAGACAGAATCTTAACACAAATTTGAAATAACAGTTTCCCAAACGTAGTGAACGAATGAGCCATTCCTGATCTGACAGCAAACCAAAAATCCTCCAGTGACAAGACAAAATAAATTAATTCTATTAAATCTGAAAAAAAAGTTTTCTGGAAAAAGAAAATCATAACAGTGCTCATAAAGACTCTAAAAAAAGAATAAAAAGCTCACATCTTTCTGCATCCCTTCTCCACTTTAGTACTGTAATTATAAACAAAACAGAAAAGTCAGCTGAACAATGCCAACACTGATGCTGAAGACTAACGGTAAAAGCACATGAAAATGACAAAAAAAGTCTTACAATGAACAGCTAGAAGAAGAAGAAGAAATGTTTGAATGCATATCTGGCAAGCTTTTATAAGAATGCAGTTGATACACAAAGACATTAGATTACTGTAGAGATATTACTTCTGCATAGGATCTTTACTTACTTGCACAACTCTAAATTTAGTCTCAAGAGAAGACTGAAATGAATGTAATGTTAACTCTCAAGCTGTTAAGTACTAAGAAGTTTTTCCAATCTTGGTAAATGCTTTTAGGTTACCATTAGAAAGATAAAACTATTTCCAAATTCATAATACCATGACAGGCCAAACTTTTTACTCAGCGGTTTTGTGTTTGCAGCTTCACATTTCATTTCTCACTGATGATTTAATGCTGTAATTTGTATTAATAACAGCAACCATTATCTTGCCTGGAAGAATCCTGTTTGAACCCAAGCTGCTTTGGGGAGAGGGTACGCATTTTGTTGGTCTCCTTTGTTTTCAAGGTGATACCTCAGGTATTTTCCCATGTTATTTACTAGGAGAGATTTGCATTGTAACCATTCAGGCACAGAAACTACCCAGCTCAGATGCAGCACTAGGACTAATACCTATCATGTGGAAACAGTGAATTCCTCAGTGCTGGGATTTAGATGTATGTCAGAGTTTTGGATAAAAGCTGCAAAAACCTCCTTGACAATTGATTGAAATCAGGAATCATTTTGAAGGTAAGGAAGGCTTATTCACTCACTGTTTTAGAAACGTATGATAGTTCAAAACAGCAGAATCCACACCCACCTCTGTTCAGACTTCACTGCTATGAAAGCAAACTATAGGTAACATTGGACAAAGATTGGACAAAGGCAGTAGTTCTGGAGATTCCGTGGTCCTTTCTAGGCAAAACACAGTAAGTAATTTGACTTCACAATCAAGTAGTATATAATGATGATAATTTCATCACATCGAAGCCCAGTTTATTTCTTGCATGTTAAAAGCACCAGAAAGTTTAGCAAGAGCCCTGACTGCTACAGACACATCAAGAACCTCTGCACTGGAAAAAGGCCTCTGAAAGTGCTCTTTCCTTCACTAGTTTCCCTCAAACTTCTCAGGAACTCTATAGAGTGGGATAGCTGCATCAAAATTTTGTGTATCTGGCAATGGAACAATGTCAGTACAGAAGCCAGACAGACCACACTTGCCACCCGTGTCTTCTTAGGTTGACTGACTATGCACAAGCAGGGACTGATCTGTCCCTGTTTGTTCCTAATAAAGAACACCAACCGGGTTTGTGCTAACATTTGCAGCTCTATTCTGGCTGAGGAGGAGGCTGAACAACTCCCAAGAGTAAGTGCAGCAGTGCTGGATACAGATGGTGAGACTATCATGCCATTATATTGCCCTAGAAAGAAAAGGGCAAACAAAAAGTATAACTTAGAAGCACACAAGAAAAATAAATACTACTGTTTTCAAAAGAGCAGTCAAAGTATACTCAGCCACAAGCTTTTTCTGGATGGAGCCTAGAGAAGGGCCGTAAAGATGGCCCACTGTCAAAGTTTATCAGCTCGGAAAAAGGAGTGTAGACGTGATTTTAATTCAGTAGTCAACTTCCAATACACAGCTTTGGTCTCTTTGAAGCACAATAATATATACATGCATCACATCACATACAAGCAGTAAAGAGGCACCCAGCCATATGGAGGCATACAATTATGTACACTTTTACCCCAGGGAAAAAGTAAGGTAAGAACTACAGAACATGCTTTTGAAAATACTGATGGACCTTACTATTGTTCAGTTTGACAGCTACTCTCTCCATAGATTGCCTTCAGGCCAATAGTTTTTAGATGCCAGCTGATAACTAGGTTTACACTCTTCACCATGATTTAAAAGAACAATAGCTAGATGGCCTTCTGGTGATAGCAGTTCATTGCTTTTAAATAGCTATTACAATTACTTTTAACCATAGAACAACCAACCTGTTCATTTCTGAGGACTTCAAAAATATGCGGTTTAGAAAACACATGTGCACAGTGTGTTATCACAGGAAGAGTCAATGATTCCAAGCAAACTGCGCATTCTTCATCTGAACCAGAGCTCAGAACCAACTTATTTTTACTCAGTAGTGTCTCACAATTCTTCGGGAGTTTTATCATTTGCAAATATAGAAACACACTTAGACCCAGAGATTTCCATACAGGAAACACTCTGAGCTCTAATGAATCAAAATAGTTTGATTGATCAAAATGCAATCACAACAGTTGATACACAATGAAGATATAGCCTACAATACATAAAAGCACAAGCTGCCTCATACTATAGAAAATTCGGACCTACTATTTCAAAATATATTAAGAGTAATCTTACTTGGAAAAATGGTAATAAGACTTAAAAGTACCTCAGCTGTATGCTCGGTGATAATTATATGTGCAATGCAATTTCTAATGGGAGTAAGTAATTTTCGTATGTCAGCTGTTCAAGTAGTGACAATACTATGGACATGACACTATTTGTAGCTAAGATTGCTTTATATTTTAAGTAAAGAAATTCAAGTCATATTCAGTTAATAATTAAGCTCTAAATAATTACTGAACAATTTTCAAATAATTTTTCCATCCTTTATTCTTCAGGAAGATAAACAACAATCTTCTAAAAAAGGTTCTGACCACATCTCATTGGTCTTCCAGTATCCTGAAAAATCAGCAAGTGCTTCCTCCTTGTTGTCTTACAAAACCTGTAAGTAACACTAATGTTCAAAGGGGTGAAGATGTTATATTTTGACCTATTTCTTTGGAATACCCTAGTATGCTTATACTTCAAGGGCGATAAATTTTTTTTATTTGGCACTTTGACATTCTCAGACAGTAATATTTCATTCTGAGTATGTAAGCAAAAAGGCACCTCTCTTCTCCCCCTTCCTCAGCTGGTTTGAAGAGTTAATCACACAGTTTCCAGAAAAGCCATAGTGAATCTGCCTGCTCAAAAGCAGGGAATGGAAAGTGTGCTCACTACTCATGGAGTGGCACTGTAATGACAATACCACTCCAGTTTTGTATTTCTATCAAGTAAATCCCCCTTGAGAAAGCAGATCTGTATCCTTTTACTATCAGAAGAGACTACAGGAAGCGGCACTTTTATGTCATCATAACCAGTGTAGATCACGTTTGCGTATTAAAACAGCTTAGCGCTGTGGTACCACTTCATTTTTACTCAAAGCCTACGTAGCAAATCCTCGGCACCCCGGATCGAGTTTCCCGCCTCGAGAGGACAGGACGCACACACCCCGCCCCCGCCCCGTGCAAGCCCCGCCCCTGGACACGCCCCTCTGCTCGTGGCAGTCTCCCCCCTCAACGGGAGAAGAGCGCCCTCGGCCAATCAAAGACCTTCCCTCGCGCCCAGTTCTCGCGGGTAATGGCCAATGGGAAATCAGAAGCTGAGGAGAGAGGCCAATCAATGATCTTCGCTCCCGCGTAGCCCACGCGGGTAAGGGCCAATGGAGAGCCAGCACCTGAGGCGAGGGGTTTGAGGCGGTTAACGGTCGGCAGTTGGTGCCGGTCGGTCGCGGCGACGGACGTTTTGTGGCGCAGCTGGAGTTCGTCATCTTAGCAAGGCACCATGGTGGGAGACGGGATCATTGCGGCTGCGGGGGGAGAAAGGGCATTTGGAGACGGGATCTTTGCGGCTGCGGGGGGAGAAAGAGCGTTTGGGAGCACTTCTGCTGCGGCACTTCAGGGGGTTTCATGACCACACGTGCTGCGGCAGGACTCGCAGGCAGTCTCTCCTTGAAGTCCCCGCAGTAGCTCTAAGGCAGAAGGGTTGGGGAGAAGGAGAGGAAATGAGTGTAAAATTAACTTCGGGGGAGGCGGGGCATAAAAATTGGCCGATAGTAGCAAGACGAGATATGTGCATGGGAAGTCTGTTCGGAGCAGGCACCTCCCGCGCGAAGAGGCGAGGGACGAACTGAAACCCTGATCCGGGAGTGAGGGAGATAGCGAGAAAGAGCATGGTGGCCGCCGGCCGGATCTATCCGCCGTTTTTGGGCCGGCTTGGCGCGTGCTCCTAGGACGGCGGCGGTGAGGGACGGGGCGGGTGGCGCGTGCCGGGAGCCGCTCCCTGGGTGTAGCCAATCAGAGGAGGAGGTGTGGCCTGCGACAGTGAGGGGCAGGGCGGGCGGCGCGTGCCACTCGCTGGACGTAGCCAATCAGGAGCGGGTGCGGCCGGCGGCGTGAAGGGCCGCGCGGGCGGCGTGAGACTCGTGCCGGATCTGTGGGGGTAGAGCGGAGACTCCAGAGTTTGATGAAGCTACCGAGGAAACGGAGAAGAGCAGCCCAGACACCTTGCTTTTTCTTTCCCCCCTCTGCTTTCTTTCTAGATACATTCTAACAGTAAAATAGAAAAGCAGCTTATTTCCATCTCAGGTGTAAGACAATTAAGGTATTGGGAGATTAAACATTAATGGCACAGTTGCTTAGAATCAAAGGGGACAGATTACAATCGATTGGGACTTTAAGACGATTTCACATAGGAATATATATGAAAAAAAATATGTATGAATTGCTAGGGCTTAGATAGTGCTACACTTTTTATACAGGAAAATGTAGTGAATGGTCCTGTGCAGGAAAGATTCTTGCAACAGTTACCCAGTATGTGGTCCGGTAGCAAGTCAAGGAAATTGGGGGGATATTATCTAAAGAGGTCTTCCAAAGACTAAAAGAAAGTGAAAAAGAGACTAAGGCTGGATATTAAAGAAGGAATATATATGCAGCATTTCAAAGGATAATGAATTTGTATTCACCTATGTGTACGTAGAAACTATCTTGTCTTTAGGATCTTCCAATATTCTCAAAGTCAGTGCAAGTCAGCTAAGGTGAGTAGTGTCTTGCCCACAGCAGACATCTTGTGCTCTTAAATTGTCACTTAAGAGCAAACAGGGAATAAATATTGCAGCAAAGGAAGATCATGGAAAGTACAACTCACAGGCAGGTAGCCCCATGTCTCATTATCATTCTCTTCTTTTACTTTGCAGCGTGAATGCATATCCATCCACGTTGGTCAGGCTGGTGTACAGATTGGCAATGCATGTTGGGAATTGTATTGTCTTGAACATGGGATCCAGCCTGATGGTCAAGTGCCTAGTGATAATACTATGGGACGTGGAGATGATTCATTTAATACTTTCTTCAGTGAGACGGGAGCCGGTAAACATGTTCCAAGAGCAGTGTTTGTAGACCTAGAGCCAACCGTAGTTGGTATGTACCCAACATTAAAGACTTAAGTGAAAAAATGAGGATCCTTTACAGATTCCCTATTGCCTTTTTTTATTTCTATAGAACACTACAGATTTTAAAGTGTGTGTCTGGATGCTGTTTTGACATTTGAGGTTATTGTTATTTGAAAAAAATTAAGTACTGGTCTACAGGTAGAAACAAAAGAACTTCTTTATGATCTGGATCATTTTTCCAGACTGCTGCACTGCATACAAAGTTTTGAGTGCTGTCCAGTATCATGTCTGTACCTGTAATGTAGTTTTCTGAGTGATCTCTGTTCATTGAGTACAAATACTGCTTTGTGTGTGCCTGATATTTACCTTGAAACAAAAGGGCAGAAGTGGTGCCAACTTCTTAAGACTAGTCAGTCAAAGCTGTGTGTAGTCAGAGATGCTGGCTACACTCTTTTGATACATGTGCTTCATGTGTAGTCACTAGGCAGCACACACAGAACTGAACAGATCAAATTTATGATGCGGTATTTTGGGGTTTTTTGTAGATGAAGTACGTACAGGCACGTATAGACAGTTATTCCACCCTGAGCAGCTCATTACTGGGAAAGAAGATGCAGCCAATAATTATGCCAGAGGCCATTATACCATTGGAAAAGAGATCGTTGATCTAGTGCTAGACCGCATTCGCAAACTGGTAAGGATTCATGCTGCAAGTTAGTATTTAAAATAATTGATACCACTCTATAGGTAGCTCTATTGATGGTTTGCTGGATTTTGTTAAGAATTTTATGCATAGTTAATTGTTCAAAGCAAAATAAACCTTTTATTCCCTTGCCTCCCCTGGCCCCCCTTTAAAAAAAAATTCAATCAGTTAAACCAGGATCTTTTAAGAACATGGGTTTTTTATTATAACAATGTAAAACTAGCAAGCTTATGACAGAAATTATTTTGAATTACTATTTTAATACTGATTTCTCCAAACCTAGCAATAACTTTTTTTCTCTCATTTTTTTCACCTCATTATAGGCTGATCTATGCACAGGGCTGCAAGGCTTCCTTATCTTTCATAGCTTTGGAGGAGGCACTGGTTCAGGGTTTGCATCACTGCTCATGGAAAGGCTGTCTGTTGACTATGGCAAGAAATCTAAGCTGGAGTTCGCAATTTATCCAGCACCACAGGTTTCCACTGCTGTAGTGGAACCCTATAACTCAATTCTAACTACCCACACAACATTAGAGCATTCAGACTGTGCCTTTATGGTAGATAACGAAGCCATTTACGATATATGTCGTCGTAACCTGGACATTGGCCGTCCTACTTACACAAATTTAAACCGATTAATTGGGCAAATTGTTTCATCCATCACAGCCTCACTGCGTTTTGATGGAGCCCTCAATGTAGATCTGACAGAATTTCAAACTAACCTGGTTCCATACCCACGAATCCATTTCCCCTTGGTAACATATGCCCCTATCATTTCTGCTGAAAAAGCCTATCATGAGCAGTTATCTGTGGCTGAAATTACCCACGCATGCTTTGAACCAGCCAATCAGATGGTCAAATGCGACCCTCGCCATGGAAAGTACATGGCCTGCTGCATGTTATACAGAGGCGATGTTGTACCCAAAGATGTCAACGCAGCCATTGCCACTATCAAGACTAAACGTACCATTCAGTTTGTGGATTGGTGCCCAACTGGATTCAAGGTATGTAGCCTTTTAAGTGCTCGATAGCTAAATTAGGAATTGTGTAGTCTTCAGAGCTGACAGTCATACTACAATGTTGTGATGTCCCTGTTAAATATTTTGATAAAGTGCAAAATTACTCTAAGCCATTTGATTTGTAATCATGGTGATTTTTGATTGTTAACAGAAATGAGTCGTTAAGCCTTAGCACTGCTAAGGAAAGTTCTCATTTGTTTTCTTTAAGGTGGGCATTAACTACCAGCCTCCAACTGTGGTGCCAGGTGCTGACCTTGCCAAGGTGCAGCGGGCTGTGTGTATGCTGAGCAACACAACTGCTATTGCAGAAGCATGGGCTCGGCTCGACCACAAATTTGATCTCATGTATACTAAGCGTGCCTTTGTGCATTGGTATGTTGGGGAAGGGATGGAGGAAGGAGAATTTTCTGAAGCCCGGGAAGACCTGGCTGCCCTTGAGAAAGATTATGAAGAAGTTGGCCTAGACTCGGTAGAAGCAGAGGCTGAAGAAGGAGACGAATATTGAGAAAACTAAAGCCTGGAAAAATGTATTTACCATAAAAAAATTTGCAGAACCCTGTTTGTTTGTTTTCAAATGTGTTTCCAAATAAAGTTCCAGAGATTATACTGCTGCTTTTTCTTCTTCACTGTTAATGAAGGAAGGACCATTTGAGATGGCAGGTATTGCCAGTGGATCTGTTACCTGCTTTAAAAGTGCACGGTAATTTTTACCTTCCTCCATTGGCCTAGTAAAAAATAAATCTAATATCCTTTACCAATATGATCACATGAATAGAGCTTTAGAGACACATGGAAGCAGCTTTATCATGGGACACTTAGGTTATGTAAAAAGTGCTGACCCCGTTGGTTGCAGCATGGTGCTAACAACACCAAGGTTATGGTTTCAATCCCCATACAGGTCATTTAACTAAGAGTTGGACTTTGTGATCCTTGTGGGTCCCTTCCAACTGGGACTGCTCTGTGAAATAACTAGGCTTTTGTTTGGGGGGTTTGTTGGTTGGGGTGTGATTTTTTTTTTTCCTTGGTTATTAAGAAAGCATTGCTATATTGAAATACAAAGAAAGTCTCTGGTTTTGACTCTACGAGACTGGGAGAACCCAGGTTTCAGTAGCCTAATGCATTAGGCACACTGCTGCCGGCGGTAGCTGCTCCAAGCCGTGCCTGAATGAAATCAGATCCGCACACAAACACCGACCTAACACCCGTCAGCAAGGTCTTCCATTTATGAGCCACGGTTCCCAATCTGTCTCACACTCCTCAAGGATCACTTCCAGTTTGTCTTCCCACTTGAGAGCTCCGCCAGTGTACGGAGCTCTCAGCCATGACGGCGGATTCCGGCAGTGCTCGCACAGCAACAGTCACGCTAAGGCCACCTTGGAAGGAGGGAACCTTGTAGGAGGGTACCTGCGCCGGGGCAGCCGCACACTGCCGCCCGCACCCGCCCTCGCACAGCGCGGCGCGGAAGCGGCTCTGCCCACCGCGGAAGTGCAGGGCGCCTCCCCGAGGGGCGGCGGTTGCCGTCTTCGCCGCTACAGCCAAAGTTTTCGGGACCATGGTGCAGCTTTACAACCTGCACCCGTTCGGGTCGCAGCGAGTAGTGCCCTGCAAGCAAGAACCGGCACACTTCTGCTGCGGCCAAGATGTGCTGTTCGTGGCCAGCACGGCGGCCAGCTGCAGGGTGGAGGTTTTTGCCGTGCGCGAACAGGGCCGCTGCGAGGCCCTGGGCTCCTTCGCCACGCTGGGTCCCGTGCTGCGCATGGCGCACAGCTCGGCAGGTCAGTCCCGGCGACCGCAGGGTCCGTCAGTGCTCGGCTGTGGAGGCCGGGACGTGTCAGGCTCGAGTGCGTGGACCGGCCCCGAGGCTCCGCCGGGCGGGAATGGCGGGCCGACCGGGCCGGGGCCGGTGGGCGGCGGGCGGCGAACAAAGCCGCTCGGGCTCCGCTGCGGGAGGAGGATCTGGTCCTCCCACCCGTCTCTCCCTCAGACTTCCCCTCAGGCTTCTTCTTAGGCTCCCTCCGAGCCCGAGGTAGGGTGTATCTGCTGGAGCGGGCTGGCTAGCGACGCGGGCTAGTGGGAAGCGCGGGTCGGTCCCAGCGCCGGCAGCGCTCGGGCCTGCAGGGAGGGTGCGGGTCGCATCTCCCTTCGTCGTCAGTTTTTTGTTTTTAGAGCACGGAACGGGTGGTCGTTCCAGCCGATCTCACAGCTCTTCATGAATCAGTTGCTTTCCATGGTCTGCAGAGAACAAAACCATTTCCTCATTATAGGGTATGAGGAGGTGGGGAGTGGGGGTAACCTTGTCTGCAGTCACAACTCATAGAGAGGGTTCACATAGGAGTTACTCGGGATCTACATCTATAAGTCCTGTTTTTTACTGGCGCGTGAAGTGTGTGCCACGCAGCAAAGAAATTTGCACTTTGTATTTAATTAGAGAAAAATTGGTGAAAACTGTTTTTGGAATTTTTTGTAAGAGTTGAGACTTGAAGATGTTCTTTGTAGCGTACTACAGCAGGTAAAGGTCTCAGAAACTGTCCTCTATTTTTTAATGATATATCAGTATACTTTCTTTTAAGGAGACTATCTGGTGACAATTGAAGAAAAAAGCAAAGCAACTTTCCTGAGAGCATATGTGAACTGGAGATGCATGTCTTCAGGGAGTTCTCGTGTGTGTGTTCGGATGGTTGGTCACAAGATGGAAGAGTCATACAGTGAAACATTGAAAGAACAGATGTCAGTTGTTGAAATGCCACTTTCAGATCCTCCACTGTGCATTTCATGTTGTCCTGTGAATGGAGATCTTCTTGTGGGCTGCAAGAATAAACTAGTCATGTTCTGTTTGAAATACCTGGTCATAAACCAGAATTTGACTGTGTTAGATTTTGAACGCTCCTTAATTTTGCACATTGATAACCTCATTCCTGCTGAAGTTGCATTTTGTGCCAGACATATAGCCGTAACAACAGAGCTGGATGTTCTAATCCTGAAACTGGAACTGGTCCAGCAAAGTGCAGACAGGACAGAGCAATGTGCCCAGGGAGTCAGTGCACCAGAAAAGGCAGAGGATGGAGGTAGGTGTTGAAATAATTTATTTTTTTTTTGTCTCCAAGAATCTGCTAATTGATTCCTGTTGTTCTGAAAGTAGTCTCAAACAGGGTCTTTGCCCTTTGGAAAATATTTCCGGATTGTCCTATCACTATCATCTGAATAATCTAGGGTGTGAAAAGTTATACCAACCTGCAGTTGGAGGTAACATTTCAAACTAATATGCCATCATGCTGCACACTTAAGAGATTAGTACAGCCTCTGCAGACACAGAATTAGGTCCCTGTTTTGGGGTGCCACGATGGACCAAGTTAAATTGGTAGTAGTTCAGTGTGCTGTGTTCAGAAAAGTTCTATCAGTGTCACTGCGTAAGTAACTGGCTTACACAATTAAGAATGTCTCTGTTGTGATGCCTGTGTACTTTTGTAACTGTTAGGCTCAGAACCTGCCATAATAAAGCAAATTCTCCTTTTTCAGGCCTTTATCTTATTCGGGGACTTGCCTTAGAATTGTAGAAATCTCAGAAATAGATGTACTCAGGAGGTTTCATTCCTGTGTATTGCAAGGTAGCAATCTGTATGTAATAAATTATCAATTCCTACTTTTCCAAACGCATATGTATCAGATCAACACCAAGAAATCTTAGGAAGGTCCTTTCTTTATAAGTGAAGCAACTTAAAAGGATGGTCTTTTAGAAATGGAAACTGTACCTAGAAAAAATTTAAAGGTAAATAAAACTTTTCAGATGGGAACAATATAAATGTAATGTTCTTCACTGAGTGAACATGGATCTTTTCTCAGCTAGTGGTGTCCTGCCCCTAGTTGTTTTTATTACTAAGAACCACATAGAAAAAGTTCCAGTTACTTTGTGAGTGTTATTCCCAGGACTTACGTGAGTTTAAGATAACACGACTTCCTGTGATAGCTGCCTTTGCCTTCTCAAAACCTCTTCAGCCAAAAGACAATATTTTTTGATAACCAGGCATTTCTGGCACTGTTTGCCTTGGACTCACGTTCCAATGAACAGTTTACCTGTTGGGTTTTTTTTCCCCAGAAATTTTGACTCTTAAGTATTCAGACTGTTGAGGCTTAAATAGGAATTGTTCCCATCTTCTAACATGGTTATTTCAAAATCTTGTAGTTTGAGGAAGCCAGTGCTAGCTAGCTAGCTGTAATTGAAGCATTTAATTGATACTATACTATACTATTGTACTATAATACAATAATACTATACTATTGATATGTAATACTATACTATTGATGCTGTATACCATTTTCTTACTGCCGAGTGGAATGGTTTGAACAATTAAGATAGCATTTTTATTGCTCAGGTGTGAAAGATGAAAGTCCTCCAACACATACTTTACAGCTTGAATTAGATGAGTTCATCATATGTCAGAAGCCAGTGGAACTACTTGGGGAAGAAAGTAAGCTATGTGAGATACCCATCACACTGGAATCCACAGAGTTACCTACAGAAGACACAAAGCGCTTCCAAGTGCACTATCTGCTTTTCAGGTATTACAGACGTATTTTCCCTTTTATGGGTTAATTTAGTACAAAAAACCAAACTGAGTTGTGTGTTCTGTTGTTTTGAAAGAAAACTGATATTTTGGCTTCTGGGGTTTTTATAAGGTTTCGTGTTTCTTTTGACCTGAGGAAATTATGAGATACTAAAGAAAGCCCATTTTTTAGCATCTTGGAATATTTCACTTGGAAGGGATCTGCAGCAATCATCTAGTGCAACTGCCTGACCGCTTCTGGGGTGAGCCACTGTTAAAGCGTGTAATTAAGGGCACAGTCCTAATGCCCCTTAAACAGTGACAGGTCTATGGCATCAATCACCTCTCTAGGAAATCTGTTCAGTGTTTCACCATTCTTGGTAAGGAAATGCTTCCTCATGTCAAGTCTGGACCTCCCCTGGCACAGCTTTGAGCCCTTCCCAGGTATCTTGCCCCAGGATCCCAGGGAGAAATGTTCAGCACTTGCTTCTCCAGGTCCCCTCCTCAGGAAGCTGATTTAATCTTCCTCTTTCATCAAAATTTCTATCAAAAGGCGAGGAAGAATTGATGTCAGGGTCCAACAGTGAATTCCAAAGCAAAGGAGGGAAAAGGATGACATAATAGGGAACAATGTGGAACCTTGGAGATGGCATGATGTTCCATATAGCTCAGTGGAATAGAAAGAGAGAGGAAAAAGAAGGTTACATGAGGTCAAAATCAATTGCAGGATTTCTTCAGTGATCTCAGACTTTGACATGCATCTTGCAGACAAGCAAAGAGAGAGGATTTTGGTTGCAGGAACTCAATATAGTTCTACCTAGCTGTGCCACATGCTTCTCGGCTTCTACAATGGTATTAGTAGTAGGAGTGTGCATTGTTATTGAGTGTTAAAACATGAGCTATGCCTCTTATAACCAGTGCTGTTTACTTGTCCAAAGTATATCATTATAATTTCTCACTGCAGTCCCATGTTGTTTCGGAATTTTTCCTAGACGTTTTGCGCCGGACCAGTGGCCTTTTGGGTTTTGTGAAGAAACAAAGTTGCACTCTCTTCAACTGCTTCCTGTATACCAGACTGGTATGTGAATATACATGAATGTGCTATGGACTGTGTCATAGGAGACTTGTGAAAGGAAGGAGCTTCTCTGTATATCCTGTTTCGTACACTGTATGATTTCTGTATTTATTTTTAAGTTGAGATCTTTCCTCCCTTTCCAGTGGTTTAAACTGAGGTTCTGTTAACAAAAAAGTATTTTAATTTGTCCAAGTTCTACATAAACCTTGAACTAAAATACCAATTCATCACACCAAAAGTGTGACTAAATCAGCTTTTATCAGGTGTTTACTGATAAATTTTGTGTTGCAAAACAGTCAGTGTTCACATTGCATTAATAAAATTCTCCATAGTGTTACAAGGTACTAGACTGCCACTCAGCCAGCTGAGAAAATCAGAGTAGTAAACCTTAATAATCACTAAGATACTGGTTACCTTTCTGAAGGGCTTTAATTAAAACTGGAAGGGGTGAGTTCAGACTTCAGGGGTTCACTAGCTCAAGCCCCAAAAGACCCGTGGAAGAATTTAATGGTGTATGTTAGCAGTCAGATTTCACAGAATCACAGAATGTCCTGAGTTGGAAGGGACTCTCAAGGATCATCAAATCCAACTACTGGCCTTGCGCAGGAGAACTCCCAAGAATCTCACCAAGTGCCTGAGAATGTTTCCCAAATGCTCCTTGAGCTCTGGCAGGCTTGGGCCATGACCACTGCCCTGGGGAGTCTGTTCCAGTGCCCAGCCACCCTCTGGGGGAAGAACCTTTTCCTGACACCCAAACTAACCCTCCCCTGACACAAGTTCATGCCATTCCCTCAGGGACTGCATGTAGAATGCTCTTAGGTCTCTCCTCAGTCTCCTCCAGGCTGAACAAACCAAGTGCCCTCAGCCACTCCTTCTGCAGTTTCCCCTCCAGACTCTTTACCATCTTTGTAGCCCTCCCTTAGCCTCCTGTCTAATAGCTTTATGTCCTTCCTGTATTGTGGTGCCCCAGACTGCCCCTAGGACTCAAGACAATGCTGGCCCAGTGCAGAGCAGAGCAGGACAGTCCCATCCCTGCCCCCCTCCCGGCAATGCTGTGCCTGATGCATCCCAGGATATGGTTGGCCCTTGCCTTTTACTGACTGCTCACTCAGTTTGAGATGGTTTACTGTCTGCTAAGTAGCAATGCCTCATTTAACTTGCAGCTGACTGAAAAGAATAAGCTACTTGCCATTTAACTCCAGCTGTCTTACACTCTCATGTGATTTACAGGCTTTGACAAGAGGGTCTGTAGAAAATGAACACAGCTGTTACCTGCTAAAGTGGGATCCTAATAAATTCTGCCGTTTCCAGCCTTTCCTTTCCTTAAATGATGACCTGGTTTTTTTGTGAGCTGCAGTTCTGGATGAGCATTCATTCCAACTTAAAAGTAATTAACTAAGATCAGGATTTCAATCCATAGATGCTTAGTTGTGGTGAATTTACCAGGACTCTAATGATGTTACATCTATAGAATTTCTTCACTAGGTGCTACATTCATATTTTTGTGAATATGCCTCCAAATGAGATAACATGTCATACAAATTTTTGACATGTGCACTGAGCTTCATATAAAACTTTTTTTTATTAGCTACTAAGAAAACTGGTGTGCAACTTGGGCTGGTTTGATTGTATCTTTTGGGCATCGGGCTTGGAATGGAATTGCCAAGTTTTGATGTATGAAGTACGTAAAATGCCTTTCTCATTACATCTAGGAAGTTCTGCAACGGGCTGTGAGGAAACTGAGAACGAGAGAAAACTTCTGAGTCTCTTTTGCTTTTTCTCTTTACCTCATGTCGGATATCTCTACTCTATTGGGAATTTAGTAGAACTAATTTCTACTTACCAATATTCAGAGAAGTCAGAGCAGGCAGTCCTTACTCCACAGTTTCTGCATGTCATTACAAGGTACTATGTTTATGATTTTACTGGCAGTATGTTTCTCTATGCTGCTGTCCTTTTAATNCCCCCCCCCCCCCCGATACATCCTTCATAGCCTCCTGGAAATCTCTGAGCAGGCTTATGTGTTAGTTCAGCATACCCTCCTGCTTAGGCTTTAAAGCCCATTTCCTCAAAGGAAAAAGAGCTGATTCACTGTAGTCTTGGCAACTTGGTTTTTGCAAGTCTTAATTTCTTTCCTTCATTGTTGTGTTTTCTTCTTTCCCCTCTAGTCAGAACCTGCAGTGCTTCACAGTGAGATGCAGTGCAGCAGCGGCTCGTGATGAGGATCCATACATTGACACAACGGTGAAGGTACACCTCTCATTATCTCACTAAAAGAATGGGAGCAGTGGTATGGCACTTAGTTGACTTACATTTTCTTTTGAGATCCTGTTAGTTTCTTGTGGCTGAACCAATAAAATAACATCCAAAATGAATATTTTACTTCAGGCTGTGGCACATTGTATTTTGGTGGTCTACAGATGTCTCAATGAAACAATTTATTATTGCCATGTAAAATTCTAGACCATTAGTAGAATGTTTTCAAAAACATGAAAAGCTATAAAATCACTTACTTTTTAAACTAAATTCCATGCTTTTCTGTATAAAACTGAACAAAGAGTGTGGAGTTTTCTTTTATTGTGTGATGTTTCTCTCTCTTAGGTGTGCTTGAAAAACCAGTTTCTCTAAGAGGCATGTAGGCAATCGAACAAGTCTGCTACCAAATATTTAGGGCATGTTTTTTAGGAGGAGGGCTTTTGATCCTTGGAGGTCTAAACTTTTTCCCTGCCTTAAATTGCTTATCAGTAAAAACGTATTGAATGTAAAGATCATGATACACAATAATAAAAGCAGTAGGAAAGATAGACGGAGCTGTATTTTTAGGATTTAGTTTCATTTAAGGATTTCTTCTGGGCATGTAAAGAGGAGACATAAAAAAACCATAGGACAGTAGAAGTTTAATAAAATTTCCAAGAGCCAAACATGTATTCTCTGCCCTGGATAGCTAATACCGGCACATGACACAATCTTTCCTGTCCATTGTCCAATCTCAGCTTTCTGCGTTTCCACTATGGTTTACATTGAAATTCATCACAATTCCTCCAGTCAGGCAACAGGCTGCCTCCTATCTCTGTAGGAGTTTTGGAGAGGTGTGAAGGCTGCAGTCCTACACAGATTTCCATGCTGTATCTTGCCATCCACACTCTGCCCACCCACTCTGACATGGATCCCTCCATGGGCTGCAGTCCCTCAGGGGCCAGTTCCCTCATGGGTGTCCCTGCCCCAGCGTGGAGTTTGAAGTGTGATGGATGATGGTGATTATTTTTATTATTTGCTGTTACTATTTTTCCTGCTGTTTTTTTACACCAGTTTTAGAGCTGTCTTGTTCTGGGTCTCACTAGCCCAGGGCAGTCTAGAGCCTCCAGATCACCACTGTAGGCCTCCACCTCTTGCAAGAAAGGTTGAGGTGTCTTCAAAAAGCAGGTTACACATATAGTGCTGCGTTGTCTTGTTTCACTGTGTATGTTAATTTGTAAGTATTTTATCTTTATAAAACTGTAAATTTAGAATATTTCCGTGCAAATGAGGTTGCATTTTTCAGTTTTTAGTTCCATACAGACGATAGCATATGTTTTATGTGAAAAGTGCATATAGAACAAATCGGGGAGATAATACTGGCTATGTAAGGTAACAATAGGCAAGCAAATATAATACTTCTATCTGTAAATGCTTTTTATAAGCAACTGAAATCAAGACTTTTATAATCAGGCAGTCTTTTAAAACTTGGCCATATTCAAACTATTTGGGATAACATTTTCCAAGTTAGGCATCTACCTCAGGTTCTATTATTTTGAGAAACATAGCTGAAACTGTGCCATTTCTTTGAAGAGCGAAATAATATTTTTTTCACTCATTATTAAATGATTCTTGTTAGGCATTTATGAGTATTTTTATTTTTGCTCAAATTAAGCACTCAAAGTTAGCAAAGCCAGTGAATGTTTTTAATGTCAGATCATTGTACAAAGGTTATATTTTTTTCTGATTTATTTAAAAACTCAACGTACATACCAAGCGAAATTACAAAACAGTCACTTTCCTTTATAGGCTTGTCCACCTGTCACACTGGATGTCTGTACATTAAGAATGCAGCTTTTTATAGGACCAAGAGCTATCTGTCATTTCAAAAACCATATAATTCTTTTGACTAAGGCAGACACAGAAGATATTACTGAAAGAAGAAAGCCAACAAGAAGGATGCTGTAAGGATTTGTGTCTTTTAGGTAGATGGTACTTATAGCTCTGTGTACAGTGCTGAATTTGTGGATATTGCAGTTGAAGAGTGCTTCCTCTGTTAAAAAACTGCTTAGAAATAATTGTCTTCTTAGTGATTGAGAAGAGCAATCAAGCTTTTTTTTTTCACTTTTACTCTATTTACTGACATAGAAGAAACTAGCATAATGTCACAAATGCTTGAAATCAACAAAATGTTAAAATAACATTACTAAGAATTTATCCAGAGAATTTAAAAAATATTTATCTTAAGAAAAAATGTAGAGTACCAAAAACATGTAGAGTACCAAAAGTATGTAGCGCCAAAGCTACAGGTTACAAAATATGTTGCAGCACAACATTACAATGTCTTGTTTTTGGCTAAGGGTTCCTTCCAGGAAAGTTGTGAACATCACTATGGTTATCCATGACAAAAGTCGTATCAGACTTTGCCCTGAGTTACTGTTGTAACATGTATGCAGCCAGAGGCATATGAGACTTTTTACGAGTTTCCATGGAAACTGCTATTCCCCTTCCATTTTTGACGGCTTTTCATAAAACAGCTAAGCAGCTATTCTAAACAGCTATTCAGAAACCACTTTTATTAAAGTCAGTTCAAGTTAATTAACAAGAGTGAGACAGCTTTAGTTGATTGAGGAGTTATTTGAACCAGTATTTCTTAAAGTCTAGAGCAGATGTTATTCAGAAGGAGATAGGAGAAGCTGTCAGGGAAAATGTATAAAGGATGTTTTCTGCCAGTTGTGTTGTTTCAAATATTCTAATTGGCAGTTGAAGAAGATACACTTTTTGCCTTCTGTAAAGAATGTAAGTTGGACAAAAACTAAGCTACTTAGCACCATAATTTGAAAATAAAGATGTAAATATCCTAGTACAGTTAATATAAAGCCAAAAACCAGAACAAAAAGAGTCTGTTTTCCTACAGTGTTTTTAACCTCAGGGCATTATAGACCGAGCCAGAGTTTTAGAATAAAAGCATTCTGATAACTCTTTATGCCATGTCTTGGCAATTACTTTGCTAGAGCTGCAGGGGCAAACATGCACTAAGTCCTTAGAGGAGGTAAGTAAACAGCTAATTTAAATTACTTAACTGTTCAGGGTCTGGTTGGATAAGGCCCTGGGCAGTCTGACCTGCTCAGTGGGTGGCATCCCATGCCTATGACTGGGGGGTTAGAACTAGATGATCTTTTAAGCTCCAAGCCAAGCCATTTGATGATTCTGTGATTTCTGATACTCCCTGGTGTTTAACACAGAAGAAGATGTAGTAGACAGTTCTGATGTTGTCTCTGATGTACGAACTGGCCCATCCATGTTCTGTTGTTAGCCAGTATGACTTAAATTCACAGTTTAACTCTCCAGCACTTACTAGTCTGCAAACATACCTATTTATGCAGTTGAGTTATGAAATGAGTAGGGTTTTTTTGGTTGCATAGTGTTTATTTCAACACTGATGACTTAACTCTTTTTGTTTCCTCTAGTTCCAGAAAGGCTGACAGCATCAAATCCAGAACAAATTCTGAGTCAGAGCCTGGTTGGAATTTATATATTATAAACACTGTTTCAACAATTCAGCTTTACAGAGAAATGGTATTGCCCAACTCTTGCTTTTGTTATTTGCTAACTAAAAATAAGTACTGTTAATTAATCTCTGATGCACATCATTGCTGAATATAGTGTGATATATTTCTTATAAATAGCCCATAATCCTGTTTCAAATGGCTGCCATCCTCATTAGAATTGTTCCTGTATATTCTTAATTTTTGTCAGCAGCCTAAATATATCCTGTGTCTGTTCTAGGTAGATTATAGTAGAACTTATGAAAATGTTAAAACTGAGAGCTGCATCCATCTTCTAAGTGAGGCTCATTTACTGGTCAGAGCAGCTATAATGGACCCTCATTTCCTTAAATCAGATGAGAAGGAAGATCTTCTAAGAGCATTCAGAGAAAGTTGTGCCTTCTTAGGAGACTGCTACAGCAGGTATGTTTTAGATATCAAAGTGGTATAGGTGAGCTGTGTAACCTTAAAATAAAAATCCATAATTCTTTGCTGTTTTACATTAATATTGCATATGTAACACAAATTTTTCTGTTTTACAAAACCAACTTAATCTAGTCCTCTGTTCAGTGTCTGGTTGTCTTTATTGTCATTAAACAGAATTCAACACTATGTTGAATATGAACAGTATATGCTGATAACTGATGTGCCTGTGACTTTGATGTAGTCGTAGTTCTTATAAAGAGCAATGGCAAAAGCATTGCCCATAGCTGTTTTGTTATTTTTTTTCCTTCCCCTCTTTTTCCTTCAGGTTTGACACAAAGGATTACCACCTTGCTTTGCCATACTACAGAATGTCAGGTTTATCCATGACTGAAGTTTTGAAGAGACTAGTTTCAGAAGGTGATGAAATGCAGACATACGAGAGAGGATTTATATTTTACTTGACTCATTCTCTTAATGAAGACTCAAATGAAGAATTAAGTAAGGTAGAAATAAGTTGGTTTATTTGTATTCTGCGGATTTAGTTCTGATTTTAAGAACTGTTTTTCAAATACAAATCAATTTCCCTTTGAAAATGCTGAGCTGCTTTTTTAGTTTCACAGTTATTCTTTTTCACATTATTTTTATTTTCCCTTTTTTGTTGCATGGCAAGCAGCACCTGTGATGCTTTGGGCTGCTTTCAAGCAACTTCTTACCGGTTTGGCTATCACGATGCATATTGCTAGGGATCTGGTTCCCACTTGCACAGAGACACTTCTGTTTTAGGAAAGGCCTGCCTCAAACTTCTGTCGTCTCTCATTTCTGTAGCAAAACAAACTGTTTCTCTGAACATTGCAAAATTATACAGATTGCTAAAACCAATTCATTTTGGTGGTGGATGTCCTTCTGGCATGCCAGAAAATGGGTTGAATCACTACCAGTCAAAAATCCTTCCCTTCTACCAGTAGGGAGGAGAGAGGCAAGAAAGGCACTGTGGTTTGATAGCTAAGCTGAACTTGCCTGTTCAAAAAAAAGCCAAACAAACCAACCCCAAAAAAAAAACCAGCAACAGAATGGCTCTACTTTCATATGCCATAGAAGACTGTATATCTGAAAAGGTCTAAACTGTCAAATGGCTTTTATTTCAATAGGAATCAGGAAATAAAGTTCTCCAGATATTCTATCTCATGGACCCTGTGCAGCTGCCTCATATCCTTTGCAGTCCCTGCATGAGAAATGTATGTCCTTTGACAGCTGTGAAGTATCTTCAGAAAGTAGAAAAGATGATGCCATCAGTGGTCCTGACACTTACTAAGGCTTACTTGGCTCTGAAAATGGGAAACCTGACAATGTATGAACATGAAATGGACTCCTATAAGGAGGTAAATTATGCTGAGGGCATGAGCTATTCACGCTTTGCAAAGTTCAAGTCAATAGTTTGACTTGTAGTTGCATTTTACAGTGTAAAAGAAACTTTTGGTTACTCCCCTTCTTCCTGATAGGCTGTGTAGACTCCACTGAATGTCTGTAGTAACAGTAGAGTGGAGGGCTGGCATACACTGGGACCGTACAGTTTACCCTGCAGGTAGGGTAGTCTTGTCTTGGGTCAAGACTTACCAAATAAGCAAGTTTTGAAGCTCTTAATTCTTGATCAATTAAATGTTGTTTACTGGGATGTAACCAACTCTGCCAGTGCTCTTCAGCTGCATGGGAGGGTTGTATAGTAGCTTTTCTACACCTCTCCACCTGTAATTAATATGTGATATACCCATGAAAACACCATCTGTATGCGAACAGCTGTTAGAGGATTGCTCTTGAACAGAGTATTTGTCCACTGTGCTCACAAACTGAAGTATACAATTTCACATCTTATGTGGAATCAAAGCACTTAACTCTTATTAAGACCTGATCGGAACCTTTGATCAGTGCTATCAAAGTAAGAATGCCTCATCATTGGGGGCAGAAATGTTAGCAGAGCTGTCTCTGCCATAAATGTTCACATGTGTGAGACCAGTCTGTAAATTACTTCTTGTTGAATGTGATCAGGACTGTGCAATATTCAAAGGTGATAGAGTTTGAAACAGAGACTTTTTCTTATAGTGAGATATTGTGAGTCTAAACACTTTTGAAATAAATGGATAGCCATTTCAAAGCTAGGTATCATGGTTTGGTGGAAGAAGTCCTGCAGAGTTGTCTAAAGTTAGCTGGTTTTGAATTGCAAGGTGGGAACAGTGGGGAGCTGTTTCAAGAATTATATTCAGTGCTAACTGCTTTTGCAGCACGATCAAATGAAATTGTCATGTTGTGAGCAAAAACACACTGCAAGGATGTTATTTTGAGAATAAGGTGGTTTAGGCTTGAGTAGTTTTGGTTGGATTTTCTTTGTTTGTAATCTGATCTCTTAAATATATTCTATTGCACTGCACCTTTAAAAAAGCATTTTATTTCAAAGTAGGAACAAACCTCACTTTCAAAAAGCTAATATGAATTTTCGTTCTAGGTCTGCCTTATATTTCTTGTGTAATTCATTTAATTTACTTAGGCATCATTTTTCCACTGTCTTTAAAATGGGAATAATGTATTGTTATACTCACCTTCAAAAGCACTCACATACTCTGAAGTAGCTTCCTGTTGCACAAAGTGCAGCACATTTTGATCCTTGTTTCAGGGGTATTTTCAAAATAAAAATCATACTTTAGCAAAGCAGTCTACTGAAATTTAGTGAAGTAGCCTCTTGAAAAGTCAGCCAGTGATTTTTCAAACCACCCTGTCTATCAAATGTCTTGGATTTCTTTGTGAAATCCATCTTTCTTACGTGCACACTAACTCCATCTTTCAGCAGCATGTTACTTTCATTGTTTAGGCACAATGCCTGTTTTTCAGGAGTCGCTGCTCCAGAATGTGATTTGTATCTTGGTCTCTGGAGAGCTACTCTATGAATTGCAGAAGGGATTTACTTTCTTCCCTGACTACTTCATCTAAATTTCACTTCCTGAGGAAATACTAAGTTTACTGACTAGAATCATATATATATTGAATTCTTTACCTGATTTATACCTAATTGTGCTTGTAGACAACACTGGCTTGTGGCTTCATTGGGCAACCACGACTCCTGCAGCAGCGTAAGGAAGGAATTATTATGCCAACTGAGTTTGCCGTTCACCTGAAGGAGATGCAGCCTGGTTTACTGGTGGCTTCCACTGTGGCTTTACATGAGAACAGTAAAATTAAACTAGAAGAAGCAGATACCTTTTTCAAGGTTGGCCTGTGATCATATTTTTGCTTCTATTTTTTTCATAGTGACATTGTTGTGGGTAAGAAAAGCAGCCTCAGCTGTTCCTTCACTCACATTTCAGCATTTCTTCAGAAATAGCAAGATGAGGGTTGGAGGTATTCTGGTCATGATAGATAGTTACATAGTCAGAAACTGGACCTTCTGGAGTGAAATACTGATTAAGTATAGCAAAAAAAAAAAAAATTCCATTAAGTTCTTTGCTTTTACCCTATCATTTGAATGAAAAATGTGCTGATCTCAGAGCTTTTTCAGTGGCTTCCTAGTGATAGAGCTTCCTAAGTCCACTGAAATTTCACAGAATTTAGATTAATTAATACCATAAGCTCCTTTTAAAGAAATCTTTAGGATTAAAACATACTTCTAAAGAATCAGGCCTAAATGTGAAGGTATGTAATGTTCTGATAATCTGTATAAATTGGTGAAAGTGTGTGTCTGTGGTTTATAAGAAGAAATACTAATAGTTTTTCTAGTGTCCCAGAAGTTTTCTTCCTTTCAACTGGGAATAGACAAACCATTTTTTCTTTTATCTACAATGAATAGCAACACTTGGGTTAAAACGTGTTCTTCAATGTACACGTGTTGCAGTCTTACTATGTCTGTTACTGTGAAAGACCTGTATCAAAGAGAGCAAATCACGTAGTTTCAACTAGAACAAGTGTTGTTGTTTAAAACCATCTGGAAACAAAGTGAAAGTCCATTGTGCTGGCACAGCAGATCTTAAACATTTTCCTTGTGGGTCCAACCACGATAGCCAACTGATACACAGTGTATCTTATCATGGACTACAGAGTCTTCTTTTGAAGACACCTACTTGTGTATTGGCATATATAAAACTCCTCTTCATTAGCAATCTGTAAATACTTATTGACATATGTAATGACATTTCTGGCTGTGGAGTAAATCTTGAAGAAGAAATCAAATCTATTGGTTGGAATTGATTGCCTTAAAATCTTTTAATAAACTTTTTACTTTGCCTAGAAGTGTATTACATAGAATCACAGGACAAAAAAGGAATCAAAATTTTGCTTCTAGTAAAAATGAAGAACTGTTCCTCCTGTCTTTTCTAACTTTTGCTAATAATAATCACCATGGTCTAACTTCTGCTGTCTGTCTTCTATCATTTTTGGTTTTAGATGTTGTGTAGTAGCAGTGAAAACACTATTCCTCAGCTCCTGGTGGATTTCTGGGAAGCTCTTCTTGTAGTGTCCTCTCAGGAAGAAATACTTAAAGAGCTCCTGTTGAGGGTTACTTCTCAGTATGTTTGGAGAATATCAAAGAAGCAACTTCCTGAGACTAAGCCATTGAAAACAACAGAGGATCTAGTAAGTAGTAAACCACTCAGAGGAACTCTTAGGACTGCAGTGTTCCTCCAAAATCTATCCAAGTACCATCCTTAATATTTTGATTCTAGACAGTTTATCTTTTAAAAGAAGCAAGAGTGAAATCAAATAAGGTGGTATGCAGTTACAAATTAGTATTGCTGGTTCTGGGCATCCTGCTCCTTGGGGAGATTTGCAACTATACTTCCAATAGGAATCTCAGCTTTGGATAGAAATAAGGGTTAAAACAAAACAATGAGAATTTTTCAGGTGGATTATTTACAATTTTAGAAAGCTAACTAAATGAGAAAATTGTGTGAATGATGAATTCTAAATAATTATGAACAGGAAAACTGAAATACAGAACTAAATAGAAGTTTCCAGTTTATTTGTTGTTAAATTGCATTGTCCAGGAGTGAAAGGGTAGGTGCTCTTCTAAATTACCCTATTTGAGATCAAAATTTTCCTTACTTGCATGTGAGCTTCACATGGAACTGTCTTTAAGAGAAATGTTTCTTTTATTGCAACTTGATTGTGTCTTGTATAGATAAATTCCTGTAGTCATTTTGGGTTGATTTTCCCATGGGTACCTTCCATAATGTCAATGGGATGTTCATCTGACAAAGATTACTGTGAAGACATCTCAAGACTACAGGTATGAAACAGGTATTACATCTTACTGCTTACATCTTAGATTCATTCTGCAAATGTTCATGTATGTATGAACAACTTTCTCTAGCAGACTCCCCTCCTTCTTCCCCCTAAGTTATCCAAGTTGAAATAAATGGTTGGCTGAATTGATGGAAGAAAAAAATACAGAAAAAGAAGAAGAAGAAGAGTTTTGTTGATAATATTTACATTTGCATGCACTCTAAACTTGCTTTCTCAGTTTTCAGCATTATTTATTAAAATAAGTATTATTTCAGAGTTATTCCAACAATTAAGAGCGTCTGTTCTAAGGCTGTGGTTAGCATTTTTTGCAACGTTTGTCTTAAATCCAAGCAATGCTTTTTCTTCTTGTCTTCAGTCTCTTTTATGTAGTCGGTCAATCGATATAGCTTCAGCTCTGCCTGTTTTGGAGCCTCTGACAGAGGCTGACAATGTCGGCCTCACCATCCGTGTTCTCTGCAATACCCGTCTGGGCAAGTATGAGGAGGCCATTGACCAGCTTCTCAAAAGGTGTCCTGATGCAGCTGTGTTCTACGCTCAGCATGAGCTAAAAGGTGACAATCAGGTGCGCTACCTTCAATAAAGTTATTCCCTGTCATTTGGGTTTTTTTCCCTAACTGAAATGCTGTATGTACAGACAGACTCTGGATGGATCACATAGCCTAGCTTTCAGACAAAGTAAATAGCTTAGCTTGCATTGAACCCTCTTCCTTGGCATTTAAATTCCTTAACCCAGTCTCCAGTAATTGTAATGTTCCTCCACTTTCTTTTGTCACTTTATTCATTATAGTAAACTTAAAGTATAGTCTTTTCAGATGGAAGAGTGCCTCAGAAAAGAGAGTAATATGTTATTTTTCCACGGTAAATGAAAAGCTACCTAGTTTCTCACTAATTGATTATGCTCTAAATTATTTGTCAGTGTTTATAGTGTGAAATCTTAGTGACAAGGTAACTGGTAGGAGAGCGTGGTCCTTCAAATAAAATTGCACTTAAATATGTTCTTCCTGTGTTCTAGTGACATCTTCTGACCTTCTAGCACCAGAATGGTACTGGTACACTCGTGGAAAGATTATGTCCTTATGTCCCATTTTCCTATTAGGCCTCTGTACAGTTTTAGTGTTGGAACTGATTTTATTCTAGTGTTCCAGGAACATTGGAACACTAGAACAGTGTTTCATTGCCCAGCACAGCTACTCAATTAATTGTATACAGCCTTACTGACCAGAGTCAGCAAAGGTGATCTCCACCAGACAGATGTACTAGGTTTGAGTTTTTTATTCAGAATCAGATTTGAGCCTTTTATTCAGATCTGGAAATAGTTTCTGTGATTGTTTCCACATTAGAGTAGAATGTGAGGTTGCAGTACTCAATCTGAACACAAGCGAACGAAGTTTTAACGAAGGAGGAAAGAAATCCCCTTGCTTCTCTCCATTCTTACCAACAAAATTGTGCACAAAGCCTCATTTACTACTACAGCTGATGGAATGAGACAGATCAGGTCAGGAGACAGAACAAGGCTATTCACCACTTTTCATGGAGCTGTTTTGAGAGAAAGTAAAACATTCTCTTACTGCATTGGTATTGCTAATTACATGACTTCTTTTGTCTTCAAAACATTTTTCTATAGAGGTATGAGGGAAACTGTAAATTTTTGTGCAATTTTTGAGCAGAAAAAAGTTGCACTGAAGATTGAAAAACACAACATATGCAAAATCACTCTATTTCAAAGCATTATATAAACTAATTATTGAGTTCATAATAACTGACCTCTATTTGTACACATCTGAGCTTAGTTTAGGGTATTTTTAGCAGGTCTTTCATACTCTTAGTTGCAGCCCTTGTTGATTTATACTTCTGCTATGGGGTTTTGTGCATTAGGCTCTGTGGTGGAACAAGCTGCTTCCTGAACTTTGCAAGAGAGCTAAACTTACTGGAAATGACTGCCCCATTCTTATTTCGTCACTCAAAGGTAAATCAGTTGGTTGTAACTCAGCTCCAGAAGGCTTTGTACATCAGCTAACGTTCTTAATGTTCAGACTAAGGACTACTGATATGATTTTGGAAAAAAAAGGGGATCTTCAGTTAATGTTGTGGTACGCAGAAAAGAGCCACACTGACTCCGGATGAAAGATAGGCAGAAGTTGGCACTTTACTAATTTTCAGAAGGGATTTTATAAGGTAGATCGCAAACGTGCTACTTGTCACAACGCCATTGGTTCTGTGGGCTAGCCACCCCCGAGGGGCTGACCCAAAAATCTAGCATGTAGCAGAAAGTTGTTCTCCTGACAGAAATATTCTCTATCAGAGAAGAACAGTTTGCAGGTGCAAGCAGTTTACAAAACAGTAACATTGTTTAGACTATCATATATGGGAAAGAAAGAGTTCTCACAAAACACTGGAGAGCTGAGATTTTCCTAGCTAAAAATTTCTCAGCACCGACAAGTTAAAGCTAATACAGTTTAGCAACCTTTCTGGTCATTAGCACAGAATTCTGCTGTGTAGGCAGTGTAGCCTCATAAAAATCATGGCATTCATTTTGTATTGAAAACATGGTAAATTGTTGTAAACAGGTAAATTGTTGTAATCATACTCTTTCTGTACAGGTCAGGAATAGACAGCACTAAAAAACCTACTAAACAGAACTAAGTGTGATTGGCTTTTTTCTAGGCGAAATGACTATATGGTTCTTAAGTAACAGGCTGCTGTTGGTAACACAGGGGAGGTTTAAGTGTGTATAGATGATTAGGTCATAGACTGAAAAAAACACAGTGTGTTAATACTAGAAGTAGAGAAATCGACCCTAGTAATTCTGTAGTCCTGCTGTTACATGTTTGTGTATATACTGTGTATTGCTAAGGGGCCAGTGTGATTGTTTTGACAAATTAAGAATATTAAATAAAGCACATATATTGTTAAAAGTATGCCATTGGAATGCCTGAGAAAAAGAGCATTGTGGAGTTGGATTGTGCAGCACAGGTTGCCATGCTCTATCATAAAGCTCTAGTTTCTGGTGCCAGCAGTTTTTCTTTGAAATTATTTTCATGCAGTAACTGTGCTATAATTGCTTAAGAACATAACATTACACACCTTGGTCTGAGAAGCTTCTTGCAAGGCATCCAGTTTTACAGATGGTGTTGAGTTAGGGTACTAGTAAGATTTCTAGGGCTTGCTCTGCATTTCATACAAAACATGTGAAGTACTATATCAGACTTCATTAGTGTAAGTGCCATATGTAGACCCGATGAGTCAAGGTAGAGGTATGGTTTTAATCTAAGTCATAATTTCAGTTTACTTTTTAGATTTCCCATAGTTGAGACATAGCCATTTGGGTGCAAAAAATGCACCAAAATGCACCCAAATGGCTATGTCTCAAATTTCATTCCATATGCAATATTTAAATAATTTGATTACTTTAATTAGTAATTATGTTGTTAATGCTTTGGGGTTTTTTCTTTGTTCTAAATGCAGAATACCTAAACAATATTTTCTCCCCTGCTCTGAGCAGAAACTTTATCAGTTGTTGCATTGGAACTGGAGCTAAGGGATTTCCTCAGTCTTCTGCCAGAGGATGGAACCGCAGCATTTTTTCTGCCACATCTTCTTCACTGCAGCCAGAGGAAGCTGCTGACCTAAAACAATGAAAGTCTGCTATCCACTCAGCTACAAAGAATGTGCTGTGATAAAAAAACAGTAGAACTCCTTATTAAGGTGCTGTGGGACTCCCTTCACATACGTCTTATGTCAACTACTGAAGGACAGCTGTTTTCTGAGGCAAAGCATCTGATTTGAAGCAAATTCGAGTGCCAAAGCAGCTAGGAAATACAGACTCTGCAGTACAATGGAACATACAGTGTTGACTGAAAGTAAAGCAGGAAGTCAGTCTTAAATATATGTTAGTTGGATCACTGACCTAGGGAGGAATTCAGGCTCAGGCATGTGTCTAATTGTACGAGTAAAACTGAGTACCTTATTCTTCTGAGTAGAATTGGGCCCAGCTGACTTAATTTTGCAACACAGACATTTCCTTGAGTTCTAGCTGGCAAAATTGGGCTGCTGCTCTGTCATCTTAGTTGCATACTCAGGCAAGTGTCATACTGAAAATGTTTTAATTTAGCAATTCGCAAGAAAAGGCCATTAAAGAGAAACAGAAGTGGAAGATATGGACTACTGTTGGCTTGCTGATCTTTATTTTCTTTCTTTTCCTGCTTTGCTCAGCCAGTAGACAGTATTTGAAGTATCACTAGGCCATAAATCCAGCTGACAACTCCTAGATCTTCTAGGATTTTTGGTAAGCATCTCAGGTGCTTGTGCCTGTGTGTACTGATGTTTGTCTGTCTTGTGAGCAGAAAGCATCTTTCTGCTCCTTCAGAGCTGGAATTCAATCATAATAAACTGTCTCGATGTTTATAACTTTATTATGAATGTAGTTTGGGGTTTTTGACAATTGCCAAAAATACAGTGACTCCCATGATCCCATAATTGTCTAAACCACCTATAGGCCAAATTAGCTGACAGTGACTCTATCAAACATTTTCACTGGAGTTGCAATGTTATTTAAAAGTGTAGAAGTCAGTCAGAAGAGATCATCTATATTTCAGCTAAAATACATTAACGAAGAAAAGAAGATAATTGAAAGTAGTTTAACTTACTCACATAGTATTCCTGCTACAGGTAAAATCAATGATCTCATTTACTGGTAGGTATTATGCCAGTTTCAGTATGATCTTTAAAAAAGACCAAAGCAATTTAGGCTTGTTACAGAGAAGCAATTTCTTTCTTACAGGTATAGAGCCCAGATATCTTGCTTTCCGTCCCTGTCCCATACGCCTTTCCCTCTCATTTGACACAGGTCTAACATGAGGAGTTGAGTTATTGAAACACAAGTGGATGGCATGACCATGTCTGCTCTTAACTGTTTTCATTTTTGACTAGCATCAGCCATGCAGTAATACTGCTGCTTCCATCTGTCAGGAAACACTTCCTTTTTCCTTTGCCATGGGCTGCAACAGCGAAATGATTCCACTGCAGGAGTTATTTAAGAGTCATCAAAGCAAAGGTCTTAAGTACCAAAGCCACCAAATTTTGGCGTTCACTGTCTGCATTTCATCAGGCTTATTTCCACCTAATTTTGCCTTGGAATTATTTTCATAACAGAAAACCAAATCTTTTAAATGCACACTCTTGAAACATACTACTGAATAAAATTATAAAGTAATTCAACAGAAACAACAGAACTATTTTGTTAACTGCTCAGTTATACTAGACTGTATATATTTTCAGTGTGAACCTATGGACAAAGTGATAACCAAGTTCCTGTTTACTAAGCAGTTACTACAAACATACCTATCTAGTAAAATGTGATAATAGGATGACAGATACCCCGAATTTTGCTGTTAGTCAGGGTTATTTGCAAACTTAATGTACATTTCATTAGCTCTTCCATGTTCCTCTGATGCTAAATAACATGCATTAACCATGACCTAGAATATGTTTTGCTTGCAAGATACTATCTTCATTTATAGAAAAAAATATTTATAAGCTGTTAAATCCATTCAGCTGTCTTAGTCTGTGGTTCTTTTCTTAGCCATGGGCACTATGTGAAATCTTCCAAAACATACAGAGATGAGCGGTCCAGAAGAGAGTATTTTCCATGAAGTGCTTCACTGAAGTTGAACACTGATTTGGAGGATCCTTGTGTTAAAATGTTTTTGTCATTCTTGAGTGCCTGGCGCGCCCTTATATTTGAACCGACTGAATAATCTTGGGAACAGAGACTTGTCTAGAAAGGGAAAAATAGTTTTTTGTTGCATTTCTTCAAAAAAATAGTCTGTGCATGGGGCAGAGTCCAAAATGAGCAAAAAGGATCCGAATACCTTCTGGCCATTGTGAGTTAGATTTAAAAACAGCTTTAAGATGCACTCAAGGTACATTTTAATGCATTCTAGATGGCTAATAATAAAAAATCCAACATAGTGCTGATAAAAGTCTGTTTTTACATGTCTTTCTTGTACTCTTGTAATTGTCATTTAATTAGCCCTGTTATCGTCTGTGGAGATTTGGCATAACATAGTCTGTAAGTCAGTAGTGAATTAGGTTGTGTTTCACATTCCAGTGGTTTATCAAATAGAATTAGATTTTCTGTTTAACATTGCATTCTGTATTTTTAGTACAGCTATAAATGTAAATCATATGGTTGTGTGTGTGTGTGTGTATATATATATATATATATATACACACACACACATATACGTACATCACATATTTTGAATTATTTCTGCTGTTCTCTTTCTGTCAGTTAACTATAAGAAATACCTTATGCTCTGTCTTTTGAGTACTGGAAAGTGTTGTTTTTAAAATTGTATTAACTTTTTAGGAACAAGAACTTTCAAAATTCTGCAAAATTCAAGATTTTTCGCTGGTAATATTGCTAGAGCAAAGTAATAGTGTCTGTAAAGCTACAACATGCCCTTGAGAAAATAAGCTTTATTTTAGTTTTTCACTACTTCAGTTGTATAGGGATGACGAATTCAGCTGTATTTACCAACTGTGGTTGTTTTGAGCAAAGACTGAGATGAAGTCTGACACTACTGGCACTTCTTCGATACAGAAATACTCTGTCTCATGAAGAATTATTTTTAAATAAAAAAATCTGTCACTTAGATTTCACAACTGGTAAGTCAAAGTAATAGTCAGTTATCATCCAGTCCTTCAGCTACTTCACTTTCCTGAGCAGCGCTGAGGGAGGTGTGACCAGGTGGCTTGCAACATATTGGCTTCTAGGCATGGAATATTGCTGGGTTCCTGAACTGGCTCTAAGTATGCTGGCCTGTCTGTGAGCCCCATTGTGCATCTTTAAACATAACGAACATTACTAAGTTAGATGGCTCTTACCTTCCTTTGGGAGCACAGTGTAGGTTGTTTCCATGCCTGCGTGGATGTGGTCAGTAACATGACAGTGTAACAGCCAGGTTCCAGGGTTCTGTGGGGTCATTTCCACAGTTTGAAATGTCCCAGGAAACAGATCAAAGACATCTGCCCGGTAAACCCCTGTTTGCTTCAAGACAAAAAGAAGCAGCAGTTAAACTGTTAAACATGCTTTCTGTGTGTCATTTCTTCTGAAGCATCACTTTGTACATCCACTTCATGCTCCAAAGCTTAATAAACTACCAGCTAAGTGGAAATGAAGGAGAACTATAGCTTTTGTCTTACCACAGCCATGAAAAATACAACAACTGTATTACTGAAGCAACTTCTGAGGTTATCAGTGAGCAAATGCTACTGACAGATGTTCTCCGGCTCTTTTATGTTGATCAAGTACAGGTTTGAGGCATAAAAATATTACGGCCGAATTGCAAGCCCTGCTTAATATTGTAACGTGGCTTTTCACCGTAGATAACAGTCCTTGGTATTTGACTTACCTCTCACTCTTAACACCGCAAGAAATAAGTGAAGAAGACCTGATACCTTATAGTCAAAGCTGTGGCCATGGAAGTGTGCTGTGTGAATGTCTATCTCATTGCCCATTCCCATCAGATACCAGCTGACATTATCTCCAACATGCATAGTCAGGCCATGCAAATTGCCAAACACCTTTCCATTAATGGCTAAAAAGAAGGAAAGTAAGACAGAGAAAACAAATAAGATTTTTGTAAATTGTGTGTTGTTGACCTCTAATATAATACAGATTGAAAGATTTGAAAGCCAATGCCAGACAAAAGTAATGGGTTTGGACAGCACATTATGAATGGTTGTGTTTATATTCCTCATTAAACTAGAAAGAAAGGCATAATAAAGAAAATTTTCTTTGCTGTACACCATTGCTAATACTGCAGTTTTTAAAGAGATGAGGGAATTGCAAGATCTTTAAAATAAGATCTGCAATTCCTGCAGCTCTTTGTAAAAGAGTAAGCTTTACAGAGACATGTTTTCCGGATGCACATAGCCTTTCCAGCATATTCAGAACAGTTGTTTACTGACATCAAGTCAGAACTTCAAATTTCATTTTTATTCTTTCTCTACTCAAAACTTCAATGTGGGAATATGCTAGGGGACTTTGTTGTTGTTGTTTTGTTGTTGTTAGGCATTTTTTTAACTCGTGGGAAAAAAAGTCATTCACTGTTATTAGCAGTGTTTTCAAACAGTTTGAGTAAAATTTTTCAGGCCTTCTGTCCTGGAACTGGAAATTCAGGGGACTGAGAAAGTTGAATTTATATGCGGTACTTATATAATTTTATAGAATTCCCAGAGCTATATGAACTAAATAGGGAAACATACCATGCATTTTATTACTTTCAAGGAATTCCTCATCCTCTTTGTCAACAAGGTGTGGGTTGGTAGAGTAGGTTTTAATGTTTTCATCCAAATACCATGATTCATTTTCATCAAAAACCATAAAGAGAAGAGCGAATTGAACTTTCTTTTTAGTATGAAATGATGGCAGGTAATGTCTATGACACACAACAAGTGTGCCTATTAATCCGCTGTAAGTGTCCTGAAATGACAGATAAAAACCCACATAATTGCAAGATGTAACTAAGCAGAAGTACTTTTAATGACATACATGAATCCTCTTACTATCTTCACAGCTGTCAGTATCTGGGAATAAGGGAAGCCAGTGTCAAACAAAGTTATTTTTCTATTAACTATTATTTAATAGTTATTTAACTATTATTGTTATATGCTACCCAGGGATGAAGTTCAATGAAGACTGCCTCATTGTCATCTCTCTCTAGAAATAAACATTTATTCCATATTAATTTACTGCTCTTTTTTCAAACTATTTATAAAATTTTGGGCTTGATTTCCATTCAAAATATATTTATTGACACTTTGTTTGTTTTTGTTGAGACAAAGGCAGGAATACATTAATTTCCATTAAAAATACTATGTTAAGCTAATTAATGCTTGGTAAAAAATGGCAGAGTTGTGTTTCACAGTTGCATGTTAGTTTTCCAACAAATGACTGATTAGAGATTGAGCAAGCTATAAAGTGTTAGCTCTAAGAAGGGAATCTTGAGATGATCTATATCAACAGCAGAGCAACCAGGAAGCAAAGCCATGAATGCCTGTGACATTCAATTTCTGCCCTGACTTTCTCGCAATTTGCCTTTGAGAAGCACTTAAATTCAAAGCTATGGTAATAGGGGAAATAACTTGGCAGAGAAAGCAGAAAAATTTCAAACTCATCTCCTTCAGCTATGTCTATGTCAGAGACACGAACAAAACTGATATCAATAATATACCTTAACAATGTCCACTGCTGAATGGTATGCCCATGCAATACAATGTGAATCTCCTCTCTCAGGACTAGATCTCTCTGGGATTTTCCAGACATATGTTTTTGTTTCACCTGAATTAAATAAGTATCAATTAATTTTTGAAGTTTTCAGTGTGCTGACCTATGGGAGGTCATCCTGAAGCTGATGTTATCTCCATTTACAGCTTATATTTATCTTGAACTTCCCCTTCCCGTTTAGCCCACTGGCTAGCTTCTGCAGATGATGGCCCCTTCTGCAGATCCCTGATTCTTCATGACAATAGTATTGTGTGTGTGTGTGTGTGTGTGTGTGTGTGTGTGTGTGAGAGAGAGAGTGCATGTCTGCACTGTCCAGTTCACCATACTTAATAAAGTTGATTGTATCTTTTGTAAAGATCACAGAGGAACTTCAGAAGTAATAGCATAAGCTATGCTATATATTTCCCTATGGAGCCAAATCTGTTTGCTTTCATGAAAAGTGCAGCCATGTTGTGTCAAAAAATTACTAATCAGTCAAGGACTAAGATACATAGCAATATTTAGCAGGGGCATTTGAACTGTAGAAGTATTTCTCATAATCAGCATCAAAATTTTAAGAACTTGAGGTAAGACCAACAAAAATGATGTCTTTCCTGCTAGCTGGAAACTTGCTAAATCTTACCAGAAGCCCGTATGTTACCTGGGTTAGTTACAGCAACAACAGAACTGTCTGTTTTCACTCCATGGGCATGGATAGAATAAGGTCTTGAGGCTAAGTTCTTAAAAACTATTATAATTTTATCTCCAATATTTGACACAAGCAGTGGCCCTGTTGGATGGAAAAGAAAGATTAACTTGGTTTTACAAAACATCAGAGCAGGCAGAGCCAGCTTGCTTTGTTCAAATTCACAACATTGTCTTATAATTCAGCTGGAAACTGTATAATGTTCACTATGCCAACTTGAGACGTTGAAGTCTCAAGTTCTGAGCACCTACTGTGTACCTAAGTCAGTTTGGATGTTGCTGCCCAGTTTTATGCTGACTTAGGAAAAACTGACCTCTGATCAGGCAGCAAACCAAAAGGTTTTTTTTCCTTGTAAAGCAAGAAATGTTACTTGCAGTGAAAGCACCACAATAAAAGTAGCAATTCCATGTATGTCTTCCCCTTAGATTGAGGCAAATTTGTGAGTAGAACTGTACTCAATATTATTCAAATAGTATCTTCTGATTTGTGTCACTGCATTTTTTGTGTTTTTAAAACTGAACATTATGAGTTTACCTTGAATTTCCAGGTGCTGCTGCTCCTTTAATCTGTTTTTGGGAGTACTGAATGTCTGATCGGTGTACTCACGATATACTACCTTTTTGTACTTAGAGCCAATTAATTTGTCATTTTTATTTAAAAATGGATTGCCAGGGCTGCCAAAAGAAGAAAAAAATGCATTCTTTCATGTATTTAGAACATCTTTTGCAGGTATGACAATTAACTATCAAGCAAGAATCTGGATCAGTGAAAGAGTAATCTCATAAACTGCTAATGTATTCAACATGCAATCATTCTTGTTAAGCTGGGAGGTTTTTCTTTAAAAGGTTACAAACCCCACTATAAATAGATCAAGTCTCTATGGTACTTGGAAAAATGCTGAGTGCTTTGGCCTGGCATTCAATGCTTCAAATTGGAAGAAGACGCATAGCAACTTCCATAGTGAAAAACAGAGCCTTTGTCTACTTGTGTACATCTGAAATGAAGCCTAAAACTTGTAAAGCTTAAGTGCCTTGCTGATGTTAAATGTGAGGGATTCTCTGCTGAGACCATGGGGACTGGACACAACAGGGGCAAAAAAAGTCTGGTAACAGCATAGTCCGTACTACTTGTGCTTAGAATTATGTTGGAGTCCACTAGTATACAGGGCAAGGAAATGTACTATCAAACTGAGAGAAAAGAAGAAAATACAATTAAGTTAATAACAAAATACAGTTATAATCTGCTACTCAAGTTATTCAGGTGGAACACAGAAATTCATCATTCTTGTTTAGCCTTTTCTGCTAATTGGCAGGGATTATTTGATCCAATCAGTTCTCTCATTGAGATTCAAATACTGGAAATAAAACACCAAGACAACAAACTTCATGGTGAGTGGATTCAATCATGGATGTATCTTGTGTAAGCTCATGAAATTGAGAGGGGTCAAAATGAACCTTACTCAGACCACAAATAAACAAAGACTTGTTTATCAGGACACAATCATCAATGATATGATGACAATGAACATTTTAAACTTTCCACATCAAGGACTACCAACATCAGTAAATAATAAATGCACATGCACTATCCAGGATCCATTAAAATCTATACCTGTCCCACAGAAGATCTGTGCTGGACTATTTCTCAAAACATTGTGCTGTCTGGCTCAGTTACATGGCAACACTACAGGGGAAGGACCACAAACTCAAGTGAGCCCAAAAAATATATGTGAAAAGAAAGTGTGTCTAGAAATGTCTGGAAGAGGAAAAGGTTCAGAGGAGAAGTGAGTTGCTCCTTTGCTTTTTTCTGCATTTTTTTCCCTGTGTATATTCCAAAGTACCTTTCCTCATGGTATTGGTGCCGCTCAAATTCCCATGTCCTGTTAGGAGAATAGTCCCATTCAACTTCCACAGCAGCAATATAGTAAATCTTTTCATGCAAATACATAGATAAATCTACGTTCCACCAGTGGCATTTTTTCACTTTGTAGTTCTGTTTCATGCCTCCAGTGTAGTGGTCTGTTGTCAGGCAGGACACTTCAAAAACTCCTAGAGGTCATATGAGAAACAAAGACTTGAGGAGACTGAGACACAGGTTATTGCTCATATATGGTCCAGTATGGCTATTTGTAGTAATAAAATTCAGCATACAGAGGAACTAGAAAAATCAAGGCTTTAGCAATAAGAACATATGTCCTTACAGCTTGCTGCCCTTCAAACACAGCTGTACACAGTTTTAGCTGTACCAGGATCAATATACCAGCTACTTAAATCTTGTCTCTATGCATAAAATATTCATAAGTAACAGTTTCTGCATTACTAACACAGTTTTTAAACAAGACATTTACCTTCTGAATCAGGCTTCATAATAGCTGTAAGAACAGTATGTGGGAACAGATTGGCTGTATCCCTTCTTGTTCCTTTAGTTACAAATGTGTTTTCTGAGAAGTATATCCCATGGACATCAACTTCTGAACCCAAGCCCATCAAATGCCAGGAAACAACACTTCCTTTACACATCTCAAGACCAGGCTGATTACCGTACATATAACCATTGATGGCTATAAAAGATTTGAGAAAGCAAAACCCACCTCGATTAATATATTACTTTATTCTGCTACAGAGATTAATTAATAAACACTTCAGATGTAATGTCATGCCTTAGACTGACAGAAATATCAATAATAAAATACTTTATCACATCAACAAAACCAAAAATTCAATTCAAGCAAAACAGCTTTTGAACCCCAGTGTTTTAAAATAATTTCTAACTGTTTCCCTTTTCAATGTCTACAGCACATGTTGCTGCTTTGACCAACTGGAATTTTACCTGCTTTCTACTCGTCACATATATTCAGGTGCATAAAGGATCCCACTTTACACCCTGCAACACCCTCCAGCCTCAAACATGAAACCATAAAAGTAAAAACCTTATTGTGGAAATTAATATTTGGCTAACAATTTTCTTACAGTGCATTTTGTTAGACTCTTGGAAGTCTTCATCATCTTTGTCAATTTTATCAGGACTTAGTGTAAACATCAAAATATTATCATCCAAATACCAGCTCAGATTCTCATCAAACACTGTGGCAAGTAGAAAAAACTCCATGTTCACATTTTTCTGTTGAGAAAAAATAGTAGAAAAATAGAAATGAGGGAACAGAAAATGTCAGGGAGAAAAATCCTATGCTCATAATAATTTATGAGTACAAGTCACAAAATAGAGTAAAGGCATACCAGTACCATACCAGGCATTACCACTTCATTCTGATAATCTCAAAGCTCTGTAATTGCTGTATCTGGTGACTATCTACTGCTGATGGTCTTTCTACCAGCAGGACTCTGGAAGTGAGTTTGTATTTTGGTCTTTAAAATCTCTACATTTTCCTAGAGATTCTTGTCATAGCTGAGACTTGAATGCCAGCAGCTGCTCATGATGATGGTTTTTCTACACTGCAGTGCCTGTCTTATCTGGAGCCAGATTGAAAACTAACCCCACTTTCTTCATGTTGCGTATTCCCCTTAAGACATGGGTGAAACTGTGGAGAGAAGGCGGCGCAGTCTGGGAGGAGAAAGTGGATTCAGCTGTGACGATGCAAAGGTTTCCATTTTTCTTCTTTGACTGACCTGTTTCCCAGAAGAAAGCAGAGCTCCTTTCCTGCACACCAGGAGAGGACCCACAAGGCCAGAACTGGTGTCTCTGACTGCATCCACAGCTGAGTAATAAAGCCAGGTTAAACAGTCTGGGTCTTGGTCTGTGGGACCCACATCTTCTGGCACATCCCATTCATATATAAATGTAGTGCCGGGACTCACGTGAGAGGCTGGAGATTCGGTACCTATTATGGAAATCAGCACTGGGAATTATGCCAAGTGAACATTCTTTCCTCTATCACCTTTAACACAGGGAGAGGTAAGACAGAGTATGCTCAGATGCTGCAGCACCCCATCCGTGGCTCACCTCTGGGGGCAGTGCCATACCGCGCCCCTGCCTCGCTCCTGCGGTAACTCACACCGTGGGGCTGGATGCTGAACGGGCGGCTGGCGTTGTTCCGGAAGGTCACCCTGATGCGTTCACCCACTTCAGCCTTGATCACAGGTCCTCAAAAAGTGTACATGGTCTAATTACAGGATATTTCTGTCAAATGGTCTACAGCTCGCCACAAACTTATGGCATTCAGTGGCTGGCTGCTTTCACCCTTGCATGAGGAATGCCCCTAGGCCTCTGTGGCTACAGACCAGGTGCCCAGCATATGGCCTGAATCACACAAATAACCCAGCAGCAACCATTCCCAGTTCAGGTGGAGGCCCAGTGACTTTCAGGACAGTTCCTCTCTTTGGAAAGGGATTTACAGATGTTAGTACCAACCCATGCCAGAAGCAGCAAGGTTATCAGTAGGACTAGATCTACCTAGCCTGGCCTTGTAATTCAGAGCCTGACCTTTGGAGACCATGGCATGCTCCTAAAGGGAAGCTGGGTATCATGACAGTGTTGCATTCAAGAGCTTCTTTACACCTTGGGGGAAACCACAGACGCAAGTGACTGCTGGAGGCAGGGAGAGCTGAGGTCTTCTCCTTGGAGTTGGGAGCGCTGCTTGCTAACCAGTGGAAATGGCTGTTTACTCTCATACATCTTTGACATGGAAAAATTTTAGACTCTTGTCTTAGGGTGACAGTTACCCCAAGACAACTCTCTTACCTAGGAGTCCAAGATGTGCTTCCTCTGCAAGCCTTTTTTTATGTTCAGTGAAAGAACCATCTGTGTATTCTTTGTAAATTGCTTTTTTATAGGAGCCACCAATTCTTGTCCCACTTTGTTCAAAAAAGATGTGAGATTCACTGTGTAAAAGAAATTGGAATAGACGCAAACAATTCAAGTCAAAATGCTCAGCTGTACAAAAGCAGTTGGACCTCAACTCTGTTTTCTGAGGTATGATATGCTGAATTTGTCTTCTGGGTTTCTTTTCAGTGGTATGGCCACACACTTGCATGCAGTCCCATGTAAGATGTGCAGGAATCCACAATCCTTCACTAAATTCTCATTAAGAAAAGGCCACTGTGCTGTGTTGCCCTTACAAAGCCAGTGTGCTTAGAGACTCAATGATTTCTACTTAACATTTCATAACCTTGAGCTTATTCTTCTTTTAATTAGAAGTTACAAAAATTCAGCAGGAGCATATGCGAACACCAAGAATATGTAACATCTATATACAAAGTGAGAAGATTCAGTCTACAGTTTTACTGTCTGAGAAAGGACCTTTCAGTGTTTTTCAAGTGCTATTCAAACAATGAACTGTACCTCGTCACTTGTGGAAGAGGTAAGTGTGCTTTAACTCACAGATGAAAAGCTTGAGGAACCAATGTATTCAGTGAATTGATCCAGGTCCTAAATATGTAAACACAGTGCAAAGGGCAAAGCTATGTCATGCAAGCTGATTCCTAGATGAGATACTGTTGGCATGGGTTTCATCATCTAAGGCAATGGTCATGAACTCCTACTTTGTTCCCTATCTCAAAATAATCAGCCATCTTGAATAATCAGGAGTCACAGCCTACATATGACATAGTAATTAATCCCAGTGAAATGAACAACATAGCAGCCAAAGTTTAAGTAAGATTACAAGGAAAACGATTGACCTAATTTATTCTAGCAATAATATCTAAGCACAGATGAGCAATTCTGTTTAAAAGTCAGTTCTACCATATGTCTTACCTTATTTAGCATGCTTAAAACAATTCTGCTTGGAAAATAAGAATTCTTTAATGAGAGGCATTTACCTGTCAAGGATTAATTCTTGTCCTGTAAAGTGGTTCACTGCAGATGGGCCATAATTCCAGATGATCTCTTCAGCAGCAATGAAGTACTGTCTTATCATTTTACTCTCATTGCGATCTGATGTGGATTTCTTACAATCTTCTACTTTAAAAAGGGCCTGCATACCACCTGG
The DNA here is from genome assembly GCA_013399225.1 of Rhipidura dahli. Lineage (NCBI taxonomy): Eukaryota > Metazoa > Chordata > Aves > Passeriformes > Rhipiduridae > Rhipidura > Rhipidura dahli. The sequence continues at coordinate 224,787 of VXAC01007562.1, read as the reverse complement.
GGAAAAAAAAAAAAAAAAGAGGTAGAGAAACCTAGAGAGAAGGAACTGCATTTTGTTTTCTCTTTGCCTGCATCCAACAGCTCTTCTGTTCCCTGGACGATTCCCACCCCATTGATGTATATGAACATCACAAAGTGAAAGACAAATGCTGTAAAAGAAGGCATGCCAGCTGAGCTAGGATATAGAAACACAGCCATGGTATCTACAGCAGGCTGACATTCTGCTTGTTAAGCCGCAGCTGGCATGGCAGAGAAGATTAGGGGAGGGTGGACACAGTGCTGTCAATGAACACTTCAGCCAAGGTCAGATACTACCAGACTGACCATTCTCCATCTAAATATAATCAACAGCTTACTTGTGGAACTCCCAGGTCTCTGCATCCTAAGGGAAGCAGTTAGCAAATCTGCTTGCTGGAGATACAAATAATATAGTGAAGAGAGCCCTTTTACAGCTATAAATCAGGCCCATTTGTAGGATTTAAATCTTGTCCAGGATGCTTCATCCATATCAGGATATTGCTTGATGTGATAACTATTTCAAAGTTTGGAACCTCTGTGTAATTGAGTCTGTAGGTTACATGCTTCTTTTTATATTGGAGTTTTCAAAACTTGGAGAATGATTTTCAGTTCTGTGTTCTTTCCCACTTCTGTGACAAATTATCTCCCTCACTTACAGGAATATAGATAATTCAAAAGCATGTAATTAACTTCTAAGTATTTCATATGGCTATTAAAACTGAAAATACAGGATAATACATGGAAGAGAAAAAAACATCTCTGCTTATTCACCAATGCACTTTCCTGAACACATGTTTTTCTGCAGGCAAGTTAGCCTGTCTGTCCTGTGCCCCTTGCCAAGGATGGAATGAGCCCCAACATTTTTGTTGGCAAACAGAAAATTGTGGTTAGTTATCTCCAGCAAGAGGCAAACATCATGCTGGTTTTTTGTCCAAGGATGAGGCTTGCAAAAGTGCAGCTGTGCTAATTGCTGCCAGCTGATGATGATGTCCATTAGAAAAGATAATCCCTTGATTCCCATGGCTACGTGCTCAAACCTATCTAATGCACTTGTAGGCATTTCAATTTTAATTACTATGAGAGTTTTGTTACCTAGAGGAGAATATTGCCTGGCATATCACCAGGTCAAGAGCCCTGCAGAAGTGACTCAGTAAACTCTTAGCTTAAGCTAAAAAAATTCTGATCACTGAAACTTGTACTGTACCTTCAATATGGTCATTCACTTGGCAGCTGAGCAGCCATTCCCCAGGGTTCCTTGGTACCATGACAGCATCAATGAATGTGGCTGGGAAGAGGCTGATGGTGTCAACTCGATGATGCCTTTCTATTAGGGTCTGTCCATGAAAGTACGCTGAATGGATATCGGCTTCATTACCCATGCCAAAAAGATGCCATTTTATCTTATCTTCTACACACATTGTGAGGTTCGGGAGGTATCCATACATGTACCCATTGATTGCTAAAATGAATGTTGTTTATTACAGTTAACTTCATAGACCTTAGGATTTTTTCTTCAATTGCAGGTATTATACAACTATTGCTCTATTCTTCAAAATAGAAAGAGCCTCAAAAGAAAGCTCCATACCTTTGAAAATCAGTGCCAGTATCAGACACATGCTTCCTCTACAAAACTATGATTCTGGAATCCATGTCAGAGCCAGAGGTGTCTTTTTTGTTTACACTAACAGTAAAAACTGTTTTTCTAAACTGTGAAATTATAGTATAGAGCTCAGGATTAAGAAACAGAGCAAAGTAACACAAATCTGTTTAGAGTGCCTGGGAAAATTACACTGCAAAGAGCTGCTTGGCCCCTAAGAATTTTATATCACAACTCCAAAGGTTTGATTGTACAATATTTGCCATCACTTTTAAACTTCTTAAATTTTTATTTAAAAGAATATTTCTTAATCCTCTAAAAAAAGCCTTGATTAGAAAAAAAATCTACAATTCATCTTTAAAAGAGACAAAACAGAAAAATATTGCTTCACGATATCAGTGTCAAGCAACATTAACATAATGTTCTCTCACAGTGCATTTTATTGCTTTCCTGGAAGTCTTCATCATCTTTGTCCACTTTGGAAGGCTCAGAACAGTATGTTCTGATATTGTCCTCTAGATACCAACTGAGGTTTTCATCCACCACAGAAAACATAAGGATAAATTCAGCATCAAAGTGTTGATCACTGTCCTTATTCATTGTATCTGAAAAAGAAAGTGGTATATTCAAAATCTTTGGTATCTGACATTATTTTTTTGTCAGTTTTAACTCTAGTCTCAGTAGGGCTGGACCCTGTTTACTTCATGTTTTGACACTTCTTGAGTCTGACTGTACACATAAACTTACAGATATACTGAGGAAACAAAAATCCCTTTTGATAGATTTTATAAAATTACTGAGAATAAATATCGCATGTTAATCTCTTTCTTATATCAGTATTTACAACTCCTTGCACATTGCTAGCATAGCACATCACACTCATATGGATTTGTGGACAAAGTATTCTGCAAATTATATTCACTGTCATACACAAAATCAAACTACTTCCTACACTATTGAAGGCAGCTAATTGAGAAGACCAAAAGCAGTTATTTCAAAATAAATTGTAATCTCCTCTTCCAGGAAGTTATTTCACTGATATTTATCAAAGATCATTATCAATCACCTTGCATATGTATTTATTTGCTCACTTATTTATTTGGTATGGTTTACCTTTCCTGCAAATTATTAAAGGCCCAACAAGCCCTGAGGCAACATCTCTCGGAGCATCTATGTGGGAGTGGTAAGCCCTGGTTATGCAGTCTGCATCTCCTTCAGCTGGACCTTGATCTTCTGTCACATCCCATGTGTAAGTGTACTGGCCCCCAGGCTCCACAGCATCATCTTGCTTTTGAAAATCTTTGGTGGTGTCAGGATAAAGAGCACCTGAAGAATTCCACACAGCCACCATTAGCACAACACATTCACAACAGGGTGTCAGGATAGCACCTGCCATGCTTAAAGTTGACTACATGTTGCAGAAAAGTGGACTGAACATCTGAATACAGGTTAAAAACCCACAACTTTTAAATCTGATTAGTAGATGTTTTCTTTCTCTTTGGGAATCTTTTCATTTGCCTTTGAAGTCCATAGGAGTACTTTGATTAATGGCCCAATAAAGTCCTTAATTTATTGGGAGGGGACTATGTACTTCTTGTAAAAAGGTAACAATTCAAATATTTATAAAACATTTGTTAAATATTAATCTTGTAACCTATTCTAAAAAATTGTATATGCCCTGAAGGAATATAGGTGTTGCTGCAATGATAGCAATAGAAAAAAATTCCAAAAAGTGTACGTACTGCTACCTAATACACTGCTCTGATCCCACAGAGTGCATCTCTATCAAGACAGAGACTAGCTGTAATGAAAAAGTTCACAAAATACTAGAAGCTAGGCTGATACTTCATAAATTCTTCTAATGAAAGATTTTTAAAGAGTGATTTTGAGACATCATATTCTCAACAATTCACACACCACTTTTAAGGCTCAGTAATAAAACTTTCAACAGCCATATCCTGATGCCATCCAGTGCAGAAAATCCCCCATTGCCTGAGTGTGGCCAGACTGGCTATTGCAAGGACAAGCCATCACCTATCCCAATAGCACCTCTGAATACATCTTAGAGTGTGTCAGACTTTCATCACATTATTTAATTACTGAGCAGTATCTATTTCTCCATTTTAAGAAACTCTTGTGTATCTTATACACCGTATACACAAATTTAGTGTTAAGAACTTAGAAAAGTACATTATTATTGTTAACAATATCTTCCTCACAAGCATCAAATTTTTATATATACCCTCCCCTCCCCCCCCCAATATCAGAATCTCTTATATACCTTCATACCCATATTTTGGTTGAAACACAAATCCTCTTATCTCAGGTAAAATGTTGATCTAAAATTGCCTTCTTTACAAAATTCCACTTTTGGCTTTGTATTTCACTCTTTAAAAATTATCAAACTTAGCTCCTATTTTAAATTGATTGCGTCCTAATTTAAATCTCTATTTACTTGACCAGTCTTCTCTCTGATGAGAGAATACCACTTAGAGGGATGTTTGATAAATTCTGGTACAGAAATGAAACAAGCTTACCTTCATTTTCTTTTGTGTATCTTACACCATGTGGATGCAGCGTGTAGTTCCTGGAAGCAAAGTTTTTCAAGTGAATAGTAATGGAATCTCCAACTTCTCCCTTAATTATGGGACCTAAAAAACCCAGCCAGGAAGGTTTGTCAACTATCACATCATATAAATGATTGGTATACTGAACGTAGATAGCCTTCTTGTAGGTTCTTCCTATCCTGTGTGGTCCCCTTTTGAGAAAGACTTCAGCCTGCCTGTAAAGAAAATACACAAACACATCTGTAGTGTAGTTTTAATTAATAGTCTCAAATAAAGACCAGGCCTCTGCAGTGCTGTGCACAACTATGTGCAAGCCTTGTTGTGAAATAAGTTAATACTGCTGAAAAATGCAAATATTTTCTATGAAGCAGAGTATTTCTTGAGCATAAGGGGAAGGAATTGTAGGTACCTTGGCAAGCACAGGTCTGAAGTGCAATTAAAATATCAGTTCAGAGCATAACAACAAAGTTACTGTAATTCTGCGTGCATGAGTCTTTTGAGCTACAACCTAAATTGAACAAATATGTTATGGGTCTTACTGGACCATTTAAACAAGATACCATTTAGTTGTAGAGTATTCCTGCTGCACTGTGCTTTTCCCTGCCCCTATAATATCAATCGCCACACAAGCACAGCCTCATAAAGGGTCCAGGAGGAGAAGGGGAATCAGAGAAACTGAAACTGAAAAGTACAGTACAAGGAACCAGCTCCATTGCAGGCATGCAACCACTGAAAACCTGAAATTAATTTAATGTGCTGCAGGTCACCACAGACCAGAGAAAAGCAGTGAAAGTCCAGTGGACAGGAGGGGTTTGTTGTATTACAATACAGCTCTGCAATTCTCAGACAAGATGCCCTGTTTCCACCCCTGATCAGAATTACTAGCCTGCTGAATCCCAGGCAGTGTCTTACACCTCACAAAGTTTATGAGTGGAAAAAATAAAAAGCTGACTGCTTCATCTCACACCAGATTGAGTGGCAGGCTATGGCTCTCACTAGAGAAAACAAACCACAGGACATCTTCTAATCCCTCACCCACAAACCAAATGAGAACTGCATTTTTAAGATTTTTCCAATTTCTGATTTCTCTCATCATTGTTTTTGTTTTGATATAGCTCTATTTAAAGGCACCAAAAAAATAGAAGAAAGGAATGCTTTTTCTCTCTCAAATATTTTTCTGATGTCTTTTATATATGAGTTTTCTTTATTGATTTTTCAGACTTCCAGGGTGCTCTCCTCCTCCTCACCCTACATATCTTCAATCTGCTTACTGCTCTTACTCTGCACAGGACCCTCCTTGCCTTGTAACGAGCAACCCAACTCCTCCACTGGGGGTGAAAGTACTCAGCTGTGCTTCTGTCCCAGTGAAAACCATCCCTGCCAACAATTAATAACTAAAAAGGAAACTTGCGCTCAGTAGGAAAGTTTTAAATTTTTCAAAATTCTGCATTTAAAAATAACAGCAAAATTCATCTCTTCAGCACCAGCACCTTAGAGATTCAAAATTACACACCATTAGACATCCGGGGTCTTATTGTAATCTCTGCTTAGTAAATATTTCATTACAACAAATTCACACCCCACTGTATATTCCAATGCTCTGAATTAGCAGAACATAAGAATGCAACTCTCAAGCGAGCCAGGAAAAAAATCAAAATTCCCTTATATGTCTGACAGAAAATCCATTGACACCGACAAGACTCACCAGGTTTTCAGTCTGGCCCTGGTGTCTAAACCAGATGAAGTTGTAAAATAAAACTCAACCAGTGACACTGCTTTACTTACTCTTCTTCGGCAAAATGCTGCCCCGAGATGGCATTGGCATCACCAGGTGCATAGTTCCAGATAGTCTCTGTAATGCCAATATAGTACTCCCTGTTCACTGCCCCAACTTGGCAACAGCAAGAAAGCAGCAGGCAGCTTAGGAGAAATAGCTTCATTTTGCATTCATGAACCTTGTGGAAAACATGAAATAAAAACACAGGACAGGCACATGCAATTTCCTTTTATATGTTCCTATCCCTCCTACTCCCCACATCCTTACCTCCCCCTCCGTGCTCCTGTTTGCTTTTGTGAACACAATAAAACCAATTGCACAATGTCTCTGTGTGTCAAGAGCAAATAAAAGATTCTGGTAACCTTGTCAGTTCAGAAAATGAAAGAAATTTTTTCTATTTCTGCCAACCTACAATCACACAAATTAGCATTCAGACTGTCACAGAGTGTAAATCTTGTCACCGAATTGAAAGCAAATTCAAATGGATTTACAGACTTAAGCTTAATTACATTCTTCACTATCTTCATCATTCTCTTGACAGCTTGTATGCTACTGAGAAAATAATCCCTGTGATATGTGGCACAAGAACACAATTTCTCAAGCACAGTGTGAAAAGTTCTAAGTGACACTTTTTCTCTGTGTACCTGCTCTGCATTGACAAAAGGAGGCCAAGTTGTGCCTGCTCCTGTCTGTTCACACTACCAAACTGGTGTGGCACAAGCAGAAAAGGGAGGACTGAGGTCACTGGGACCAGTGTGCCCATCAGTGCATGCTTGGGTTAACTCTGTTACCCACCACAATTCCCTTGGAAATTTTAGCACAAAGCGTGACACATATTTCTAGGAATGGAAAGGCCCAGCTATTCATAGATGAAGGTGGGGAGGTTTTCATCCCCTTTCCAAGCAGTTTTATTATTGCTGAAATGAGGCTCAGAAATTCCACAAAATGACCTCCCTATGTTATCTTCCTCCTAATCTGTTGCCAGACAGGATAAGCCACATTCTTCAATGATTAAAAATGTAAGATCCAGATAATCTTAACTGTTACCATTATCCAAATGCACTATCTAGTGACAAAGGCTTCTTTTGCTTTATTCAGGTTCTGTAAATATTTTGTATCAGTCTCCCTGAAAAATAAGAACAAAATTGGACTTTAAACATGGAATGCTTAAAAACCACCTAACTAAATTCTGCAATGGCACTTTTTTTGAGTATATATCCATTACAACATGGCTGTACCTGAAGCTTTAGGCATACAAAGCCACCTGCAAACTTGTATTAAAAAATATGCCACTTGGGAATTCTTAAAAAATGTCATCTGTACTCTGAACACTGACACCGACACACTCATTCTAAATTACAATTACAATTTTCCATTGTATGCCTACTTAAAATTATCTGTAATAAGCACCATCTCCTTGGCAATTCACCAATTTTAATCACTATTCCTATCAGACACTGTCAGAAAATTGAATTTCATAATCTCACTTTCTGGAACCTTCTACACTTCTGAATTAAATGGAAGACTCTACTTCTCTTTAAATGAGTAAGCCAAAGCTGAGATTTTGAAATCTGACCAAATTTATGACGAAATTCTGGAGTTTCACAGGTTGATGTCACATGTTCAAAATGATTTCTGTAGGGATTTTTTTTTTCCTTTGCCATGGATGAAGATCAGTAGTGCAGTGGAAAGATCAACTTATCCAGGCTGCATATGCCCCATTTGTAAATTGTGAGGTGAAAATGAGAAAACATCTACCTCCTATTATAATTCTTAAATCCAAAGTAATTCCTCAATATAGTCCTTAATAAATAAGTTGTTCATGCATGTGTAGGCTATTTCATTTAATTTTGTTCAGATTTCCATTTGATTGAGAAAGAGAAAAACCACATGAGCAATACCCTTGAAATCTCCACATTTATTTGAGGATAAAAATATAAACTTTACTTTGCCTTAGACCCCTGAGTCCTCCAAATTACTCTTCTTTATTTGCAAAATAACTGCATGTTGTTCTTATGTAAAAATACAATGAAAATTTCTGACAGGCAATATTTTTCCATTCCCACTTTTAATTGTGCCTCCCCCAAACCTTCACATTATCTGTATGCCTACGCACACTCCTCTTATCTTTTTCTTAAGGAACTCAAAAAACTGACCAAAGTACCTCAGCTTCCCAAGTCTGTATTATCTTCAGAGGGTGTCTGAAAAGCAGGAACTTCTCTCAGGACCCAAATAAAAAGACCCTATTTAACTGGTTAAATTATAAGTCTGCAGTTTGGTATCACGAATATCCCTTTATTGTTTTAAACCACAGTACCTCATTTCTCATATTGAAGATGCCGAAATATTCTGACTGTTTTTAAAATCCCCAAAATTGCATGGAAAAGATAAAGCTGATCTTCTGCTTCAACATTTTTCCCTGAAAGAAAAGAATAAACAAACTCCAAATTGAATATTCTGACAAAAGATCTCAATAAGATCACACAGTGAAGCTGAATTGAACCCCCCCCATTTCACGATTCCCGGATTTGAATGATGTGTGTCTATTGCCTGCTGCCCAAGCTGCTGCTCTGGCCGCCTGCAGACCTCTGCAGTTTGACACCCTTTAAAGAGCTGGTGCAGCTTCCTTTGTCCTCTGCCACTCTATGTGGAAAACCCCTCTATCCATAATGGGAACAATCAGGAAATTGTAGTTTAGCAAGAATCACTTTTACCTACACAAGGATTAATATACCCTGTCTGCAGTGGTTTCCAGCTGCAATCTTTCAAATGAATGGCATTTCTGTTCCAGACTCAGAATCCTAACACTCTGTGGGGGACAAATAGTGCTGGAACTCTTACTGCAGATTCAGCACTAACTCGTCCCTGCCAGAAGTTTATAAACTCAAATCAGTCGGTTTCTTCCTGTTGTGCCTGGGGTGTTTTATGTGGGGATTTCAGCAGGCAGAACGTGCATTTCATGTCCAGGAACTCTTGTGCAAAAAAGGGTTTCTCATATTCCAGCATTGTGCAAGACTTGTCCTGGCCCCAAGGGCCACTTCTCCCTGTTGTTGTTGGGTGAGGTCTGTGTTCTGCAGCTGGATGGTCATGATGCCTCAAACACCACCATCAGGATCATTGGTCATGTCTATATTTCAAGCCAGTTAATTAATATTTTTTACAGGAATCTTGGTTCTGCTACCAGGCACAGCTCATAGCACTTATTGTCAGAGACAAAATACTTAGGATTGAATCAGGACTTAAATTGATCAGACCAAGGTTAACTTTGTCTTACATCCAAAAGCCCTGTGTGAAACTGGCTGTTAAATTCAGAAATGCAACCCACTGTTAGCCTTTAGTATTCTTACCACCAATTTCAAATTAATAAACTGCCCCTTTAAAAGCTGAACCAGCAAGTCACAGTTGAATCTGGCTATGGCAATGGAGATGCTAGATTCTGGATTATGGGTAAAGAGGATTGAGGGATGGAGACGTTCAACAAGATCTACATTACATGTCTCCTTATTTAATCTAAGCCCCAAAAATAAGAGATGTCTGTGATAGACTGGAAATGTAAATTCACCAGTCACAATCACACAAAAAATGATAAATTAAAGACAGATCCAGAGTTTGCAGGCAAGAAATCATCAAGACTCTCTGAGATGTTTGGTAGGACTACAGGTTGATTTTTAAGTTTTCTTTCTTTTCCTTCTGTCCACAAGCAATGTCCACAAATCCATAAAAATGTAGGATTAGCATTTAAGACAAATGATATGTCACATATTTAAGCCTAGAGAAAAACAAGTGTGCAATGACACAGTCCTCATTTTATAATCATGTCTTTGTATCATGCACCTCTGACCATCCATGCCTTGAACCATCTCCCAAAAGACCAGCCCCATTGTTAAATATCATTAACTTCTTGCAACTTAAAAGAAACTAAGCAATTAAAATTTTAGATGCATTCTTGAAATCCTACAGGAAGAAATCAGCTTCAAAACAATCTGATAAAAGGATATGAAGGCAAAATCTCAATATTGTCTTGAAACAGAAATAAATGACTGCTATATTCTATTTTTTCTAAATAACTTACCCAAAGCTGACACTTATTGTATGGTTTGCATTTCTAACAGTGTTTAATATTTGATGTCAGTGTACCTGAATCCCACTAGTTCTGATGTAATAGGGATACATGCATTACTGCAAGTCTGAAGTACATATTTCTCTTTCCTCTGGGTGTTCATTGTCTAAAAACCAGAGTGCTAAATACAACCAAATGCTGCCCATGCAACTGCAAATGGGCCAGATGTTCAATTCATTGTGAATCCCTGAATTTTCACTGGGAATGAAATAACAATTCTCCGAGAAAGTAAAAATTCCTTTTAGCTGCTAATTTAAAACAGATTATTCTTTTTCATCTGATCATTATTGTCAAGAATGTTAGCATTCCATTGTTACATGCTCAGGACACCTGGAAGAATATTAATAAGCTAACATTGGGTGCTCACAAGGTTCCCTCATATGTTCCCTCAAGTCACATCATACTTGACTAAAAGAAAAGAGTTTGCCTCTAAGTATAAAGAAATCCAGTGCAGCTATTAACATGTACCAATTAGCACAGCTGAGTTCAGACTTGTGTGTCTAATCTGTCAATCAGGCCAAGTGCCTTTTTTACCACAGGAAAACTTGATAGACTTTTTTCAGAAATTGCTTTTTGCAGGTAAGAACTTCTGAGGTGGAAGGAGCAGGGTAGGCTCTGCCCTCCATCACCATCATAATCCATCTATAACTAAAATTCATTAATTTAGAAATCATGGCTTCACACCTGCACTAACAACACCTCCTGATACACTGGGCTTTGAACCAGGCCTTTTTAGAACAACAAATAGTCGTACAGTCTAAGCAATGACAAGGGAGTACAAAAGCAATTCTACATCAGTTTATTAAAACAAAAATAAGGTGATTTCAATACAAAAGCAGTTCCACTGTATTGAAACATCCCTATTGTTGAAACTAGCTGGAGGGTAAAAAAATGAACTGTCCCTGCCAGGAGCAACAGGCAGGTGAAGAAAAATGTAGATGTCAGACAGTTCAAATATACTTCATCCAAAATAGAGAAGCTTGACAGACAGAGATTTAAGATAAGTGTTTCATTTTTCTTTGTAGCACTCCAGTCTACCACTATGGATCATGGAGAGGCCATCTCTCTCTTTTGCTGCAGGTGGGGGAGAAGCAGCAATGATTTCCTTGCCATTTTCAGAGAATCCTAGCCTGCAAACAAAAAACAAAGTGCTAATCTCTCTCATCATTGATGTGAAAGCCACACATTAGTAAGAATATCTGCAAATTGAATGTTAGAAGACAGGTGCTCAGCAACCTCTGCTGACATAGGAGTAATGGACTTAGCATCAGTGTTAATTTCCTAACCACTTTTTTTTCTTCTCAGTCCTAGACTTAAAGGTCAGAGTGAGCAACCACCAATGTCAGTATACCACAAGAAATTAGTGGATTAATCAAGACCAAAAAATGTATTATTAATACATACTCTCTGGAAAAAATATGCAGTAGCATAGAGAATGCATAAACCAAAATGGTAGGTCCCCAGCTGAGAGAAATTGCTGAAGCTACAGTGACATGGACATGCTGAAGAAATTAACCTCAGATGTTTTGTTACCTGGACAAAAACAGAGTAGGTCCCACAGAGTGTTCGCTTCAACTCAGCAGCTACTTTGAGAATGCAGATGATCAACTGCAGTGCACTGAGAGCTATCAAAATTGATAGCAAAATGATGTTCCACTCCACTATGTTAGCAGGTTCTGTGCACTTAGACCAGGCAGGGTAATCTGTGAGGTACCTATTAGAGAAACACCAGACAGTAGTAAGAAGAATGTTTCTGACTACTGAGTTGATGAACAAGTTCTTCCTGAAGAGTTACACCAATGTTTCTTACCCCCCAGCAGTGTCTTTGAAAATATAATTCCATCCACTTGATGAATTGCAGAAAGGGCCTTGAATCAAATGCAGGGTAAAAATGATGCAACTGTATCCTGAGAAAGCAATTCCAAGCAGGGCTAGCACAATCGAAATAAAANGCTGAATTTCACATTTGATTTTCCCAGCCTTCAAAATTCAGAAAGAAAAATAGCAGGTAAAGAATACTAAGAGCACATATACAAAATAAAGATTAAAACAGAGTTTAAGACAGTTCTACAAGTCTAAGTTATATATTATTTGGATGAGGATTTTAAACTTGCATTTTTCTAAAGCTGACTGCCAAAACACCAGAGGAACACAATCATAAACATGTCTGCATCCCAGATAGCCTGTATTGAGTAATTTCTGAAAAAAAAAATTCAAAAAATATAGGCAAAGGGATGAACCTGTTTAGCTTGTGTGCTTCATTCTGTGTTCTTATTTTATTTTATAACGATTTGGGGAACATGGGTGTCTAATTTTCTTTCATCCTGCTTATGCTTCAGAAGAAAGAAGCTCCACTTTGTGTGACCTTGCAACCCAATTTAGAATCCTCTGTGAAAGGAAGCGAAAACAGAGCAGTGGAGAGGGCAGCAGGATGTGCTGGAAAAACAGGAGCAGGAAGGATTTGAAACAAATGCTAAGGAGACGCACAGAAATAAAACACAGACTCACCCTGTAAGTTTTGTTACAGCTCTCACTTTGGCAGCACCGATAGAACACACTACACTCCAGTGTTATTAGAATTACTGCCAAAAGAAGGATCTGTAAGGGGACATCGTAAGGTCAGTGAGATGACTGCAGGTACTAAACCAAAGCCTCCTTCACCTGTGGAAGGCAGGGAGGGCATCTCTTCTGCTGTCTTGATATTTTAAAGCTGATCTATAGGACAGCACAATTACTCAAGGCACACATGGAACTGGAGTGGTTTTAGTAGGCTGTTGCTGTACTTGTGTCTTGAAAGAAAAGAATACAGCATCTCCCATCACAGTAAAGTGCTATGAGCTTAGGCACAGCTACACCAGTGAAGCTGAAACAATAAAACCAATTTCACAAGTAAAAGAATCAATAACCAGTGAAAAGAAGGATGTTTTATTGACACAAACACATCAGTTCAACACCTTCTTGCTGACACAGGCACACAAATCAGGGTATTGCCCTCCTTACTAACACTCTTAACATTAGAAAATGTCAGTGGTGCAAACATTTCATTAAGTTCACCTGGACTTTAATTTGTTTGTCAAGTATCCATACTGATTTTTTCAGACTATTGGGTTATTTAAGCCGGATCCTAGAATCATTTTGATAAATAGGACCTGGGCTCCAGAACCATAAACTGCCATTCAGAGAGGTACATGTTTGAAAAGGGAAGTATGAGAAGACCATAAATACTCCTGAATCACAACACTATCCTCTCACATGCTGCTGACCTCTTTGTAACAGAATGATACCCACATAATTAATAAACGGGTAATAATCTTAAGGCTAAAAATGTTTCAAAATACCAGTATCACTGTAGCAGTTAACTTTTTCATACATTTGCAACTGTTTTTCTGTTGATTCCTCTGTCTGGTAGTTTTTTCTTCTGCTATAACAGAAGGTTTTTCTTCTGCTTTAAGGAGAATACACAGTTTCAAAAGAAGGTCTGTTTTAATAACAGTTCAGCACCTTCATTAAAAAACCTCACTTATGCAGATATACCCTTTTTAAGCACTGATTGTGTGCAATGCACTTTGATCACATAACCACATTCCGTTCCTGAGGCTCTTTATGAGTATAGTGAATAGCATGAACTTGCATAGTGGGCAACTCCATGGTAGTTTATTACTGCAGATGCGTATTACAAATGTAGCAGGGAAAATCCTACTATGCTAATCACAGTGAGACAATTCTCTATATTTCGCCTTACAACAGAAGTACCTGATGCATTTTGAACTGTATTAGTCTCCTAAATACTGGACTGCATACAGCTCTTAAAAACATCTGAACCATTATGAGAAGGTCTTTTTGCTTCATTCGGATAAAAGAGCTCTAATTCAACCTCCATAGGTGCTTAAATCAACATAATGTTTGCCTCCATAATACTAGCATAAATAAGATATAAACAAAAAGCAGAAAAAAACCCCCTACCCACCCTGCAAAATCACTTGCACTTAATAGCATACATAACTTGTCATTCAGCATACTAACTATTTTCAGTTTGATGGAGCTTTTCTGCCTGCAGCGGTTTTGTTGAAGTAATCCCTTGCTTTTTTAAAAAGCAATTACATTGCTGTAGAGTAATCCAATATTATTTGCTGTAGAATGCAATTAAAAATCCATAGACTGAACACTTACCATCGCACCTGAGAAACAGATTCCTTCAAAATACCACTCATGGTTGGGGAGCTGGTAACTGGCAGCATGCAGAGCTTTCCCATTTGGAAAGTACAGGAGGATGTTCACAACAATACTCCAAAGCGCAAGAGGTATCAGCAGGCAACTCAAACAGCTTCCACATGTCTCCAAAGCCATCTCTCAAGAACTCTGGAAGTTTTGTTCTTCTAAGCTAACAAAATTTTACAAGACTTTCAATATAAGAAGCCCTCTCCAGCTTGATTCAGTCGTTTCATATTCACAGGAACCAGTGACTGGGGTGTGATTCCAGGGACAGAAGTGCTTAACAGCAGAACAACAGATGAATATCACTGTGTAAACGCACTGTCCTGTGTTAAGCACATCTTTAAGTAGCCATTTCCCTTCTAAAAGATACTGCTTTGTGATCTTCCAAATGAAATATGTCTAGGAGTTAGACTCAGGAAGCAACTTCAGAGCTCTCATTTCCTAGTGACTGCTCAAAAATGTCCTCCTCCCCTCAACATGAACTGCAACACAGTTTGTGACAGAAGCAAGGTTATTCAATCTTATTGCAGCATGAGGAAGGAAGCTGTAAGATGGTAAATATGCCCTGTCTCTGTACAGAAGGCCACACTTTGCCTCATACTACAGAGATCTATTAACAGAACCCTAAGGGGGGACCAAAATGTTGCTGACTTGCAACAGCAGGCTGAGTCTGGGCTATCTTGCAGAGAGTGTAGAAGCCCAAATAACACTGGTTAGAAACGGCAATGCAAATTTACTTTCACACTTTTAATCAATTACTCTTTCCCACAGCACTATGAGGCTCCACTGTCTTGCAAATTAAATCCTGTTATTTCTCCAACTGTTTCATTCTGTGCTTACAGCTGAGCTTGCACAGCTACAGACTTGATCTATGTACACATGACTTCTTCTGCAGAACAAAAGGTCTGGCTGTTTTATGGAAATGCCTGCTGTTGGCACTGTGCAAAGCCAAAGTCAGACAGCTTTTCCATTGTCACATGTCATCATTCCCCAACCCATAAGCGTCTAAACACTATCCCATTAACACAGAGCCAGGGCAGTTTGAACACTTGCAGCGCAACCCAGGCCTTCAGTCTATGCCCCCGTGAGTCTTCAGAAAAGTAATTCAAGAATGAGCTTAGGCTTTACTCAATAGGAAAGCTGTAGTCAGAGAAAAAAAAAAAAAAACAAACCAAACCAAACCAAAAAACCCGAACGGGGCTCTATCAAAAGCAGGAAGGCTGATTTTAGAAGCAATTACATCATGACATATTTTCCTTGTGTTTCCTCATGAGCTGTTTCAGGCTCTTCACACATGAGGCTTCTCTCATCCTCTCATAAAAGCTGTTTGGACCGCATGTTGTAGCTAATTCCGTACTATTGCTTAACATGAGCTCACACAAGGAAATGAGTGTGAATACCACCACGCCCATTTCCTTCTGCTGTGACTCTCCTCTTTTTCTAGGAGATTTCATTTTGAAGTCTTCATTCTTGATCTTCATATATTTCCTGTTTTACTTTCTCATAACTATGGACACTTTTTTCAAGGTCTCCCTCTAATAAGAATTAGTAGCAAGCCTGCCTTTCCAGACTCATAGGCAGAGACAGAACTCATATCATCAACATTGCGCCATAGACAGCAAAGAAAACAGCTGCACTAAAATCACACACATCCAATCCCCATGACTGATTTTTTAGTACTAAACTCAAAGATCATATAATTGGTTGAAATATTTTCTTAAAAGCAAAGGCCAACATTAGTAGCAAGCATCTTATTTTATGATCAATTTTGCTGCTATTTCCATTATAACCTATTCTGATTAGAAGAAGTTAACTAGGGAAGTGATGACTGAAGCAGTATTTGTTCTGCAGTCTTACAGGAGTCTGCTTCACGACTTTGCTTTTAAACTGAGCTCTGCAAATACCAAATCACAGTGTGGTTATTTTTCTGGCGCATGATGCCACTGGAACAGGAAACAACTATTTTTTACTAAGAATTAAGCAAACCTGTAAGCCAGTTTCTCAAATATCTTGCCAAGTGTTGCAAGCACTGCTTTTACATTGCTATCATTATTCATGAGTTGATGCCAAGCCTCTTACTGAAAGGTCAGGTTTACTCTGTATGAGTGACTTCTCTGCCAGCTGAAATGAATACAACCTAAACCAATCACTTCTCCACAATGTAACTGATAAATTTCTCAAAATACTGTCTTATGCACCAGGAAACAAAGGAATCCAGCTGGCCATTTTTTTGCACAACAATATAAATAGTGAGCAGGAATGCTGTGCATTAGTGCTACAGGGATCAATTAGTGCTACATGCATTTGTGCTGAAGTTTCAAGTCTAAACTCTGTGTATTGGAATTTCTAAAATTGTTTCAGTTCTTTAATTAATCGTGCATACCAGAAAACCAAATAACCATTATGCATGAATAAAGGCAAAAATCTTTAAGTTGCATAGTAATTATACATGATTCCATTGAGGACTCTCTTTTCCACTTTCTCTCCTTCCACACCCAATTTAAATTTGTAGATATTTTTTCAAAAAGTGTATCTTCACACACAAAGACACCATACCACACAGCTGCAAGGAATTTTGTGTGTATACATGTGCATGCACATGTTCTCCTTCCTCCATCCCATAGCAGGACAGGACAGGACAGGGGTAGACACTACAAAGAAATGGCATTAAATGGCATTAAAGTCCCTCAACTACTTCTAGGTATTTAGGTATGAATAGTACTATTGCAAAATTCAGTTATCCTGAGATTCTAAACACTAACTCTTTTCATCTAAGAATTCTTTTTCTGGTCTAGATATATGTGGACAATTCTGTTTTCACAGTTAACTTATTTATTTCAGGTATGTATTTGTACAGGGCAAACTTGACTGTGCAGACAGCTTGAGATATACCTGAAGTTTCTGACTACCTTTAAAGATCACCCTCCTAGTTACAAATAGCCTAAGGATGCACTGACACCCATGGGAGCTTCTTTTTCTCCTGTGAATAGAACCTAACTTATTTTCAAAGACAATATGAACAGCTAAATTCCAAAACTGAGCCTCATTTCTTTGAAATAAAGAGCATGTCACATTTTGGTTTTTCTTGAAAAATGCCATTGCCAGCAGCAATGCTGCCATGCTGACTTTGCCAGCAATTTGTTGTGCTGCTGTTGGCAGCTCATTGTTCAGATGTACTTGTGATGAAACTCTAATGTGCTACAAGCTTTAGAGGTTCTTGCACAGGACCTTACAATAATGCCTTCAGGCTGATAACTGGTAAGTCAGATATTTCAGATTAATCTGTCTTCACTGAACTGAATTTGGACTGTATTCCTTGAATGCTGTGAAGCCTGGGGGTGTGCTGAGTGAGGTAAAAACCAGGAGTCATGTCCACATCTTTTTTTATCTCAGGCCTGTAATGGAGCGATCAGGATATGATCCCCCTGGGCTGAGCCGTGCAGGGACCCCCTCAGCTCCCTGGGCTGGTCATCAGCTGGGAACTGCCAGCCCTGACCCAGGACTAAGACTCCATGTGTGCAGTTGTGTCTGTTGTTGAACCCTTATTGCTGAACACCTGTTTCAGTAAATGAGCCAAACCAAGCAAGGAAGCAGTTGCCACTCTGGCAGAGCGTGCTGGAGAGGAAAAACAGGTTATAACCTGACTGAATTAAATACATGTTCTCATGCCATCACTGCCCTTTACTCCAAGACCAGGCAAGCACTGTTTCAGCATGGGCAGGGAAGGAATCACTGACACCTGCTGGGTATGTTTAATACAAACCTTTATTTGTTAAATACAGGGGAAGTTCAGAAAAATCCCAAAAAGCCCTTAATTATCCACATTTTACTGCTGCTTTGGTTTTGGTTCAGCTGACCAAAACCCAGTATTCATTTTTATCCAGGCCAGACTAGATTTGGTTTGTGCTCATTCCAAGATCAGAATGAAAGAGCAACTTTATTGTGAAAGCAGGACAAAGTACAGCTGTTGTGTCAGTAGAAAGAGAAAAATAAATAAAGCCACTTTAGTGACGTGTTCAGGCTGTTGTTGTTTCAAGATGAAATGAGCCAAAGAAATTCAGGATACGTTTTGCCTTTAGGTTTAGGCAGGTTAGTGGGAAACCTGCATATGACTCCAACAACAAAGGCTGGCCCCAAGTCAGTTAAATTCATGGCAACAGCACAGCTTGACAACAATGTGTATTTCAGTATGCATGGAATGTTTAAAAAAAAAACCACAGTATTTTCATTACAGCACACACGTGCACCGATGTCAATGCATTTTCAGGTTTCTAGCAAACATATGTCTGCGGAGGGGGAACAAGAAGAGAGAAACATATTAATGGAAAGGATGCTAATATTGTATCCAACTAAAAATGCAAAAATTAACCTGACTACATCTAGAAAACCATAGCATAGCTTTTCTGTACTGCAGTTAGAGCCAGGAAAAAAAACAGCAATAGCTTTGAAAGAGCCCCAGCACTCAACTATGTCAATTAAGAATGTGAAACACATGCTTACCTGTAGTGTGCAATATAAATTATATCTGGTTCATACTTTAAGCCGTGGTGATTCCAACACTAGCACTCTGATAATGATTTTGGAATACGTCTAAAGTATTTAACAAGGCTTTAAAGAAATTTGGAGAAAATTTGCTTTCCTCACTCAAAAAAAACCAAAAAAAACCCAAAAAAACCCAAACAAACCACCTTCAAAAACCCTCCAGATCTGCCTTCAGACTTTGTTAGCTATGTACAGTTCAGTTTCTTTTCTTATCTTACTTTTACCAAACAAGGCCAGGATGCTGCAGTTCTCATTACATGCAGCATACTGTCAGTAGCTTATGAGTTGCTGTGGACAAAACACAAGGCTAACACCATACAGTTAGAACAAGCACCACACTAAGCAACAACAGTTTAGGCAAAGACCACAACTACCAGGAGATCTGCATCTCAATTTTATCACCTATACAGTGCTGATGATCACATGTGTCATTGGACAGAAAAAAGCCCTCTAGCTCCTAGCTCTCATGCAGATTAATGTCACAGTGACAGTTGAGGAATCAGCTGAAAGCATGTGATCAAACACTGCATGAAAAATCTAATCACAACAGGGCTATAGAAACAGCTGTACAGGGAATTGCTGCTTAAGAATACCTAAGAACTAACTCCTGAGTAAGACTTCACAGGAGCATAAATAACAAGTTTCATGTTCATCTGAGAAGCATAGGTATATCTACAAATTACTTACCTCCTCATGACTGCAGCACAACCCACACAGTCCTCCAAGAATGCCATTGATTATCTGTATGAAGCACAGAATGAATTCTATTCCTCCCAAAACAAGGAGGATGGAAAAGAGGGTGACGTTCCACTGCACGATGTTTTGAGGTTCCTGACATTCAGACCACTTGTTATACTCAAACAAGTACCTGTACACAGCAATTAAAAACATATTACATTGTGTCAGAGTGGGATAAATTGGATAGTTACCATATACTAGAACCAAATTATGTCTAATCTGTAACTGCATCAGGGATATTCACTCTATAGAGTCCTAATAGGCTAGGTTCCCTTAGGAACAGATTCCTAAGGGCATAGAAAAAGTAGTGGTTTACTCCATGCAAGGTTGGTTTGGTTTAGGAGCATGTTGAAATATCAACCACAAATTTTTGCTAAGTCTTAATTTCTTTTAAAAAAGTAATCTAAGCTATAAAGGCAGAATTTCCTATTGCTGATTAATGCGAGGCACAAATTCAAGAAAGCTGAAAGAGCAAAGGTTTTTCTCAAAACAATCACAGAGCTTTTCAGGACAGGGCCTTTTTTCTAAAGATAGCAGTCACTGATCTGAGGCAAATGGGTCACTTTCCTGTGCTGCTGTCTTTGGGCCCTCACAGGCTTACTTGGATG
>VXAC01007562.1:173114-204585 GCA_013399225.1 Rhipidura dahli | reverse complement strand
GGGGGGGGTACTGCAATATTTAAGGTGTTACTGCTCACTCACATCTTGAGAACATCAGCACTTGCCTTCAGTAAGGACTTAATCTAGTTCTTCTACACTCAGTCATGGTCAGGAGGATAGAGAAGGAGGAATGACCCCTCTTGGGAGAGACACACGCAAAATATAAAATTCAAACTCTACTGCAAAGAGCTTTATGTGGCTTCTTAGTACTCCAACTGCCTCTAGCCTGGCATCAGCCATAAGCTGTTGCTAGATACAGCCTGGAGGTTGCCAAACATACAAACACTTTAAAAGAATGCCGTGATATAGCAGGAGAACCCTAATGAGGGATGATTAGGAGCTCCTTGCCCTCTCTGCCCTGCAGTGTACAAAGATCCTTATAAACCTTCTCAAGTTTCATTTATGAGGTTCTATGCCATTGTCACTAAGGTGGGCATTCTGCCACTTTATGCTGGTGCAAAGCAGCTTCAGAAGCAAGGCTGAAGATCCTTACACAAATGATGAGACAAATTTCTTAACCACTATTCCTAGTCTGTAAATGCTTCAAAGTCCTAAAACTTTATACTTTGTTAGAGATGTTCACGGACATGAACGGTATATGATGTATAGATTTAATTACCTATATATATTTCTATTGCTTTGGTTTTACACTGTAGCAGTAAGGGTATCTGATGCTATTTGTTAAGTTCTTAGTAAGTGGGAAGGATAAAATTATGAACAGATCTTGGTATATGGTTATTGGACATTGCTGAAAGGTACTGGAATAAAGCCCATGTGTACATGGGGAAAAATAAAACATCCTCATGAACAGACAACTCACCCTCCAGAGGAGTCAGTGAAAGGATAGATCCAGTTTCTCTCTAGGTGGGTAAAACAATATGGTCCTTGAGACAAGCCCAGTGCTGAAATTGTTATACAGTATCCAGAGCCAAGAATCCCAACAAAGGCTGCCAGAACTGAGGACAGCATCTGCATAGCAGAGATAAAAATGACTTTCAGCACAGCCATCGCCTTGTCTTTGGGATTAGCTGGGACTGGGATATATGGGATCACTTACCGCACAGCTCTTTCCACAGCCCTCATGGCCAGAGCACCCACAGTCGTCATTGTGAAGCCCAATGAACACTGCAGCTGGAATGAGTACCTGGATATGGAGCAAACAAATCACACTATTCCTTTTGGTTGCACAGAGAGGGCAGATAAAATGCAGTCTTTGAACTGCATTCATTTATGCTGCTTCTTGGCAGTCGGCTTGTACAGGTGATTCAGCTTTACTCCTATTTAATACAGTAGGCATCTCGCTACTGACATCACCAAAACCACAACAGGTGTATTTCTATTGCCACTTTGTGTATGCACAGCACTTAATCACAGAAAGAGACTCTTGAGGTACTGCTACATTTCAAGTATTACAGCTTTAAAAGTTTTTGTTCACGTTAAAGGCTGTATAATAAAAATAAAATGCTTTGCAAAATAAAGGCATTAACTTTATTCCAATGAGAACTACAGAATAATTTTTTTGCAAAACAGCTACTGCCAATATGCTTGTTGCTTAAGAGCAATCATCATCGCCTGTGTGACACACCAGTCTGATTAGAGTAGGAAGTCAAGTAAATTTTGCTCAATTCAGACAAACGTCTCATTATAGACATCTACTTTTTTCCAAGATTTCACAACCAGTTTCCAGTGACAGAAATGCAAAGTAACAAAGCAGAAGCTCTCCCTGAGAAACATAAACCCTCCATACTCCAGAGTTTTTAGCATAAAATCAAGAATGAATGGAGTTGACTAAAAAGAGGATCCTCCCACCAGCAATAATAGCACTTAACAGTGTCCACTTAAAAAGACTCTACACCCAAGAGTACCTTGGAAAACCATAAAGAATGAGTAGAGAGTTATTTGCTAACTCCACAGACTTACTTAAGAAGAAACTAGAATAAGAATGGTACTGTTGGACAGACACATACTTGTCAGCCTTTACTCAAACCCATTGCTGAGTCCCAGTGCTTCGGGGCCAAAGGAGGTTGTGCAAGTGTGCTGCAGGAGAAGTTCCATTGATTTCATTTGTATTATTCTGTGTGTAAAGCTTAGTCTTTGCAAACACCACTCCAGGTCAGAATGGGGCTGTAACACAGCTGTGAGCATCTCACACTACACAAAGCACCTTTGCATGTAATTGTTTTCAATTTGTGATTTGTGGACACATTGAGATCATAGAATCATAGAGTGCTGAGAATTGGCAAGGACCTATAACCTGTTTCTAAGAAGACTTCTAAAAGCAGATGAAGAAGGAAGCCTGGAGTTAGGGGTCTTAAATATGCTACAGTCTAGTCCACAAAACTGAAAAGGCAGAAAATAAGAGCTCCAGATTAATGATATCCTATAATGAACACACTAATTCCTTGCATCCTGTTATTCAAATGCAAAGCTTTGACAACTACCACTCAATACCTCTGAATAAATAGCTAAGGAAGAGGAATAACTGTCAACATGTCAGATAATAGAAATTAAGGAATTGTATCTAACTGCTCATTAGTTAGGGACATTTAAAAGGAGAATGGCTTGATAATATAACTTAATATTTTACCCTTTATGCAAACTGTTATCTGCTGAGAAGTTTGTTTTCACTTTTGCATTTGGATTCTGTACCCTAGACCCTATGATTTTTTCAACTTTAAAGTGACATAATGTTGCAGATAAGATAACCAATAGTAACTAACAATAGATATGGGATAATATAGCTCTTTTTTTATACAACTCCAGAGATGCTGATTGACAAGATATTTGAAGAATAAATTCAGGTAACCAATAGAGAAAGAGCAGTACCAAGTACCTTCAAAATAAACTTGAAAGAAGACACTAGGTTATTACTTACCAGAAAGCCTCCACCTAGAATGCCATGAAGACACTCCACGTATTTGCTGAGGTGATGCTCTGAAGCAAATCTTGTTTCACCATTGGGAAAATAAAGTAAAGTGTTTGCCACAATACAGAGGAGGGCAAGGATGAGCAACTTATAACCAACACATCTAACACATCTTCCAAAGCACATATTCTCAGCTTTAAAAATCCTCCTTCAACTTGTCCGATCCAACCTATCTCACACCTAAAAGAAGATCAGTGTTTATTCTCACCTCCTTAAATACCAGGGGTTACCTAGCTACCTGAATGACGTTTACAACTCTTCCTAACCACCATTCCCAATTGCAGAGTTGGAGAGCAAGGATGGCAGAACGCCACCGCCCTTTTTAAATGCAATAATTGTAGATGAACCAAATGCAATGAAGGAAATATTGAATACTAGCTGATTTCACACTAATATATGATGCTTGGAATAATCACTGGTGAACATGATTAGATGTGAACAACAGGGTTAAACCACAACAAAAGTTCTGTTAGGAACTGAAGGAAAAATGTTTTGTTTTCTTTGTTAGAAGCAGCTTTGAATTTTAGGTTTATGGACTGATTCAGAACAACCTGAAGCCAAGGAAAGACTTGGCTGACTTCAGCAGCACTGAGTCAGAGTTTTGGGTATAAACAAAATAAGGTCTACAGCAATGAGGAGTATGTAGAGCAACCTCTCACTGTGCTGTCCTGTTGATGGAACAACAGAAAATCTCACCAGGAGGTTGGAAAACAAATAAAATTAACAGGTAGGCTTCTTAGGAGTGTTCTTGTCATCGCCATTGTAAGACAAGCTGAATTTAGATTAACAGTCAATTACTAAATGGTTTGATAACAGCTAAACCCAGCAAACACTTGTGAAAAATACTGCTTTAAAAAAGCAGGATTATAAAAGAGAGTCCTTGCACTGAATATCATGTATAGAAACACAAACAAAAAGAAAAATGCCAAGAAAGAAACAGATTGTATCCAAGGTTTCCAAATGGTGTTTCATGTATCAGTAACATTAATTTCCATAGTAAATGGAGATACAAAGTGAGCTGTAAAAATTAAGATCTAGACTTTTCTCTTTTCCCTCATGTAAATTTTGCTAAAACAGCCCAAAGCCTTTTTCTTCGCAGACAGCTCAACTCAGAGGTGTGAGCTGCCATGCCCACTGCTATCACAGGACAGGAGGTAACTAAAATGCACAGGCCCAGACTAGATCCAGGAGGTGCTGCTGCTGCCATCATCACAGCACAATGTAATTCTCACTGCAAAACCAGAAGCTAAACAAATGGAGTTTGAGAGTGTACAGGATATTAGAAGACTATAATGAAACTTTTTTTAAAAATTCTCATTCAGGTTTCTTTTTTTGAAGGTGGGGTAGGGTGTGTTTAAATAACACAGTAGACACAAGCCCAAGTCAAATCCATGGTATTCTTGCAAGAGATGTGAGCAACACTTATGCTGAGAAAGAGTGTGCAAAAATAAAAAGTGGGGGGTGAAGCAGGGGAAGAGAGCAGTCTGGTGCAGCTGTGGCTTTGTGATGTAACTTCTCCGGGTATTGTAGCTGCTGACCTTGGAGACTTCCTTCATTATGAGAAATATCCTCCAATTGTACAAACATAGGCTGGCCATTGTTGTGTGCTTCACCTCTAATGACTAAAACAACCCTAAACATTATCCTGCAAGTTTCCTCTGCAGAAGAAGATGGATGCTCAACTGAAAACTTCCTTTATTTTGTTGGGCTAAAACCCAAACCACTCCTTCCCCAAAACCCACCACCCAATACTCTTCCCCCATCTCAACAACCACAACAACATATCACCTGTGAGATATGGATTTAAAACCCTAGCCCTAAGCATATATTTGAAAACTGTTCTATTTACAACTTAAATAATGGTTTTCTAAATACTTCATTGAAAAAAAATTACACAATCAAGAACTTCCTATATTTAAAATCAATTCTATAAGTAAAATGAAGCACGTGGGACATTGCGTGGGCATTGCAGGCTGCAGTTAGAACCAATATCCCTCCAACAATACACTAGCAGTTCAGATCACTCTTCTGTATAGAATCATATTACAAAAGCTCAGATTACAAAAATCTTGAGCTTTTTTACTTCGTGTGCCTGTTTGCTTCATAAATCCTGATTTTACTACTTGGCAGAGTGAGAAACAGTGGATTTTTGGAGTTCCTTGTGGGCATGATGAGTTTTAAACTATGAAATATACTCACAGATGAGCAGCAGCCAAACACAAGGTCCTCATTAACCTGAGAAAGAGCAGGGCCTAAACTGCAGCTTCTGACATGCTCCAGTACTGTCAGGTGTTTGAGTTTACACTAGAGTAAACAAAACCAGAACTAGGGTTTGAGTCTTTTAAATGAGAATCACACTGTTTGCACTTGGAGAGGTGAGATAATTGCTTACTCCCTCACAGATGCTTCCCCACACCTGACAGGAAACTACACTATTTCTCTCTCACAGGATAATTTCTGTAGCTCTGATGCCTATCATGGACAAAGAACATTTATTAAAAGGCAATCCAGCACTCAGTGTTAATAAATACAATAAAAGTCTAGGCTAAAGCCTAGCTTTAGACTATACGTCCAGCCCTCAGCTCTGGCTGAGAAGAACCTCCAGCACTGTGGTACAGGAAGGACAAAATCATCAAAGGGACAGTGAAGCAAATTTGGCAACATGGTCTAAGGCCCAGCAGGTAGGACCATTGTCAAAGACGTCCATAGCCTCTCCTGGCAGGAGGAGCTGGTTCATAAACAATTACAACAACTGGCTTGTGTCCCCAGATCATCAGTTCTGCTGGTTAAAGTTTGTCAGCAGAGCAGTGCTACGTAGGGCAGGACATTTACTCTTCAAGCCAGAGAAGTGGCTGAAGTTGGATGCCTTGTCCAATTACTGAGGTGTTTATTAGCAAGGCTATTTTCACATAGAAGGATCCAGCCGTCCCTCTGTAAAACATCCCCTCCACAATAGTCCCTGTTGCTTTGGTTCTTCTGTTGCAACCTGATTCTGCCACAAAATGTAGAAACTAGAAAGAAACTAATGTTTCCTGATGCCAAAAAGTGGAAGAACTCAAAACTAGTAGAAGAATTCTCAGCATTCAAGGTCTGGAAAATGGAATATTTTCTAGCTTTCTGGATCTGCTCCTTAACCAGTAAAAGAGCAACAGAAATCACTTTGTTCAGCTCACCAGAGTATTGGGAACATTTGCTATATTTTTGTACAAGTCGTAAGTTTACCTGCAGTAAAGACGATCAGTTTATCAGACTGTAAAAAAAACTTCTACCCAAACCCTACAAAATACCAGAATCTTATCAAGGAAAAGAAAACTGGGAAGTATCATATTGCTCCTACAAAAACAAATTACTTCAACTACAACCACATCTAGGACTTCCATCCTGAACCAGATTCCCAAAAGGATTCATCACAATCAACAGAAGAGACTGAGCTGCAACAGCAAAGTGCCACACAAAAAAGAAGACTCCACTAATATATTTTGATAATCCTGGATATACCCATGTCACTCTACTGAAGAGGAAATGAAGCAGGGCAGAGGGGAAGGATATCTGCAAAGTAAGTGTTGAATTGCTAAGACAGATGCAGAGCCATCACACCAGTCAGCATGCCATCAAGAACAGGGTCAGCCTCCCCAGCTGGACACTGGGCATGTTACTACATTTGAACCTGCTGCACATGTACAAGTTAAAGCTCCTGTGCACTGAGGATGCCACAGAACCCTTTTTCCTTTGCCCTCCAGCACACTGTCAGAACATTCTGGCTCCTGGTGACCTTAGAACAACTCCAACTCCCTTTGACTCATCCACGCTACCATCCATTTCTCAATGTCTAAATGATGCATTGCCCATGTTTTCCAGCCATCATCCACAAAAACGCTGTGCTGCAGTTGTAACTGTCCTCACTACCTCTCAAGTGCACGTTGGTTGACAAACTCGACCTGGACAGCCACAAGAGGAAACTTCTCACCATGAAGTCCTTGGCGCCTATGATCTCCTGGCCACAGACAGAAGAAAGTCTCCAGATTACATTTATCAATTAGGTCACAACTCCTCAGATGAACTAATGAGCTACTTATGAGCACAAGCCACTACCTGTTGTCACTAGAGCGATTGCTCCTAACACAGCTGTACCACACATCCACATGCTTGCTTTGCTATCTCTGCCACCACTTTGAGACAGAAAACTGATCTGAACCAGAGAAGTCAGCTTGGAGTGAGCACTCACACTTCTATGCAACAACACACATTGACACATACAGAGAAAATTTAATTTATTAGTAACAATGTTGCTCTAAGGAGGAGTCAGCAATATGCAATAAAAGTAGTTTTGCCATTTAACTAACCAGTTTGGAGACTCAAAAGCTTACAATCAGGGCAGAGCTACCACTAAATGAGTGTATAGAAATAACTCTCTTTAAAGAAGAACCCATAAACCATACGTAAGAACAACTATTACTGACCCTGGACTTGCAATGCCACAATCAAATAAACCACTTCAAACACTGT
The DNA here is from genome assembly GCA_013399225.1 of Rhipidura dahli. Taxonomy (NCBI): domain Eukaryota; kingdom Metazoa; phylum Chordata; class Aves; order Passeriformes; family Rhipiduridae; genus Rhipidura; species Rhipidura dahli. The sequence goes on along the minus strand of VXAC01007562.1, from coordinate 197,153 downwards.
TTTCTGGTGACATACAAAAACCATGGTGTAGCCTGCATTCATTAATTCTTCCAACAATGTTATTATGGTAAAAGTAGGACATAGGACAAACAAATCCTTTTTCTATTTCTGAAACAGCCTGTGGGTGAAACCGTGGCCTTGCAAACGGCCAACAAAAGTTTGTTCCCCTTGGACTGTACTATTTACACACAGGTTTGCATTTTAGATTTCTAATCTATCCCTAAAAGTGTGGCCTTCTTGCAAAAGTTAAACAAGTGTGAGGCATTGCCATCAGTGCGCTATAAGTGCATATATCCTCTCTTCTACCCTGTGTGTTTGTAATGGCTGTATGGATCAGAAAACTGGCATTAGCTTAGCGTACAAAGTCATAGCACAGCACAAGGAACAGATGGTCTTCTGGCTTGCAGTGTGTCACTGATGTCTCCCCTCCCCTGCAGAATCCACAAAAACCAGACACTGAAAACATGGAACAAAAATTACTAGCATTATGTCTTTGACTCTTGTGGTGCAAAAGTCAGTCATTAATTACCTCATAAAGTGATTCTGTTGGTTGTGAACTTCTAATCCAGAAAAAAAATACTATCTCTATCATACCACATATTTAANAAATTTTAAAAAAAAAAACCAAAAAAAAAAAAAAAAAAAAAAGGAAAGAAAACTGAAAAGCAACAAAGTCATTGCCTGGTTGTTTCCTTAGCATCATACACTGCTCATGCAGTCTTGCCTCTGGAATTAACCATTATCGAGCTCATGTCAATGAAATATTTTAGATTATTCTTGCTGAACAATCCCACAACTGCTGCTTGGCTGGGAACAGTCTATGTATTGATTCTATAGCAGCAGGATAGGAAATGAATGTTTAAATTTAACATGTCTTTCACATTAGCATGACCGATATTGCAGCATGTTGTCTTTACTTGCATATCTTTCAGCATCAGTAGTAGTTAAATCAGACATCACAATCAGAAAAGCAAATCAGACATGACCACAAGACTCTTAAAAGATGATTTCCTAAACTGCAATCCCACCCTTCATCAATCTTTGCTATCATCATTTAACTTGGAATTCTGAAATCCGTTTAACAATATACACTCAGTGCACTGAATCTTTGCTACAAGATGCTCCTTAAAATGGCTGTCAGTCACAAAGCAAACTATTCCATGGTCATGTTCCTCCACGGGGTACATCAAGACCTCAAATGCAAATACCCAGACAAAGGCAGCACATATTTTTAGCAGAACAGAATTTTTAGGAAAACTCCAAACATTATTACAAATATTAAAAAAGATCTATTAAAAAGAACCAATTAAAAACCATGATTAAAGAATAAATTAATCTAAAGAAGATCCTTTTTCATCTAAGCAATGGAGAAAAGCAGAAAAAAATAACATTCAATGCTAATTATGATTTAATTAATTCTTAGTCTTTTTTTAAGGTAACATACTGGAACAACACAACTGGGACTGTATTCTCTGTAAATCTACAAAACATGTGCCTACCATGTGGTACTAGATGCAGCACTCTACTGCAGCTGCTGTTTTCACAAGGTCTTTCAAACTCACTATCAAACAGATACGACATCATTCTAATGAACTGCAATTGGCTTGGGGGATGGGGAAAGACAAGTTTCCTGAATGAACTTTTCTATTCTTTTGTACTATAATCACAGCTAAAAGTAATTGTGTCATTCGTGTACCAAAACATGGAAATCAGTGCTGCAGAAATACAGATGTGTTCATTCCAGAGCAGCATTCCTTCACACAGCCTCTGGGGTCAGATCTTGCCCATGGGACTTTCTGCCAGTCCGCAGTAGATGAAGTGCCCCAAGAATTCCACCAGCTCCCTCTAGTGATAATCAAGTTGTGACCAAACAGGTTCTGCTGGGCCCGTTCATGGGCCTCTGCCTCCAGGGACCTCTAGCTCTCAAGTCTTCCACAACTGCACCTGAAATACCATCTTCAGGTGAGAGGCATCTGCCTTTGGTGGAAGAAAACAATGCTCAGTAACAGCTCCTGGTGGCACAGGATCCAGGCACAAGGCACTCTTACAGGAAGAGGAACTGAATTAAGGCATCATGCCCACCAAGTCAAACCTTGAGGCATTGACAGGACAGCATTTGGTTCAGGTGCTAGTTCCAAAAGAGAGTTCTTCCAAGAACAGACTTGTAAATGGTAAGTTCAAAACAAAGCAACTTTCATCTTTTCCCGATCTTCACAGCAGAAAAGTAGCCCTGCTCTGTGCTGTCCATAAGCACAAAGACAAAGGAAACAAAACAAACTGGAAGTTTGCAACAAAGATGAGGAGAAAAAAACTCAAAAAATCAAAACACCACAGCCCTTCCCCAGCATCTGTGCTGAATCAAGTGAAATTTTCCTCCAAAAAGTCAGGCACTGTCTTTGAGGAAACTGCAACCATGTCAACAATAGTACTTGCCTATCTGGCAAAACATCCTGGGCTTTTTTGTGTTACACTCCATTGACTCCCAGGATTTTGATCAATTACACTCTGCTCTAAGATGAAGACACAGGGCTTACTAAAGGAGCACTACTTAGAGGCATACAAAAGGCTCAAGGAAAATTAAGATGTGTCCTGTGGAACCATTACAATTACAAAGCCATTAGCACATTCTTCATAGGCAGACTTTGTAAGTGGGTTGCTGGTTAATCCAGCCTATGGTTAATATGCAATGAATATAAAAAGATTACCACAACAGAAATTAGCTTCCATTCAATTTTCATTATAATTTTTTATTATTATTATTTTAATTATTAAACTCTTCTTATCTCAGCCCACCAGTTTTCTCACTATTAAGCCTCCAACTGTCTCCCCATCCCATTGAGGGCAGAGTGAGCAAGCGGCTCTGTGGGGCAGAGCTGGGTTAAACCATGATAAGTGTCTAAACAGTGCGTTGCTAAGTAACATTAACAAGGTTCTATTAAAGTTTACTGTTAGTAAGTTGGTCTTGATAATGCTAGGATCATGAATGAACGAATGAATGAATGTTGCCAAGACAGAATCTGGATTTTGTTTTTAATTATTTAAGATTATAAAGCAGTAATCTGAAAAACGTAAGACATTTCTACTTTTCTGTCAAAATAAAATGAAGATTTAATATTTACAAGCTCATCTTTCAAAGAACTCAAAGATCATCCTTAACATTGAAAATTATATTTACAAAGAGCAAAAAGAAAAGTAACCACCATTGGTTAGAGGGTACACAGTTGTCAGGGCTATATAACCTTGCACTGCTAATAGAGTCACTTTATCTTAATGATAAGGAATCCCAGTACCTTAGAAGTCATGAGAGACACTTCTATCTTTCTTTACCTTAAAGAAAAAAGGCTCACTGTGGCCACAGCACCGCACGAGTAACTTCACCAACCCTGCATTTGCATAGTTCTGCATGGAACTATGGCACAAAGCTGAACTTAGACTGTGAACTGTAGACAAAAGGCTGATCTGCTGAGGCTAGTGAAAGTGGGCAACACCCTCATCTCCTGGACTCAGCTAACACACATCTGTCAGTCTGTCCTTTCCTGGAATCTTGCAACTGCTCTGCAGAATGAGAAAACAGGCAGAAGAGGTTGGAACTCCACGCCTGTTCTCCTTTTGCACCAAGAAGGCTTTGTGTGAAACAAAAATGAGCTCCTTTAGTCAGGGCAGAGCTTAACATTAACAGAAAACATATACTTTTTAATGTGAAAATCAACTATCCTGTTGTGTAAGAGTGGTACAGGTTGGATTCTCTGATCATCGTCTCAAATAGTCTTGACACGCACTAGAACATGTTTTATTGGTAAGTACTTTCTCACTCGTGGTCTAAGTCCTTAGCTATCTGGAACCAGTCCTATTCCAAAGCCCATGCAGTTGGATTTGAATAGAGAGCAGGCCTCAAGGCCTTAGCTCAAGGATCCACAACAGTTAAGTAATTAATTTCAATTCTAATGGCAATACATATTCAGAGCTAGATTTCCCACTGCTTGAAATGCAGAAAATAAGACTGAGCACCCATAAAAGTTCTGTCTCAGTTAAATGTTAACTACTATACACCTATAAGATGAACCTTCCCCCCATATTGTGAACTATCCTACTGGAACCAGAGGATATATTCATACAAATGATAAAAATAGGATCTTAATCCATTTTCACTTTATTAAAGCAAAGGACTGTATTAGGCTAGACACCTCACACGAATACAGAACTGGAGAAAATTTAAGGAGAGCAATTCTAAATTGGTAGTATAAGCCATAAGGAAGTGGCCTCAAGTTGTGCCAAGGGAGGTTAGATGAGATATTAGGAAAAAATTTCTTAACCAAAAGGTTTGTCCGGCCCTGAGGTGGAGTCCCCATCTCCAGAGGGATTTAAAAGCTGTGTAGATGTGACACTTGGGTACATGGGTTATGGTGGCCTTGGCAGTGTGGAGGGAATCATTGGACTCAGTGGTCCCAGAGGGCTTTTCTAAAGTGATTCCATACATCTATGATAATTTGAAACAATTGAGAAACACCAAGGTTTAGATGGACATTTGGAAATTATAGATGTTATCATATGAAAGACAAAATACTACATGGAGCCAAAGTCCTCTAATGGCTGTATGGAGCCAAAGTCCTCTAATAGCTATATAATACCTATATCCATAAGACATTTCAACTTTATAACTAATTATTGGTTATGTTCAAACACAATCCTAACAATAAATTAAAGTAAACACTTCTATCTAAAGTACACAAACCCAGACTAACACAGCCTGGTACTTAAACACATGGGAATTTCTACCTCTGCATAAGTAATCAATGTGCTCATGGATCTTCTTATGTTCCTTTAATAAAGCTGTCATTATACAAAACATAAAGATGACTTTTAGCTACAAGATTTTACTAAGCATTGACCTTATTGAATTTAACCTGACTGCAAACCCTATTAGCCTTCAGTATTTCTTTTCTGTCCTTCAAACACACTAATGAAACAAAACCATCAAACAGAAAGATCACTGCTGACAGCCAGCTCATTGGGAAGCAGAAACACATGGTGGGTATTTGGAGAGCTTCACTGTAGGGTCCTTGTTCCATGCCCTCCCACACAGACACCGGTGCAGTTCCTGCCATGCTGAGCTCTCAGCTGGGGACAAAAATTCCAGGCCTGGACATCTGCCACAGAAAGCAAAGGAGCTCTTGGGAAAGCTGTAGTCCTGTTTGTTTGAAGACAGGCTCCCTCTTCTCCCCTCTGGCCAAGGAAGACAGACTGGCTGGGATGCTGCTGGTACTGCACATGCTGCCCGATGTGATGGAGATCAGTTCTGAACAAAACAGCTGCCAAGAGGTACCAACACCTACAGACACAGAGACTTAATAGCTCCAAGCTGTGCCGTAGCATCCATTTGCTTCTCTGATTATGCTGATTGAGATCTAAGGTTTAAACCAACTCTCTTTTTTAAACTATTCTCCAGCTGTCCAAGCAAAAATTTTAATGTTACTGTTAGGCAAGAGGAGAATATCCTGCAGTCATTACACAGTAATTTTTAAAACTGAAAACTTTCAAAACTTTTTTTAAATTAGGTTAAGATATTAGTGCACCTCTTCCCTTTTTATACTTTTTATCTGATTTACAAACCACAGATTACTTGTTTCTAATAGGTCTTTACTGCTTTACTACTTTAACAATTGTTATTTTATTATTTCTAACTACCTTTATTTTTTTAAGTAGCACATAGTTATACATGAACTAATGTTATAAAAATCCCAGGGCTAAGGTTATAAAAACAAACCATTTTTTAGCCAAATTATTTAATGGAGACATACTTCAAATAGCTGTGAGGGAAGTCTGATAACCATCATATGTACAGAAGCAGATTCAAGTCTCCAGTGACGGAATTCCTCCTCATACTACAGAGTACGCAAGGGAAGAAAAAATACATCTAAAAGTTAAACAGCTGAGAACACTCCTTAGCATCACATCTGGGCCGGCTGTTTTTCTAGGTACCCAACCCTTGCTGGGTCAGCACAGACTGAGATTGCATCAGTGAAGCTGAGTTCCACAGCCTCAGCCGGCCACATGTGGAGTCAGATGTGTTATGAACCGTGTCTGAAAACAGCAGCAGCAAAGGCACAGTTCCATTAGATTTACCACATACTGTAACATGTCTCATTTTACTGCATAATAAAGATCAGTAAAAAGCAGTGAGTATCCATACATTATTCACATAACTCAAGGTACTAATTTCATCACATTGCTCACAGCATTGTGCAGTAGTTAGCAATGAGAAATTCCAAAAAGGTATAAAGTTGTTCATAAAAATCAGTTCAATCATACTGGAAATTTTCTTCAAAGTTTATTTTGTAGCTTGCAAAACAAAATATTTTCAACACAAAATTCAAAATGGTTTTATACTAAGAGCCTCTCTCCAATAAAATCACACTCTGATTAGTACTAGAAAACTATTCATTGTACAGTTTACTTGAACTGGAGCCTTGTCTTTGACCTCTGTTGAGGAATACTTCTTTTGAACTGCAAGTGGCTGAAAAATTTTATGGATTCATTCTTCTGTGTCTAAATCACACTTTCAGAGTTTAAAGACTCGAAAAATAAACATGCTTCTAAAATTTCATACTGGATATAAAAGACATACCTTTAACATTAGAACTCTCCAAAATGTTTAGAGAGGAAAAAAATCTTTTCTTCCTGCTTTAAGAAAAAAAAAATTATTTGAGTTTTTTCTTAAAACCAGCAAAGAGCAAATGTATTTCTTCATGATACAAACTCCAAAAAGCAAGGTAGTCTTCCCCACTTCTCTAAATCAAAGTTTTAGAATTAGATATAAGCATTACAAATTAGCACAATGTTCTGCGGCAGCAACCCAACTTGCCCAATCCAAGGTGAGTTCTGACACCATCATTCTTGCTACATGAGGGGAAATCTTGTTCCTTCACACAGAATAGAATTCATTTGCAGATGAGTTACAGAAAGGCGGTTCTCATAAAGCACTTGAAATTTGTTCATATGTAACAGTCAAAACAGTTTATGAGAAATATGTGAAGTTATGAAAAGCCCTTTTTTTACCTTCAGCACATAATCTCTAAATGACCTGTCACAGAAAAAGGTGCCAGTCTGCTTGCTTGCAAGAGGACAACAGTAGAAACAAGGTGCCCTGTAGATCCTGCCAAATGTACTTGCACCTGAACTTTTACTTTGTGGGAAAACTGTCACCCTAGTCCTGAGCTCCAGGACCCAGATCCCTGGGCTGCTGCTGCTCTGGTGCACCGAGTGCCTCTCAAAACCTTTTGCTACTCGAGATGGCACATAAGAAGGCAGCACAGCCAGCATGACCTGCCTACTGATAAGGTGTTTGACATGAAGATGTGGTTTAGTAAGTCCTCAGGCTGAGGAAGACCTGTGACTTCCCTCATGTTGAGGAGGCATTTTAATGATCTTTTGTTAAGAATTGGCACCCCAACTTTTTCTACATCTGTACTCCAAGAGGAGGGATGTTTGATCCACTTTTAAAATGTGCCTCTGAACACTGATTTGCCCCAGCCTCCAAAATCCACCTCTTTTCTTTGACGTGATCAAGGCATGGCCCACTCCACCTGGCCAACAACATACTCAAGCAGCCAGCTAAATCCATCCCAATTGAAGGAATTCCCTCTCCCTGACGCACGGCTCTGGCTTGGGTCTCCCCACACCCACTGGAAATTAATGTCTGTTCTGAGGTGCCTTTACAGGTTTCACTATAAACCATGTCAAGACAGATCAAGCACTTGCCATTCCTCTTCCAGCATACATCACCCTGACATCAAGCTAACCCAAATTATCTTGGTAAGTATACAAAAATCTTGTGAAGTTTTAAGTCTGCTTTCAAAGATGCTATGTATATGGATGTTTTTGTTTTAGTATGGCTCAGTACATGAATGTTCCTGCTTTGAAAACAGTCAATTCACTTGCCCAACAGGTAGCCCATTATGTTTGAGAGTCTGTCCTCTGTTGCTCAACTTGGACACAACTCCCATGAATGTAATTAAAAAGTTTCCTCGAGTAAAGGCTACAAGCATGGGTGTGGATGCAGCCAGGTATTTCAAAATAGTCTCTGTGAGCCATGCTGTGTACTTCTGCTTCTTTCTAAAATTACCTCTTAATAGGCAATGGGTGTGCCACTGAATGAACGACTAAGAACTTTTTCCTGCCAGCCCTGGATTAGATGGAATGCTTGCCCTTGGTGTTACAGGATACTGCATCTAAGAGGCAGGTGTGCAGAGTATGCTGACCTGCCTGCTGAGAAAATGCAACTCATAACTTCTAATAGAAGCCCTCTCCTTTCCTGCACATTTTGCAACCCAACTATCATTATAGAGCCTCACTATAAAACAGAACTGCACAAATTTTCAAAAGTATGAGGAATATTAGGAAGTATAAGTAAGCAAAACTCAAATAAGTAATCAGAAATAAATATCTAATAAAAAAATCAAAAACACAACTCTGCTTTTCTAAGCATAGTACTTATGAGGCATTCCCAGACATTCAGTCTTATCAATAGCTTTTGGGTAGAAGCATTCCAACTGAAAAATAACTTGGGAAAAAATTCTCTGTGTATCATATGCCCTAGAATATTATGTAGAACTGAACATATTAGTCTTTATATTTTGTGGGTTTTTTTCTATTATTCTTACTACATTGTAACATCTGCTATGCATGTAGCAGAAATGCCTGTTATCAGGGAAAATGATTGGAACAGTCAAAAAAACAGATCACTTTTTAAAAAGTCTTTGTTTTACAACTCCCATATTTGCTACTTTTTAAAGACTAACAAAAGTTCTGAAAACACCTGTCTCCACATCATTACAGATATGACCTAAATGCATCACCACTAAGGAAGTATAATTTCTATGGTCTACCAACACTATTAAGACCAGCTCTTGTTTTCAAGTGGAACAGGGGGAAAATAACTATTCAGTACAGACCATCAAGACCAGCAGCAGATTTCTCATCATTTGAATCTAAAAAGCACAGTGCATTCCTATTGACTGCTTCCAGCATAACACGGCTGATCAAACATGGGAGTACCTTGGTGATTTCCACAGGCTCCACAAGGGAGAAGTCAGAGCAGATACATCTGCCATCTGTCAAGTCAAAGCTTCAGGCAGAAAGTCACCACCTGACCTTGTCCCAGAGAGCATCAGGCAAAAAGGGCAGTGTCTTCAGAGAGGAAACAGAATGCTCCTGCGTGAGCAGCACAGAACAGGGACTGCACAGAAACAGTGAAGGAACACAGAGCCAGGCTAAGTACCAAGAAGTTATTAACACCGCTAATTGCAGAGGAAGATCTCTGTATGAGGGCTACGTGTCTTTCCTGGAAAAACATACAACTTGTATGCTCATGCTGAATTGTTGTTCATGATGATGTTCATGGTTGCAGTTCACGTGCCAAACCACAAGTAGATTTCAACTAGTATATAGTGATTTTCAGCATCTTGAAATTTAGGTCACTTACTCTGTTGCCAAATAGAAATCAGAAATAGAAAAACACATGCCTCTCAGTAACTTTCATTTAAAGACAGACAAAACCAAAGAAAAGCATGCTATTGAAAGCTAGGAGTTTTGACAAAATCAAAGGGCATATCTGCTGTGTCTGGGATCAACTGGTTCTACCTGTGAGTGTAAAAGCAGCTCTGAAACAGCTGTTCAGCCAGAGCATCTCCTGGTCTTGAATGCTGTAGAAATGGCAATTTTATTCCATGCAAAAGTACATATAAAAGGGCTTAGCACATTTCAAGCCTCTTATCAAATTCACAGGATGAGATCTACACTGTAACAAAAGAGACTAACAAGTCAGTAAAATACAAAGATGAAGCTGAAAATAAAGACCTCGTATTAAGACGACAACTCGTGTAGCAAGTCAGGTAGATTTGAGCTAGTATTGATATGTATATTTTAAGAGTATGCAATACCTTTACTCAAAAAGGCAAGGGTGTGACAACAGTTGAAACTGTTGCACAAGATCATACAGGAACAGCCCTCAGAGAAGCCAAGGAGAATCCCAATGGGCCACTTAAGTGCAACCTGGAATGGTACTATGACACATACTGGTAATGATCTAAAAGAACTATTTTGCTACAACCAGGCTGTAAGGTATATTAAGGTTTTGAAACATATTCACCAATTAAAAAACAACCCAAATTCACCCCAGAAAGGTGGTGTTATTCCCAGCTCCTCTAAATGGTGTAAGAATTAACTACCAATGAGTTGACAAACACACAGCAATATCACACACATTGAACTTGAAAAGAAACACTATTAAAACAGACCCTTAGTACCACATATGTAAGTCCATTCTTGATTCCTAAAATCACCCCAGACCTCTAGAAGTCCAAGAGGGAAAACTGAAACAGAAAGACACCTCAAAAAGAGTTTAATCAAACAATCTGCACTTAATCTAACCAGGGACTTCTTTTGTCAATAACACCTGGATACAACCCAGCCCACCAGTGCAGCCCCCAATAATAAATTCCCTATATTCTTTTGAGATCCTGTTCACACTCATTTCAAAGGAGCTGAAATCCATCAAGGACAGCAATGTATATCTTGTATATCAGGCCAGCATTGCCTTGTTTTGTCTCGAACTCACAAAAGACTAAGTGAATATAATTGGAAAAAGCTGTTTTCATTAAAATAACCATCCATAAAACTTCAATGTTATTAACTACTTACTAATGTCACTGCAGCGACTGGCCCAATATCACAAAAATTATCTTCATCGTCTCAAGGTGCAATAAAACACTTGACTGAAACTGATCTAACTGAAAACTGCTGCTGGAGATTCAGTCCCCTTCTCTACTTTCAGCTGTTTACTCCTGTTTCTTCCCTTATACTGGTCCTAGCACTCCCGTGGTCCTACTTGGACTGGATCAGAGAACTAATGAGGATGAGAACTAGCCCAGTGGTGGAAATTACAAATCTGTGAACAATTTGCCACTTGTGTTCAGCCAGATCAGCCCATCTGCAAAGGGCAATGTCACAGCTGCCAAGGAGCCAGCCCCTCGCCTGCTGCTCTCGGTGCTGGTGGAAGCTCAGGGGCACCCTGGCCCTGCTCCCAGCCACGAGGTGGCCCCGGACAGGAGCCCGGCCGTCCCGGGCAGCCGAGGCGCTCCTCACTACCGAAAATGTGCTTTCTGTCCTCTCAGTGAAGTACCGAAAACACAACAAAGGGAGCAGGGGAAGAAATTAAAGAAGCTTAACTAATTGCCAGAGAGGATGAGTTTGTATATTGTGGTGGTATTTTTTCAGATCCCTGTTTCTGCAGCACAGAGGCACCTGCAGTATTCCTCGTATCAGTGTGTCTCACTTGCAGAGAAGTGATGGTGCCGTGCACGAGGACAGGGGATGACCAGGAGACAGCTGAGGAGCCAGAGCCATGGCCAGGGGGAGGTGGCAGCAGAAGGCAGCACATCTCAGGGGTGCAGCTGAGCTCTGGCACTGGTGACAGAAGGAGATGGTAGAAAAGACAGCTTAAAGGACAGACAGGAAAAATGGGAAACACGAACTCTAAGGTCTGCCACAGTCCCTTGTCCTCAGGCCACCTTCAAAAGGCTCAGCATATTTTTCACAATGAGATACAGATAACTAACTAGAATGACCTCTATTTTTTAAAAAATCGAATTTATTTCTATTTTTTGGCTAATCACTGTAAGACCGGAATTAAGCTCTTGGAATCTGAATGTTCACACTATTAGGATCCACGGCAGCCCTTACACAAAGATAAACACAGCAGAAGCACCGGACCTTTGAGGTCATACAGAACACTTCATCCCAGATCCCCAGTATTAATATAGGAGATGCATTATCTGTCAAAACAATATGGGAGTGTTCTGAAAGGAACAGGGTACAGACTGGTACTGTACCATTAAATATTAACACAAGTGATAACTAATCTACTCAAGGTGAGTCAACTCTGACCACAGTTTTAACCATTTACCAAAAAAAAAGAAGTTTAATAAATCAAGACTAAGCACATAAATTGTTGCAAAATGTGCTACATTTTTGAGAAAACATATATGTGAAAAAGATCCAAATTTTATTTTGCTGTTTAAAAAAATGAAAAATTCTGTACCCAACCCTGAGCCTGCAGTTCTTACAGTTTCACAAACCCCAGTGTTTTGCATTCAAACTGGATTACCTCCATGCCACTAACTCATACATGATATATCTCTAAAATAAACTGCATTCTGGTAAATGTCTCTCTGGGTTTTCCAACTGCATGGTAGCCAACATCAATTTTGAAGTTGAAACAGAAGCAAGAGGGTTTTTTACAGAATGGATAAATAGTTACCTGGTTCTATCACACTCCTAAACACAATAAGAGCAAGAAAGCAAGGAAGGAAGGAAGGAAGGAAGGAAGGAAGGAAGGAAGGAAGGAAGGAAGGAAGGAAGGAAGGAAGAAAGAAAGAAAGAAAGAAAGAAAGAAAGAAAGAAAGAAAGAAAGAAAGAAAGAAAGAAAGAAAGAAAGAAAGAAAGAAAGAAAGAAAGAAAGAAAGAAAGAAAGAAAGAAAGAAAGAAAGAAAGAAAGAAAGAAAGAAAGAAAGAAAGAAAAGCATTGCATTATGTTTCCTGCAGCTGAGATCCTGTATGTGCTTTTAGCCTGGATGAACCTGCATTACCAACAGGCTCGATCTCAATTACCTGTTTATTATTGCTGACATTTGGTTCTCAGCAACCTGTAACATGACATTCCCTACACAACAATCTGTTCATGATATGGAAATTTCTTGTAGTTGCCCACTTAAAACTGCACAGAAAGGCCTATCTTCCACTCGGTTCAGCCTTACTGACACAAAGTTGTCCATGAAGCAGAAAGAGTTGCCATGGAAATAAAACCAATTTAACAGAGGCTGCTGAAAGATTCCCATTAATTAACCTGTTACAGTAAAGCAGTTTTTCCTCTCAATAATTGTAGTTGGTATTATTTCAATGACACAACAAGAAAAATAAATCTGCTCTTCTGTATATTCCCTGCTTTAGGGAGAAAGGCATCAACAGTCTTGCACCACTGTTTCATAATTCATGGTAGAGTTCAAACTGAAGTGGTGAAAAGGAATTCATGATCTGTGTCAACTTAGAGAACACAGGTGAAGGTACAGCTATAAAACTGAATATAACTTGTTCCTGACAATAAAGGTTTTTTTACTTGTTTTGAAACAAAAAGATCTGATCTAAAATACAGGTTTAAAGTTTGTTTTCACTACTGAAATCAAGACTGTCAAATTCTTTTGGAAACACATATCATGCCTGTCTTCACTATGTTGACAAAATGAAACGGTCCATGTAAATCTCAGAAAATCAAAGAAACTTTAAACTATAGAGTATAATAAAAGACACATCTGTGAAGTAGTTAACACATTCCAACTCTGTGTATGACATACTACACCTAAAAACTACATGGGCTTTCAATGTGGGAGTAACAGCTAATTCAGTTTCAAGCTGGAGAAACTTTGCAAAACAATAGGAAAGTGTAATTAAATGGAGAGCTAGAATATCCTTTTGTTTGGTAAAAACTCAGCAACAGAGCCCTGTCTAAAAAGATACTACATAGTGACAATGGCAAGAATTATGCTGTAAGAAGGGACAGGGCACGCCCAGAGGCAAGATTTCCATTGCTAAGGTTCATTTGAAGCTTAATGCAGATACTGCAACCAGCAGTATAATTCCACTCCTGGCCTAGCAAATTTGATAACAACTAATCCATACTCTCCAGGCACCAACAGTGTCTAATACAAAACAGTTGCCTTAGACCATCTGGATGTGTATTTACAGAGCAACCACTTTGTCGCTGTACCTAATGTAGATTTCATGATTGCAAAGTGATGTAGTGGGGGGTGAGGGAGCAAGGTGGAAAATGCAGCCCCGCTCCTGTGGATTCTCCAGACACAGGAACAGGGCAAGCTTCTCAAAGCTGCAACAGCCCAGAAAGAGCTGAAGGGGCAAAGAGGTTGGGAAAATGTGTAGAGGTCATCCCATCTTCCCTCCAAACTCTAAGAAATCCAAGCTAAAAAAAACCCCACTAATGGTCTGGCAATAGGAATAGAATGTCGTGTCCTTGCTCTGTGGGCTTTTCTTTGGATAGTGGGGCTGTAAGTAAACAGCAAACAATTCACAAAAACCCCAAGTTTTTACACATTTTCAACCAGTTCATAAAAAGAACACAAACTTTCACAAAATTTGTTGGAAATGAGACTTGACATTGCATGATCTGTCTCAGTTTTTAAATTTATCTGTTAACTAAGAAATCAATGAACTACTACAACAGTGCAAAGGCAAATGTTCAGCCTCTGATCTCTACTACTGCAGTGACTAGTTAAGAAATCCACTGCAGGCAAGGCCAGATACATGTAGTCTCACATTGCTCTCCACGAGTCGGTGGAGTCTATTGCTGATAACAGGAATACAGGAACTCCAAGGTCAAGCCACCAGCAACTTGAGCATATTGGGCAAAATAACAGCATCTAAATTATGCATGAAGAAGGGTTTGGGTAAGACAGTTCCTCATTTCTTCTCCAGCAAGGCTTCCCACAGAAGTTTGCAGGAACCATGGTATGCAACTAGATTCTTAATGTATTAACTAAAAATTAAATGTTTTATTTATTTTGGAAAAACAAAGAAAAAGTCACAGCTGTGAGTTCTAAGCATTCCACACCTAAAAACCCAACCAGCTGCTTTCTTTAGAATTTCTTGATTCTTGCTATTAGAAGAGATCAGCATAGAAAAAAAAATACTATTCAGTCTTGAAAATCTCTTTTAGTAATAGAACTACATCACGAGGATAACAAAGAAAACAACTGAAGAGGAAATAAATTGTAAACATGGACTATGATCCCACTCTGATCAAATGTCCGGGTGAAATCAGCACAGGAGGTGGACTAGCCAGCTGGAGGCATGTTTGTAGTTATGAGTAAGATAAATATGAGGCATTAAGCATCCCAGTCTCGCACCAGATGGATTAAAGAGAATGGTGTATATAACATTCTTACTGTCAATCAAAAGCTGTACAGATTTGCATCTAGGTATATGAGGCACACAGCTTGGGATGACCCACAGCAATCCTTAAATTTGAACACATTCAAAATTGTAAGAGTCTTTCAGATTTGACCCAAAATGGAAACAGTTCTACTTCCACAGAAGAGACAGCCTTCCTTCCTTCCTTCCTTCCTTCCTTCCTTCCTTCCTTTCTTTATTCTGCCTCCCTACACAAGCCTTAAGGCAGATACATTGCTTACAGAATTCTGGAGAAGTGAGAGAAGCAAAAGAGACAATTGGCCACAATTTCCATGGAGCATGTGAACAATTCAGCTGGACAACACAAGTGGAGAATATGAAGCAAAGCAGCAAGGATGAAACTGGATAGAGAGACTGGGTTTGACGGATGTGCAACTCACATCTCCTCATTACCACAGGAACCAGCATATGGGGAAAGTTGTTTAACAGCAACACAAACAAGCTACAGAAAGAAAGAGCTGTTTTTCCTCTACTCCCATCTCTTCCAAGTCTCAAAAGAAAGATGACAGGCAAGAATTCTCTTCCAGGGTGAAAGCAAAGCAACTCCATATAAGTTTGCAGCATTATACCTGTTTTACATTCAGGGTCACATAAGGTTCCTAGGTAAGATGAGGTAATGAATTCACAGAAGGATTTTCATCTCAATTACATTGCTACCTAGCAAGGGGTAAGAATGCACAGGCTTTATCTCTGGCACCTACATTCCCTTAAGGCTATGCACTCACTTGATGTTTGCACCCCAGTAAAGGCAGAAGCAACCTCCACCTGCACCAGCATTGACAGTTTGGAGATAGGGAGGGCAGCAACCTCAGCCACAGCAGCCACAGCAGCACTCCTGGCATTCTATCAGGTATTTCCACCAGAGAGACTGGTAAAACCCTAGGCTGCCTGTAAGACCCCTTGAAAGGAGAGTGGGAGAGAAAAAGCCAACCAAATTGCCCTGTCACACACTGTAAGAATCTGAGTGCTTATAAAAGCAAAGAAGGAAATTCCAGGTCCAGGCATGTGATGTGAAAACTTCAAGATGTTTGTTGTTGCAAAAGACACAGAGATAGGATAACCTTAAAATATAGACATAAAAAACCTGTCAAAACCAACAATACAAGGATTAAAATCTGCCCTCACTGAATATGATGTTCTTCAAGTTGTAGCCAAGATTTCACTCAAGAAACAGTAATTTTAATTTCTCATATTTTCAAAGATTTAGACTGACTCCTGACTCCTTGTACAAGTGCTACTTACAACTGAAATTTTCTTGTGAAACGTCAGGTACACTGACTGCTAGAAAATGAAACTAGAAGACCAAAGCATGTAAAGCAATGGGTTTTTGTGAGTATAACAGACATGGAGACACACTGTATATTGCTGCACTCTTCAGAAATACACCAAATTAGGCTGAACACTACTGGGCTCTGGAGACATGTCAGTGACAAATGGTCACTTTGAGAAAGAAGTTACAGAAAACCAAGCACACAGTGATAGCATCCTGTGACACTTCCCTGTAAAGCAGGGAAGAATAAATGCATCTGGTAAAAACAGGAGGCAGATTCATCTGTTTCTAAAACTTGAAGCAACTGTCATGGTTTCCCAGGCACTTCCTGCTTGTTTGGCTGCTTTTGTAAAGTCATGAGGAAGAAGAAAAACTAATTTATATCAGCAAGAGGACAGTTGTGCACTTCAGCATGCATAGTGACAGGAAGAATATATAATTGCAAATGCTGCATAACCTCTGTAAATAATAATTTGTGTGATTTGGCAAAAACTCATAACAAAACAACAAAGAGCACACATCCCACAAAGAAATAAATAATAGGTAACCCTAAAGGAAACAATTCCTTTGTTTCCACCTTAGGTGGAATTTTTGTCCTCATTATGAAAAGTAATTCAGTGGTGCTTAGATGGTCCACAGCAATACTGAAATTCATTTGTTTTCTCCTACAGACATTGTGAATTACAAAAAAACCACATTTGATTAATACATAACAATACACCTTTTGTGCAAATGAACAAAAATAAACATCACAAGACTCAAGAAATGTAACAGTAGAAAAATGAGATACTACATAAACATAGCTATGTAATTTTTGCTTACTTTAATATAAATTAAAGAAACATCAGAGATTGCTTAGAGCCCACATGCCTATTTGCTACTGGTTGACAGTTACTTTTGGACTCATGTTTACCATATGCCTTGAGGAGAATGAAGGAATGGAATTATTAAAACCCTTACAAGAAGATGTTCCATGTTAAAAAGGGCATTTGTGGGAAAGTTGGAGAACGGGCAGTGGGGGCATGTAAAACAGAGACATGTAAAACAGAACATGACTACAGAACAATAAAAGAGCAAAGAAGTATGAAGTTGAGTTACAGTACAGCAGTTCTAATGCGCCTTCCCACTCACTTGTCCTGTCATCAGCATACTTGGCTGTTCTGTATTCGTGGTGATGTGATGTCCATGTGTCACTGAGGACACCACCCAGTCCGAGCTACATTTGCCATAAGCTCTTATCTGAGCTTTGACAAAGGTCAAAAAGATAGGAGGGGAATGCTGCATACACCAGCAGTCTGTCCTCAGAGCTTGGGAGAGTCCAGCAACTGGGGCTGGGACAGGAAAACCTGTCATGAGGAAGCCCACGACACCTGGCTTTTCCTTAGGCATGTTCCCCTCTCTGCTCTCAGGTGCCTCACACACAGCCAGGCCCCAGGTCTGACAGAGGAGTCTGGGAATAGGAGAGGGAATGAATTTCTCCTGTGCCAAAGCTGTGTATATGGGTGCAATGATGGCCTTTACTTTTGTACATACATAGCCCCACTCTTTCAGCTTCTCACTGACATGCATTGCATATCCCTGCATTTCACAGGGAAGGAGTGGCTGATTCTCCTCTCCCTGAGAGGAGCAGGGTCTGTCCCCTCAGTACATCCCACTGGATGTACCCATTTACTACACAGCTGTCAGAGCTGGAGGGCTTTTTGGAGCTCTCCAAAGGACAGCTTGTACTAATGTGATCCCTCACTGCAATGAAGATGTGGGTCACGTGAAGGGAGACATTTTTCAGCTCATTCTGCTTTGCACTCTCTTCAAAGAAAGGAACTTGGTGCAGAGTTTACCAGCCTCTCTCCAGCCCTCAGTGGAACTACACAACACAAAGCAACTACCACATTGTGTTACGTGCATTAAGAGTGATTTTATGCAGGAACATCCTTCTGTATTTCTTGCTTGACATCAGTGTGTCACCATATATATTTTATAAATTATTATAAATATATATATATAAATGTATACACACAAGTTTACTAGCAACAGCAGGGGCTTGAACAGACCTGATTCCAACTAGGCTACTGTATAGGCTAGGCTAGGCTACCATCCTACATATAAATTTGTACTATCCCCCTCCCTCCTGGCTCAGTTTAAGGGAGGGTAAGTATTTGTCACAAGCTTATCAAGCTCCAGATATCCAAACTACATTTAGAATATGGAAGCAGCGACAAAAATCACAAGAGCAAGAACTCATGACCTCAGGTCACAACTGTCTAGTGAGCTCAGTAATTGACAAAAAAACGATCAAGACAAGCCTATCTACAATTCAAAGTTACTAGATACATCAAAACACAAAACTTGTAAGGTATCATCACTGCTTACATCCTCCTGAAACTACCAAAACTGAGTGGCCTGATATTCCTGTAATTTTCCACAGGAAAATATGTCATTTCACCTTTCTCTGCACAGCACAGACTTTGTATCACTCAGGAGATGAGGAGTGAAGGAAACGCCTTCCCAAAGCACACCAGAAATGAGTGCCTTCCATTATGATACCACAGTTGCTAGAAGAATGCTGTTCAAGAGGACAGGATGACACAACATTCAAAGATCGGCTCCACTCCAGCTACCAGCCCTCAGAGTCTCCAAGATGAAGCATTTATTCCAGGACAAGAATTGTGGCTTATGTTTGACAAGGGGTAACTCCTCCCAAATAGATGGCCAGAGCTGGAAAACATGGGCAGGAATGGAAGGGAAGAGCCTCTTTCAGAGGAGCCGAGTGTGCAAGCTACTCAGTTTTTCCCTGGGGAAGATACTTGACTCAATCTGAGTGGTGCTTTCCAGCTCAGGTTGGATGCCACCTCCCCACTGAAACTAAAGTGTAGCTTAAGTCCTCACAGAAAAGCTGGCAATAGTTTAAAAACTCCACGCATAAATGAGTGTAGTTGAACAGAGGGGTCTGGCTAGACTTCAGTGGCACTGGCACTGTTAGTGAGTGGAGGAAGGGAAAGTACAGGACTGCTGTGAACACCTGGCAAGGAGCTGGTGGAAGCATCTGCCATTGAGCCACTTGCTGTGAATCAGGATGGCAGGCTGCTGGAATCAATACAATTTAAAACTTTTCCCCTTTACTGCAAGCCAGGATTCACAACTGCAAAAAAGCCACATTCTAGTCAGATAGAGGAGAAGAAAGCCAACTAAGGCTTATATTCCCGCTACAGCAAACATTTTCCCTGTGCTTGTTACTGAGCCACTGTAAATAGGAGCCAAATTACAGATGCTCTCTACCAAAAGGGAATGTTGTGAAAGCCGATTTAATGTGTCGAGTGATGTATGGAGAGTTTTCAGCTTTTGAATCTTTGCCATAGAATCAATAGCTGTCTGTTGAAAGCCATCAAAACTGCTTACACTGGGCCCAACTGATATCCTGCTGAATACCACATGCAGGCTGTGCTCTCAGGACTTTTCTTCTCTGCCTGCTCTTCGATTGCGTAATATCTGTCCTTCTTGAGATGAAAAGTTAAATTTATGAGCATGTGCCTTTCAAAACACTGTCCTCAGGGGCCATATGCATGTTGCTGTGACACAGATGGGACGAGAGGCTCCTCTCTCCTTCAGGGACCAACCAACAAACCAGTGGCAACACCTTGGGCATTTTCTACTCTGCACAGCTGACAGGCAGGTCCTGCACCCAGGTCAGACACAACAATGCCAGGACAGCACAGGGCTGGCAGCACATGAGCACTCCCAGTGCCTGGCAGCAGGCACTCCCAGCTGTCTAGCTTCTCTGGCTGAACAGTGTGGGATGCAAAGGGCCATGCTTTCCAAACTACACCAAACAGCCCGTGTTGTTCACAGCCTTGGCTATCTCAGGCAGAAACACTAAGAGGGGTATCATGATGACACATGAAAAACAAAACCAGCACAGCTTCCAGAAACTGGTAAATCATCAGCTGCAGGCTCCTGTGCCAACAGGATGGAATGCACTGAGATAAATGGGGATCTTCCAGTCCACCAGGAACAACCACTGTCACTGTCCAGGCTGTTCTGCTAAATCTGCGCTTCATACCAAAAACCTGTTGACTTAATTCCTGTTGCATTATATACCAGCTTGAAAAGCCACTCAAAAATTTGTCTTAATAAATACCTGAATAAAACCTTTTACTAAGTAAACTGGTGTCATTTCCTCAGAAATCATGAGTCTGCGCAGCACTATAGACACTGGAATTTCTAGGACCAGTCCTCACAGAGAAACCATCCTCTGGTCTTCCTAATATATTACAGAATGCATATGACTGGCAGTAGTGACAATCATTTCTTGCCATCCTTTATTGAATGAGCTTATGTGATATGAAATATTCTCCTATGAAAGGAAAAAAATGTGTGAGTTATTCTAAAGCATGGCATATGCCATAATTTTAAAACATGATTTATGAAAAATACTGTCAGGTTTTGATTCATCTTTATCACATAACTTAATTTTTAGTGACAAGGGCTATTAAATATTAAAGCGTTTCTAATTCACTCTTTCCTGCAAACAGTCTCAAGACGGTAGAGCATGAAATCACAAAATAAATATCAAATCAAACTTATAATACCAAAAACGGAGAAGAAACACATGCCCTGAGGCACAGTCCAACTTCCTAATATCAGAACATGTCTCTCATCCTGCTGCAACCCAAGAACTTTTTTGGGTTTGTGGATGTGTATCTTTATTGGTCTATAATGGCTCAGCTTTGTATCAGCTAGCTTCTCTACTATTTCAATTACAGAACTGTCTCATGACATGTAAAAGGTTGGACTATGAATATGTTATTAATATCAGCTGACTCATTATGAGTTTTTATGTCAGTCCCTGCAAAAGGAGGGTTTTCTAGTATGAAGAAAGATCATGTGTTGTAAAAATGATGATCCAGAACTAAGACAGATATCTACCCATGACCTGAGCCCAGATTATGAAGTGTCTCAGCCACCCTAGTAAAATATTAACAGAGTTTGTGGGTTGTCATAGTAAAATGAGAGGCTGCCCTGAATGTAATTTCATTTATGGACATTCAGAAAATTGACATCATAGCTGCAAGGACATATAAAAAAACAGCACAGTGTATTTTGAATTGACTGCAGGAACACTGACAGGAGCATTCTACAGGCTCAGCTCCTCTAACAGCACAACAGAAACTGGATTTTGCAAGCCTCTTTTTATAAAGTAGTTCTGAGAACATCTGAGAGATTTTATTTTGTCTTCAGTTGTGTTTGCAATTCCTTTAAAGAAGCATGTGCACGGGAGCCTGTGCCAAATGCCTGGGAAGTACTCTCATCCCCCTGGCTGTGTTCTGCACCCTCGCTAATATTTTGTTGTTTTTCCCTGGAGGAAATGTGGCTGAAGAAAATGCACACATTACAGATGAGGTTTGGTACTTTGGAGGCATCTTGGGATCGGGTGTGTTGGTAAGTATCTAAATTCAGACGTTCCTACCTTCCTCCCACCCCCAGCCATGACTTGCATTGTTGAATTTTCTCAGGACTGCAAATTCCTCTTTGATAAACAAATAAGTTATAAGCCATCCAAAGGTTTGGCAATAAGTAACAACCTAATGATAAGAAAAAAACCCGCCATAGAATTATTATATTTTAAAGAAGATGTAACTTGAATTCATCCCAATTCAAACTGTATTTCTATTATTTGTAGATGATCTTTCCTGCCTTGGTATTTTTGGGCCTTCAGAATAATGATTGCTGTGGATGCTGTGGTAATCGGAGCTGTGGAAAGAGGTTTGCGGTAAGAAAAAGGAAATGTGACAAAAAAAGCAAAAGCTAAATTGTTACTGATATATGTATCTTCCTCTCACAGTCATTGTGAGTCTAGATAGATGCTGTCTCGAGTGTGAGACACACAGCTCTGACATTTGTTTGAGTGCTGGGAAGTGGAAACAGCAGGCTGTAAAAATTCTTATATGCCTCTGATGTTTTACCACAGGTACCACAATGGTATGGCCTCACTGGTTTTTGCTAGCACAAGATACTTTACACAGTAAAACTTATTAGTACCACAAGTAAAACTTATTGCTAAAAGATTTACACTTTGTTTTGCAGAGTACAACAGTTCTCTCTTTAGACATTTTTCTGTTGGCAGCTTTTAAAATTACCCTGGCAGTTAGACACTACATTCCCAACTCACTGCAGACCCTCAAAATGGGCTGTATCTCATTAGATTAACAGGAAATTTCAGGAAGGAACAGACCTCAGGAGGTCACCTAATCCAACCTCCTACTTAAAGCAGTATGGACCAGGCTCCACTTTGAATTTATAGCTTCCTTTCACACTAGAAAAGTTTCCAAAGGATACTTTCAGACACTAGTAAACATCCCAAACATTTAAGTTTAAAAATTAAATCAGAAAAGAAAGTATATTTCTAGTAGGAAAATATGTCCTTTTGAAATAATTTCTTTGGATCAAGTAGATCATTACACTTTTTAAATAAAGGAACATATTTTCAATTGAAAAAAAAAAAAAAGAGAAAAACAAATAGGAAAAGAGTCATGACTATGAGGTTGACCATAGAGCCTTCCCTAAATTCTCTTTGATGCTGTCTTCATGCAATGCCAACAAAACGGGTGGAACTTTGAGAAAGGGGAAATGGAGCCACCTGTTTTTCTTTGTAACTCTGCATGATCCATTTTCTGCGAGCAGTGAGGAGAAACTAGTTAAGCTTTCCAGAGCACTCCACAAGTAGCCAAGCACTGCAGTTTTGCTGCTGCTCAGCCATGTGGTGACCAGGGGCATGGTCACACACAGTGACCACTGCGGGCTGAGTGTGAGCCAATCTTCATGTGTGTGGTGCTGCCTGCAAAGTAACCTGCCTTCTTTGCTGGCAAGTGTGTTAGAGTGCAGATGACTGGGAACATTAATACAGTCAAGTGTACCAAGTACACTGTACTACAAGAGTCCTACTGACCTTATCACCATCACCGTGACTGAGAACCAAATGTGGTCTTGTATGTTAGCTGAAATCCATTATTATGATGTCTGCTACAAAAACATAATTTTTAAGTTAGTCCTGTCAGATATATCAACATAAAAATGCATGCCAGCACTCAAGGCAAGAGTCTTGTGATGAGGTCTGAACAAAAGCTCACATTGGACTTGTTATTAGAGGCAATTCCAACTTAAATGATTCTATGACCTGAAAGTATGGGGTTTTTTTCCTCCACCTGTATCCCTTTAATCCAATAAAGGACACTACCTCTGCCTACGAACTGTTAATGGCTACATGTGTTTCAGAATTCAAGCAGGGCATTAGTTCTTGCATTATTTACTTATATATTAGTATATATGAAAATTCTGCAATAGAAAGCCAGAAAAAATAAAGACATACTTGCCCATCCATTCCAATTGCACTACTAGAGCTTACACTGATAAGTACCTGTGAGGAGATAAAGTATAATATGAAACTTAAAGGGAGAATTGGGAAGGTAAACTATAATTATTTGGTCCAAATATAACCAAGATACCAAAGCTAACTTGTAAAGGCTACTGTAGATTTTTTTAAAATGCCTTGTGTGGTCTAAGACTTCAGTCTTGCTTGCAGTCTCCTAAGAGGAACATCTGGCTGCAGAGGAACGGGAGCCCTCTCTCCTGAGAGGAACATCTGGCTGCAGGCAGCGGGAGCCCTCGCTCCTGAGAGGAACATCTGGCTGCAGGGGAGCGGGAGCCCTCTCTCCTGAGAGGAACATCTGGCTGCAGGG
>VXAC01007562.1:162812-173095 GCA_013399225.1 Rhipidura dahli | reverse complement strand
TCCTCCTCCTCCTCCTCCTCCTCCTCCGGCACACGGTAAAGCTTTGAAATACCAACAGAGAGATGCATTACACATCTAGTATGCAATGAAAACCAATACGCTTTAGCTGTTTAGGTGTTGACTATTTGACTATTAACAGCTGAATTTAGGGAATTTACACTGACATTAAGGGCGTATTTAATTGTTTGAATGAGAACCAAAATAACATTCTTTTTCTCTTCATCAGATGTTTTCTTCTATAATATTTGCTGCCATTGGAGTTCTGGGAGCTGCATACTGCTTTATTTTGTCAGCAGTAGCCCTAAACAAAGGCCCTAAATGTAACACTGGAGAAGAGTGGACGTACCCTTTCCAGGATGGGTAAGACTAGGCAATCAGGAAAAAATTATATACGTTTTAACTTTGTAATATGATTCAAATTCCAAATTCATTGTATAAAAATGGGAATTATACTGTTTGTCTAAATTACAGAAGCTCTTAAAAATGCCTGCAGTGCACAGCAGCACTTCATAAGGTTCAAGAGCACAGATATAAAGAATAGCAAGTACTACCAAAACTACTGAGTTTCAAAGGGGCCAATAAATAGGAATGCACAGCCTCCTCCTAGGTTATTCTTGGGATGATAAGAAACATATTGGGATAAATTCCACTTAGATGAATAGCAACAACACATTGAGACACATCTCAGAGTCCTGAAGGAATTGGCTGATATAATTGCCAAGGCACTCTCCACATCTTAGAAGTCCTGGCAGTCAGGAGGGAGCCCCATGTGGCTGGAAAAAAGGAAAAAATACACCCATCTTTAAAAAGGGTAAAAAGAAGGACCCTTGGAACCATCAACCTGTCAACCTCACCTCTGTGCCTGGGAAGATCATGGAACAGTTCCTCCTAGAAGATCTGCTGATGCACATGGAGGACAGGGAAGTGATTTGGGACAACCAGCATGGCTTCACCAAGGGCAAGCCCTGCCTGACAACCCAGCGGCCTTCTATGATGGGGAGACTCTATCAGTGGATAATGGAAGGACTACAGAAGTCATTTATTTTGAAACAATCCCCCACAACATCCTGCTCTCTAAATTGGAGAGAGGTGGATTTGATGGGTGAACTGTTAGATGAAGAAGAAAGCCGTTGGATGGTCGCATCCAGAGGGTGGTGGTCAGTGGCTCAGGATCCTTATGGACATCAGTGACAAGAGGTGTCCCTCAGGGATCCCTACTGGGACTGGTGTTATTTAATATCTTCATAATGACACAGATGGAGGAGGCCACCAAGATGATCAGGGAGATGGAGCACCTCTTCTTTGAGGAAAGGCTGTGAGAATTGGGATTGTTCAGTCTGGAGAAGAGAAGCTTCAGGGTGACCTGATTGTGGCTCTCCAGTAACTGATGGGAGCCTAGAGGAAAGATGGAGAGAGACTTTTTATAAGAGCATGTAGTGACAGGACAAGATAATGGCTTCAAACTAAGACTAGGTTTAGATATTAGGAATAAATTCTTCCCTGTGAGGGTGGTGAGGCACTGGCACAGGCTGCCCAGAGAAGTTGTGGATGCCCCATCCCTGGAAGCATTTGAAGCCAGGTTGGGCAGGGCTTGGAGCAACCTGGGATAGTGGAAGGGGTCTCTGACCATGGCAGGGGGATTGGAACGAGATGATCTTTCAGGCCCCTTCCAACCCAAACCATTCTGTGATTCTATGATTATATTGAAATTTGATGGTATTAAAATAATTAGTAATAATACTATCATATATAATAATAATAATATAATCTATGTATAATTTTATTTTGGCTATGGCATTTGGAAGCTGCTTGTTCCTCATGCTCTGCAACTCAAACATGTTCCCTGTCATGTATATTTACCACTTAACCCCAGCAATCCCACTGCTCAGGCTGAAGTCAAAACAAGTTCAACAAACAACAGGGCAAAATGTGCTACTGAGGAGAGCAGGCATGGTCAGAACAGAATGGCAAGGGCTGCAGTAAACTCCTCATCACCTCAGAACCTTTAATGCAGTCTGCCTCAGTCAAGAGTGACCTGGCAGCATTTCTTGCATAATATACCAAAAAAATTATACTTCAGGTTGAAAAGAAAAAATAAAAGAAAACAAGGAGTATACAGGTAGAGGATTATTTGTTCATGGGCCAGTGAGGGCTGGAAACCAACTCCCTTGGTCTCATTCTGAGAGTCTTTGGAAATATGCTCTGTTTCAAACATAGTTTTGGTTGCAGTCCAGAAATCACTTGACAAGAACACAAACAAGTCAGCACTAAGAATAAGCAGAGGAAATACAGCTAGTGGTTAAGCAGTTTGCAATCAAATCAAAATGTAAAAGTAAAAATTATGGAAAATACCTTTACTTTAGATGAGGCATCTAGAACAGCAAAAGCTGTTCTTTTCAGCTCACTGGGCAAGAGGTGACTTGTATCATTTCATGTTTGTTTTGATAATTCAGTTATTTTGATTTTATTACAATGTACTTCCTTGTTCTGAACTGTACTTTGAAGTACTGGATTGTGTGCCCCAACCACAGTCTCCCACCCACCCCCACATACAAAAATGCCATAATCAAGTTAAAGCAGTGAAAATGCCCCTGACAAAACACTGGAACAGATAAAACCCATTTGGCACACTCTTGGCCAAGATCTTTTCTTCCCAAAACACTATGAACAAATGGTTCAATTGTATCAAACACATACTTGTCTCCACTTGTTCTCTTCTGATGTCGTTTTTTTCAAATCATTTGCTTCAATTCAGCTAGAAACTAAACTGAAGTCATATTCTTGATAAGTAGCACCAGTGTGACAATGGAAATTCTTACCAAAGCGAACAAAACCTCAGCCATGGCACAGCAGTGACATCTCAGTGGCGAGAAACCCTCCTTTGTGACTTAATGTAGTCTTCTTCCTAACTATTTTTTTCTCCTGTAGGAATTACCTTACTGACTACGCATTGTGGGATAAGTGTATTTCACCTGACAATATTGTCCTGTGGCACCTGTCACTCTTCTCCTTGCTGCTGGTCATGAGCCTGGTGCAAGGAGTGCTCTGTGGCATTCAGGTGGTCAATGGCCTGCTTGGAACCCTCTGTGGGGACTGCAAATGCTGCGGATGTTGTGGGGTGAGCAACTGATGATTCTCCTTTGTTATTTCCTGTACTGAAGAGTTACATACCACCTCTAGCTGACAGTATGAAAAACTAAACTAGCCTTCCTTCAGGTCCATGATCGCGGTTTCTAACATAGCTGCCAAAATCCAACACTGATGCCATTAGGAAATAATAAAATCCTTTGAAAGTCACAGCAATAGGAGTCAGGAAGTTACCTCCATGTTTTTATTATTCCAGGGAGATGGACCTGTCTAAAGAATAGGAATATTGCAGACAACCGTCCTCACCTTGACAGGATCCCTTCTGCAGCCACTCCACAAGGCAGCCATCAGATGCACTGGCTCTGGTTAAGAACATGAGAATGAAGGGCTCTTCCTCCCACAAGTGTCACCAAGCCCTGACTCCCTTTCCAGCCTCCCTGAAATCCTCATCGTGGAATAAAATAAGTGAAATACAACTCTCACATTCGTGCTTATTTTTGTAAAACAGCTTCCATTTAAAAAGAGGATATTCTCAGGCAAAATACAGTTTTGAGTTACAATTTCTATTCAGGTCAGTTAGGTAGCTACTAACTCCTCAAAGCTTCCAATCTATAAATGAGTGCAAATGCTGTTTATTAATCTTTTTGCAGAAGTTCAGTTTAGCTGTATTTGGCACAGTGCTATGGAAGAGATAGGAAAGACAATAGAGAGCTAGCTCAAAGGCAAAAATACATTTTTAGTACTTCTAAAACTTAAAAAAACCCCCAAAACTATTTCCCAAAAGAATCAAGGAGAAAATAAGAGGGATTGGAGACATTTGAGTGATTCAAATCAACTAATATGATTATTTAAAAAAATTCTGAAACAGATTTTCACAAACCAGCTTGCCAGGCTGGCTGGATGTCTCAACACTTCTCGGTATTTGCCATATTTGTTCACTAAAATTTTCCTCCTGAAATAATGATTCAGTGGTCTTTGCTTTCAGAAAATGTATTTAATCTACTATGTACTATGTATTTACACTAGGTATATCTGAAGAACTTAGAAATACTTAAAAGCACTGAAAGCTCGAGCAAGATGCAGAAATGTTAAACAGTTTGATATAGGTACTGAGAATTACACTGTGCAAGATGATAAACTGTAAAGAAACCTCTTCAGAAACAGCTGTCTGTCCCACCTGCTCTACTGGATTGCCCAGGAATTTCAGAGCACCCTTTATTTCAACACACTGTGCAACCATCTCACATCTATTCTTTCATCTGCAGTGAGCAGCTGTCCTGCATCTCATCTCGCATTTGCCTTGTTTGATTTATATGAAGCCTTTGGGAACACGGAATGTTTCTCATCAGTGTTCAACAAAGGGATGGGTGGCTGCACAGTGTACAGCTCTGATACATCAATAAACAGAGTACATAAATTTTTGTGGGAGATGGGATAAAAAGTAACAGGCGGCAAGCCATGATACCTAAAACCAAAATCAATGAGCTATTTTGTCAGCAATAGCCATAAACAAAGTTGGTGCTTCAAAGAGCCACCCAACTACACAATGGGTTTCTAACACAAGCTAATATATAGTAGACACTGACACAAGGTGCACGTTTCATTTTGTGATCCGCACTGCATGCACACCTTGGCCTTCAGGTGTATTGAAAAGGGGAAATGAGCCAGAACCAGCAGCCCAGCTGAACTCACACTTTAAAGTGCCAACAACAGTGTTCTTATAACTATTCAGTTAATGCTAACATCTGAGGCTGTCCCCTAGCACTTAATTTCAAGGGAATCACCCATCTGCAGTGTCAATTCTGCAGTAACTGGAGATTGTTCTGTGTTTTTACTTAGCAAAGCACCCAGTAAAATCAAGGAGAGGGACCAATCACAGATCATCCTAACAGAATGATAGAAAAGGTCAGTGGTAATTCTAGGAAAGAAGTCACAGATAAAGAGAGTTCAGAGCTAGGAAGGGACAGAAAGATGATGGTAAGAAATAAACCACAAACAGGGGTAACTGAAAGTATTAACAGACCTCAGGAACCCTGACCAACCTCAAGACCACACTCTGTTACAGGTGGTCCACTACAAATATCAAATATCAACATACACTAATACAGAAGTAAAAATCATAGTAGCTGAAAGAAGGAATATTAGTATTCTTTGTAAAATCTCAGAAATCCCCATTCTGGCTGAAGTTTCTTTACTTACCCATAAAAATTGGCTGCTGGGTGACTGGGTGACCAGGGTGCTGAGAGCACGGCAACTTCAACATTGCATGGCACTCTTTCACCTGAGAGTTATCATAAAAGGATACACACTGGTTATTTAACAACTCAGATTACAACATGTGGAGTGTGCACATGTGATTTTGAGCCCATGAACTTCAGCAGGACAAAACTGGTTCAGTCCCCGCACAGCTGAACTAAATACAGTTAGTTCATTTTTAAAATTGTCTTCAATAAACAGACTGCAGAAAAATTACACATAAACCACAGGACAGTGTCACCTTTCAGGGAACGATGCATTAACTGGAGAAACTATGCAAAAGGTTCATCTCAAAAGGAGGGAAGTAACATATACAATGTTGAAAAAAAATTTGCTCAGCTCAGGACAAGGGATGTTTTCTCACATCATTCCAGTCTTGAATGTTCATCACCTGTCTCCAGTTCAATTTTAGCTCTTTCTTCATGGATTCTACATTTCTCAGAGTATAACCAGCTGCAAGGCAAACAACGTCAAACCCTGGAGCCATTCCAGCTGTCAGAGGGTGGGAAGGCTGACTTCTTCCACTACTCTGATATGGGTGGGGTCTTTGCCCCCATATTTTAATTCAAATGTATATTGAATTGAATATATATATTGGATAGGTATATATATATGAATAATTGAACAGATTTTAATTTAAAATTTATGCCTTTTTCACAGAATAGTATGTCTGCACTTCTATTCCAATCAGTGTTTTACAGTTCCCTGGGAAGCCTATACTAAAACCCTCAAACCCACCCCCTCCCCCGAAGAAATTATTTTAAAAGAACAATATGCATCCAAAATCTTTCAACTTCATTTGTATTTTTTCATGTACAAGATCAAAGAAATATATATATTAAAAAAACCCAAAATAGAATCAAACCCAGGATACAACAGTTTGATCTGATTGCCTCTGATACAATATATTGCAAGGTACTAAAAACTAAGAACAAATTCACACACACGTCATATAAAAAAATGAAAAAGTAAATAAAATAGTTAAAGAACTAGCATGTACATGGATGTATGTATTAGGAGATAAGTTTATTTGGACAACCACCCATATTTTTCTGTAATTAAAATATACATTTAAATTCTTCCCTTCCCCCAAACAGTTGTCAAAAAGTCAAACCCAATCCCTCCCCAAGTTACGTTCTAACAGTATTACCAGAATACAAACTGTAATTAATAACGTCCCATTACTTCCATATCATCAAGACTTGCATATGCCCCCTCAGGGATGGTCACAGCAAAATTGTCCAGCTGGCACATTGTTTGTATTTATAGGACAAGTAGACAGTGTACAATTTAGCACAGTAAATGCTCAAAACCTGAAATAGTACAGTGAAATACTGTCAGCAATAAGTTTATTTTCATATTACATATGCTTTGAATACTGAAAAGTTCTGCCATAAGCCTATTTAAAGCCAGAAACTTTTTTAAAAAGATAACTTTGAAAAATAGATTTTATTGTCATTACATTTTATCTGATACATCCTCTCCATAACAAAAATTAAAAGCTGACAGTGTAAAAAACCGCTTTTAACTTAACCATGATTTTTTTAATGACTGAGTAAACATCTAACCCAAGATTCTGGCAGCTATTTCACTCTGAAGTGTTTCTCCACACAACACCCTCCTGTTTCAGATCTGCTGGTGGTTTACTATGAAAGTAACATGGAAACACAGTTTATGATTGCTTTACCCTTTTAAGGTCTTTGCAGCAAAACACTCAACCAAGACACTCAACTAGAAACACAAATAAAAAAGGAATCAAGCTTGCAGCTTCACAATTCTGATAAATACCTGATGTGATTTCAGTTTTCCTTGTACGAAGAACAGCCTTTGGCTGACAACAATGCATGTGGCTGGGCAAGAACCAGCACCAGCTCACTCACAGCAGCTGCGAGCCCGACCTGCTCAGAGTATCTTCTGACAAACTTACATGTTCAGTGGTGCAGAGTTACTAGCAAATGAACTGTATCCTCTTAACATAACACGTAGATGGGCTCTATCACCTGGATCACACCAGCACCCACACCCACAGCTGCTGTGGGATCATTCCAGCACCAACAGCTGCTGGCTCCTTATGCCAGCTGAGCAGTGCTGGCCACATGACCTTGCAAGTTGGCCAGAAAATCTCCAATTCTACACCAACATCAGTCATAGCACTAAAGAACAAAGCCTTAGGACCATCTGTTTTTCATTCAGGCCAGCAACTTGAAGAAATCTTCAAAAGAGAGAGATTAAACCTAATTACAGTAATATTAATCAGCCCTGCCCGGTCCCCTGTTCATTGAAAAGAAATTTATGCTATCTCAACAGTTAGGAAAACTAGCAAAAATAGTTTAAAAAACCCCCCACTAATAACCCCTTAAGAGAATAAAAGAAACAAAATGCCCATTCTGTGATTAAATTCTAAGCAGACACAACTCTGCTGTTACATCTCTTCTATAAAAAAACCCAAAAAACATTTTTAAAAAGCTACTTTTCACTATGTAATAAAACTTCACAACCATAGGTCTTTGCCTAACATCTATTTTTTCAAAATTTCAGTGTGTGTGCTTTTTATTTTCCATCCTGTGACACCACGTACACTTAGTTCATCATGGACATGGTCATTTACTATACTGAGTGCTTCTGTTTTTCACTGAACACTGGAGATTCGCTTGCTATGTATCCCTGCCTGCAACCATCCTTGACAGCAAGGATCTACATTTATTACCTCATCATTTGTCTTCCAAACCTACTCTGTACTCCCACCACTTCATCTCTGACCTCTTCACCTACCTTCATCCAACCAGATGGAAAAAAATCTTTAGGGGGATCAATACTCCGATGCATCAGTAAGACGTTGTTAAGTGTTATCAGACCTGGCAAACACACATTTACACTTAGTGATACATCTCCTCTTTACATAGCCTGGATTAAGCTTAGAGAATAGTTATAATGCCTTTCATAAAAATACCTATTTTTCAATATAAAATGCTTAAATCCATTAATTTTAAGTAAGATAATTTCAAAATATTTAAGAATTTTGAGGACTTCATCTGCATTTCAGGGGAACTGCAGGCTTAATGTCGTTGATGCCTTCTCAGTCCCAAACCTCTGATAAGGAAGTTTTGTAGGATATATAACAGGTAAAAACACACAGCACATGCCTCGTGCCCTGTGCACCAATTATGGTAAGTGAAAGACATAAAAACTAAGTAGCTTTAGCAGGTGAGTCCCAGTGCTGCTTTATCAGTGCCCTGATAAAGTTTCTGGTTTTTTTTCATGTATACAACTACATGTACTATGACATTGTCAGTTAAAAACATTACTGAAAACAGTATGATGAAGGTTTTTTCCCCCCTAGGTATGACATTAACAAGTTATGCCACATTTTCTGGAACTAATTTTAAAAGAGTATTTTTGTACTTAAGATACTTGACACAGATTTTATATATATAAAAAAATTGTTTGTTCATGTGTTAAGTTACAAAACTGTAGTGCTTAATATAATAGACTAAAAAATCTAAGAACTTTTTTAAAATGCTTGTTTATAATACATTGCTTTGTTTTTAAAAGGCAAGAGTCAGTACCAGCCTGGTTTATTTTGTAACAATATTGTAGTGTAAAAACGTTGCTAAACAATTCTGGTACTTTGAGATTGGAAGTAATTATTTTCTGAAAACTATACAGTAATATACTGAAAAAAAGAAACTGCTATAGTATTGTTTGTGCCTTTAAAATATATAATGGGAATTACTATGCTTGATATGGATCAGACTTAAACCGTATTCCATACAGAACTGTTAGTTACAAAGAACAAAAAAGATTTTTAAGGCTTAAGTTGATTTAAAAAAGCTTCTGATACTATTGCCATTAACACAATAATAAAGCTGCTCTCATGTCCTGATGCTTTGCACCTTTTTTGAACCAAGTGACCCAGTAGTTAGCTTTTCTGATTCACAAAGGGTCTGTGATGTCAATCAGTACCCAGGAAATCAGTCAGGGATATGCACAAGCATCAGCCACTTTCTGTCCTAGAAGTGAAGCATTTCTGCCTGGTTTGAAAAGGTAAAAAAGGACACAGATGTGTAAAGTAGTGTGGGGTTTTTTTAAGAAATTTATACGCATGTATGTATTTTATATATATATATATAAAATATGTATTTTATATTTAAATTAGTATCAATCAAATCCAGACAGATAACAAAATGACCATAAAGATGATGTAACAAAAGTCAGTAAGGCAGTATGTTGTATCTCTCGAGGATATTCAGATATTCTGTGACTATCTCAAGAGGAAAAAGAAATCTGAATTGCACTGTAGGCCCAATAAGCATTGCTTGATTACAGCCAGGTAAGGAAGGGCTCATTTTTGTTAAGTACTGACTCCACATCGTTGAGAATAGGGATCAAATCTTCTGACTCTAGAGTCCCAAGATCAACATTTGTCCCTGGAAGACAGTCGAGGAAATCAGGGAAACGTGTTTGTTGTGGATTTATATTCATTGTTGTCTGTGTTATAGTTTCTCCTAGGAAAAGCAAAGAAGAACTTTTGAAGTACCAAACTCTTCCCATGGGTAATTTAAAACAACAGAACTGACATAAAAATTCTGATTCCCCCCCTTCCCATGAGCACTTGTGAGCACTCCCATTCACCACAAATGTCATCTCTAAACTGTATTTAGGTGCAGAGTACAAGTTCTTCTAAGAATACATTTCACATCCTTGCTTTGATCTCAAAAGCACAAAAGGTCCTTTCCACCAGTGCTCAAAGCATCCCTCTCTGGCCTTCCACTGGGGAAGCAGGACAGTTTCAAGTTTATTTCCTGGTCAGCTCAGGGAGCAGCAAAGGACTCTCATGTACACCTCCATCCTGATCTCTGCATCAGGGGCAATGCTGTCCATAGGAAAAAAGTGAATAAAGTGCTTTACAGCAATTTAGTTCTGTTAATTACTCTTCCCCC